>CM061531.1:301888676-301945542 GCA_030545055.2 Neoaliturus tenellus
TAAAATAAAAATAGAATATGGTTGTTAATAAAGTTATAAATCCAAATTTAATACATTCCCACTCAATCAATAGGAAAAGATACTCTTGGCGATGGTGTATTTAACAGGTAGAAAGCATGACTGGGAAAAAACGATTCTTTCTAGTGTTTACATTACTGTAGAATTTAAAATCGTCATAATTTGTTATACAATTTTCCTCTGGAAAACTCTAACTTCATTTAAGATTAAGTGGATTGATTGAGAATAATTAATAAAATAGGTTACACATATGCAAACTTTATAGTTATTAAGTTTTGGAATAGAATTTAAAGACGTAATGTAGTAAAGTAAAACGATAAAAGTATAAGTAATTAATTTATTTTCATAGTCTTGGTAATCAGATTCATTGCTACATAATCTTTTTCCTCTTTTAATGAGGCATTTCGATTTTTTAACATAAATGGGATGGTAACTTTATAAATATAGGTATTTTATATGACGTGCTTATATAAAGTTATTTTAATCTTATATAATAACAATTAAAAACATTATTTCATGTATTGGCCTGCCTATACATATTCTAGGGTCCTCAAAACAATTTCTTTTGAAAACAGATATTCTATTTTCATCACAAATTTCGGATGGAAGGCTATTAAAAAATCCTAAGTTAATATTGTTTCTTAGGAAATTGTACTTATAAAAGAAAAGTACATCTAACAGCACTTGCTTTTAAAGAAAAAATGTTTCTAAATGTTTTATGTTTATAAAAACTATGTTATAAAAAATATTTCCCTTAGTATAATATAAAGATAAAAAATATATTTTAAACCGTTTTTAATTTTTTATTAACCTAATTTGCGGCTTTCAATCTCAAAGGAATATAATCAAAACTTCTATCACTGGAGAAATAGTATAGAAGGCGTCACGAAAATGCGAGTCTAAATTTAAACAGTGTTGCCAATTTGTGCCGACTCATGTAGTTGTTGGCATCTGTTGTTAATTACTGCAAAAGTCAACAAAATATGAAAACAAAACAAAATCTACAAAATCGCTAGGTAAGACTAATGTGAATCTGCTTCCAGCTGTTTAAGGGTGGGTTTACACGTGAGAGTTTTTCACTCTCGGAGAGTGGTTAGTTACTCTCATAAAAATCTCAGACAGCTGTTGATGGTACTCGCAGAAAACTGTCTGGGATTAACAATCTTGGAAAATTCGCTTGTTGTGTAAACACCTATGCGAGTACCTGCTGAGAGTACGAAACTCTCTGAGAGTGAAAAACTCTCACGTGTAAACCTACCTTTAATGACCACGCTCGCAATTTCGTGGCGTCTAGTATAGAAAGATTTCCAGTTTATTTCCTGTTTTGAAGTAGGGTTTTTTTAGTGTTCAGTTATTTATAATATTACAGGGGATAAAAAAAAAACTATTGTTAAATGATTGTTAATATTTTTCCTACTTTAATTTATTTAAAAAAAAGAGGATAAAATATGAACAATAAAAAGACAGCTTAATTAAAAATAGAATATGGTTGTTATAGTTATAAATAAAAATCTAATACATTCAAACTCATTCAATAGGAAAAGATATTCTTGGCGATGATGTATTTAACAGGTAGAAAAGCAAAACTGTTAAAAATTATTCTTTCTAGTGTTTAGATTAATTTGGAGTTTAAGATCGGTATAGTTTGTTTTATAATTTTAATACCTGTGGATAACTTCATTTAAGAATAAGTGGATTGATTGAGAATAATTAATAAAAGGGGTTACTCATTTGCAATCTTTATAGTTATTAAGTTTTGGAAAAGACGTAGGCCTAATATAGTAAATTAAAACAATAAAAGTAATAAAAACTGATTACTTAATTTAATTTTTCAGTAACGTAGTAAAGCATATTAAATGCACCAACCGTAAGGAGAATCAATTGTGTTAACTCCATTGTCCATTGGTGGTGTAATTTCATTGGCCGGTGGCTACAGAGACCGTGTAGTGGATCCCTGAGGGACACCGCGCAGGATTGGGGTCACCAGTTTACATATACTACACGGCAATATTCGATTTGATGGGACCAGTTGAATCTCATGAACATGGAACTGGATTAGCAGACATTGTAGTTAAGTGAAGCTTACGGAAAATAAAATTATCTGCAAACAATTATTAGGTTTTAAAAGTTTGTGCATATTTATTATTTAGTAGTTGTAAAACACATGGGTTTATTTAAGGGCAAACTCTGTTTTGATATAAATACACTTCTTAGTATGTGTAAGATGTTTAAATGAATAAAAAAAAATACCACGGAGAACAAAAGTGGATTCAGTATAATCATGGCCTAAGAACTCAATCTAAGTTTGGCCAAAAACCTCCATTTTCAAATTCCCAGATTTTTGGCCTTCATTTTTCGAATATTTCGAATAACACTTATATACTTACAAAACGCATTCTTTTTAAGGGATTATATTCCAAAAAAAATCATAGAAACTAAGTTTGGCTTCTAAAATTGAGTTTAGGTTACGAAGTATTTTATTTGTTTACATAAAGGAGTTGTTCATGGTATAACTCATAAAAGAAAGCTTTTTTTATCAAGAAAACTTCAAGAAGACACCTTAATTTTTTTTATTTATATCTCAATCAAATATGAATTTCAACGAGGGAGTTTTATTTTTGATATTTGAAGTGGGTAGTACAGTAGTTATAAATTCTGTACAGATGTATTTTCTCCTATAAAGCCATTATGAACACAGTATTACATCATAAACCATGATTGATGTAGGCCTACACTACCGGAGCAGCAGACCCTTTTTCCGTGTGTGGTTTGGCCCCGTTTGATCTACAACCCTTGTAATAAGCACCAATAATGAATGATATTAATACTCCCGTCGCAGCAAACCTGCGTACTCAGCTAATTTCCAATGGAACTTAGTATTTTAATTTTTCCCATATACATGCGAATGAGGATGAAGGGTTTACTGCCATGGGGGTGTTGGAAGCAAATATACAATAATTCCTTCTCAGTGCAGGTACAAGCTAAATTGGATGAAAATTTGGTATTTACTATTTTTTTCCATGAGTGTCTATTATTTTTCCCATGAGTGTCTATTATTTTTCCCATGAGTGTTGTAGGTTTGCCGCCATGTGGGTGTTGTAAGCTTCACTCTACCAAGTGAAAGTTTCACTCTACCAAGTGAATGTCAAGTTATGTCAGTAAATTAGTGAGATAGAGGGACTTGTTGATTTCTCAAAAGAGTAACATGGAAAAAGTATTATTTATTTGCCCCATAATCTGTTATGATAGGTTAAAAATTCAAAATACTAAATTGTTTGTTTGGTAAATTTAGAGAATTGAGGTCCAAAAGTGCCAAAAACCTATTTTCGACCCTTTGTAACACCTTAAAACAGCATTCCCATGGCCCGGTCACGCTGGTTTTTTTAACGTAGCCTGATGAATGCTACCCTACACCTCTGTTCCAAATTTCATCAAAATCGGTCAAAGCAAACTTCGGTGCGATCAAAGCGAACAAGTCCCGGCAACCCCAATCCGCATATCATTGAAAATTTAATATGCCACAAATTTTAATGTGTAATGGCACACCTAACAGAACACAAGGTTTGGAACATCTTCTATAAGGTGGGGGATGGAGTCACGCGGCCAATGTTTTATAAACAACGACCCTTTCTGGATCTGTGGTACACCTTTGATTTACAGTTCCCTATAAGTCAACCAAGCAACTAAGATGAAACAAAACCTTGTTAGAGTGAACTTAGAAATCTTTCCTTTCCAGCGTTACAAAAATCGGAAAATTTAATTTTTGGAAATCAGTACCAACATTTTATTTTTGCACCATTCTTTTTAATAACCGTGTATTTACATTATGTACATACATTAATAATGTGTATGCATGAAAATAAATTAATGGTGTTTTTTGTGTTTTGTGTTGTGGAATGAGTTGTTGCTAGACCATTTAATCATTAGCCACAATTGTAAAACCAAAAAGAGCGTACTTAAAAAAAAAAAAAAAAAAAAAAAAAAAAAACTATAAAGATGAAAATTATTAAGCAAACCCAGCAATAAGCAAAAATTTAAACCTGCCTCTATATATATTTTATTTTGGTTTGAGGGTACCATTATCGCTTTATTTGTGTGTCATTATCATTGGAGTTGTATTCTCAAACAACACTCAGTGTGTGGCAAATTATGTTTACGCAGTGGAATGACAAGTTTTTGGTTGGGAATTTTGGTAGCTTCCTCTGCTACCAACTCAATTCTCAATTTCAGGCAATCGCTTATATATAAAATCCCTCCAAGAGAATTAAGTTGATAATAGATCCCTTTTTCCGAAGAATCTTTTAGAAACTTGACCATTGCCAATGATTGTCATCTTAATTTGGGACGTTGCCCATGGCATGAATGATCCACATTCATTCGTCATTGATGAATATACGAGAGCTATTATCGACTTTTCAGACGTTGTTGGTCCCATTTTGTCTGCAATGCACTACATACAAATCGTGGTTGCCCGACTATTTAATTTATTGCAAAAATTATGTTTGGCGATGATCTAAATTTGGATGAGCAATGAACATTTACCTAGGATTGACCACTGAGAGAGTGGGAGGAAGGCAAACTTTTTTTGCAAACTAGAAATTAATTTTCAATTAATCGTTCCTTTCACATTTTCATGAGCCACCTTTTGGTTTCTTTTTCCTGGTCTGTATGCTCTCCTTCTTCATATTTGAGCGGCCGGTTGACGCCGTGCAGCTTGTAGTACAGGCCACACTTGATTTTTAACTCGTTACTTATGAAACGAAGTTTTACAGAAAAAAGGACTGTATAAACAAATAAACCGCAAACTTTACAAAAACTCCAACAATACTATGTATCTACCTATATAATATACATCTAAATTTTCGCGTGCAAATTAAAGACTATCAAGCAGAAAATAATAAAATATAAAAAAGTTAATATAAATATAAGGAATAATGTATAAGCATTCATACTATGGGAAGGTTTTAAAACAAAATCATATGTTCAAAAATAATATGGCTTTATCTTAAATTTAGCCCATCAGGAAATTTACTTTGTAACACTATCTGATGGGCTTGCTCGGATATCTTTAAAATTTCATTTGCTTCTTGTTTTATTTGGTAAGATTCTGTCAACTGAAAACAACTTTAAATTTTTTCTTCGTTATGTGACATGGCATGCTTCGCCACTGGATTATCTTGTTCTTTATGGACAACTCTGAACCTATGTCCGGTCCTGAGTAGGCCTATTCTTAAGTTATTCCCAGTTTGTCCGATGTATTACTTTCTGCAAA
Source organism: Neoaliturus tenellus (assembly GCA_030545055.2). Classification (NCBI taxonomy): domain Eukaryota; kingdom Metazoa; phylum Arthropoda; class Insecta; order Hemiptera; family Cicadellidae; genus Neoaliturus; species Neoaliturus tenellus. The sequence continues at coordinate 301,893,967 of CM061531.1, forward strand.
GGTTGCAGACTAGCTTTTACATCGCATTTTTCATATAATAATTTATATTACCCTTTATAGGAAAAATTTTTCATGTAAAAAAATGTGTATATTTTTATAATATTGTAAGTGTCACCCTTGAGATGGTGTGCATGGGGCACAACCAGGTTTAGGCTTTCCTTCCGGATATTTAGGTTTGCTTAAAAAAATTCCTTTAATTACTTGGACGTTGGAATGAAACCCTGGGAGATCTGAAAAAAGTTTTGTTTCAGGCGACGATTCAGAAATCGGGTAGGCAGTTTTCATGATGTTATTTATCTTGTGCAAACCGGGATAAAATTTTGTAATTAATTTGGGGTCTTTAGAAATGTTTGTTTTACGATTGCCTCTTTTATTCTGCTTAAACTGTTTTTGTAACAATTTTTTGTAATAACCCCTGTCAGTTAATGCGAATGTTAATTTATTTTTATAGTCTTGGTAATCAGATTTATTGCTACATAATCTTTTTGCTCTTTTAGTGAGGCATTTTGGAATAGATTTTTTAACATATATTGAATGGCAACTTTCTAAATGTAGGTATTTCATATGACATGCTTTTTTCATCTTATATAATAATAATTAAAAACTTAATTTCATGTGGTGGCTTGACTATATTTTATTCTTGGGTCCTCAAAACAATAAGTATCATTGTCCCGGGCTTAGGTCTTACCGTGACTACTACCGTAATACCGTATTCCATATAGGGAAATTCGCTTAAAGCTCTGTTACATCATAAAGAGGTACATTAGTACGTAACAAAAATAAAATACGTTGATCAATTAAACGTACGATCTTAAACGTACAGGTTTCACATTAGAATGCAGGTTATACACCAATAAGGGCTCACTATCTGACGAAAAAAAGTGTTCATGTGTAGAAAAAAGTGTAATGAAAAAGTGTATCTGAATAAAAATTGCGCAATTCACTCATCACGATTCATGTTTTAGTTTCTTTATGTGCTTAACGTCAGAATAAGAGTACTATCATATGTGAATGAGAATGACTATGTCAAGCGAAATGCATAAGACTACGTTTTTTGATGGGTATTTAAAAAAAAAAAATTTGAAAAATATTTTAAGGATGTGTGTATTTTATTACAATATTATTATTTATTATGATTGTATTAATTTATGAGTATTCATAATCAACGGTACTATGGTTAACCAACTCCGAATAAAAAGAAACACAAAATTATTCCTTACTTTTTATGCTATTTCTTACTCAACAAGTTTCTATCAAAATTCACAAACGCAATAAATATTTCGTTACAAAGGAATTTTACCGAATTATTTGTTTAGAATGAGGTTAATGGTTTTTAAGACGTTATATAGACACATGACGAGTATTTTAAAACCGTCTTAAATAGTTAGTAAAAATTTGTTTTTATAAAAATACAATATTATGTGTAAAATCCGTCATTTATTTTGTGTAAACGACAAGTAAATACACGACTTATGGGCTTCCAGTCGTGACATAGTAAAGAAACGGACAACGCGTGACATCTTGAAAGTGGTTTTGGTTTGGTTTCGCAACCTAATCCTTCCGATTAAACTGGATCAGCTATTTCTTCTAGGTTCCTTACAATAGTCTCCCTTGAATTTAAAAGAATCGACTTTTTCAGACAATCGTAACAGTTTTTATCAGTTCTATTCAGTAACGGAAATTGGAGCTTCTATCAAAAGCAAGTGACGTCTTATTTAACGGATAAAATGTAGATTGTTTACGGATCACTTTTATCTTGATTATTATAGAAGGAATAATTAATGAAAATATGTGGGGAATAATGTTTTTATTTAATTTAACGTCCTTTGATGAAAGTAAATCAATCTAGTATAAAACAATAAAAATTGTTTTTATCATAAACCCTTTTAAGTGGTCAATGTTTTCCAGACATACGAGGTAACTATTTGTATTGATTTATGTTTAATTTAGTTCATTTGTGTTACATTTACGCTGAAACAATAGCCTACATAAATACACTACTAGAAGTTTGTGTTTTTCATTAAAGTTCATCTATATCTATAAAGGCAAAGCCCTCACTGACTCACTCTTTTCTAATTATCCAACATTAGATAAGAAAATGTTATTTTTCTAAATATGCCCACTAATTCTTGGCGTCCCAAAGAAAAAATAAGTCTTATTGATATGCCTTATTGACAATGCTGCTTGGTTCCTAGTTATATTAAATTATTTATTTCAGAGGATTCGTAGATAGATAAAAAATGAAAACAGAAGTGTTTTAATATGATGTTACCATGAAATTATTAATTTTAATTTAAATTTGATTGAATATAATCTGGAATTAAACATTATCTAAAGTATCATATATTTCCAACTTGTTCATGTATTGACTTAACATAAACGAAAAGTGAATTTTTATCGACGGTTATACTGTAATTACTTATCATAAAAAGTAATCACTTGCAAGTTTGTAAACAACTCTCTTGTAACAACTCTTGAAAACAACTTTACATGAACAAAAAGTGAATTTTTATCGATGGTTGTACTGTAATTACTTACAATAAAAAAGTAATCAGTTTTAAGTTTGTAAACAAGTCTTTACTGACACATTTGAGACTTTTTTGATTGATATTCGAAATTTATTTTGTAAACTATTTAGTTCACAATGGATAATAACATTATGTTCCGTCAAAAGGGTAAAAAAAGATCGTCAAGAGGCCCACGTGTCTCGAGTGCTTTTGAAATCCACTTTAGGATTGGAAATTGCCTTGATCCCCTGCAATGTACCTTTGACTGTGGTAGCTTTGATTATTGATCTAATATAATTTTACTTTGTAGTTTTATAGAGTGTGACTTTTCCGTTAAGTTTTAGATTTGTTAATGCTGTAAATAAAAGAAATACATGCTTGTTGAAAATATTGTAACTTATTTTAAGATGTTAAATGCAATACATTCTTTACTGTATACAGTAATTTAAACGCAATATTAAGATGTAGATCACCTTAAAGAAAAAAAGTAGACTCAATATTTCAAAAAGAGTATTTTGACACTATTTAATCCGGTGTTTTTCTTTTATCTATCAGTAAAGTGAAATAACCATTACAAATAAAATAACAGTCTTTATTCATGAAAGCTCAGTATTTAAAGAAGCAAAGTATATTTTCGTACTTTTTTGTATACAAAGACATTAACTCACTAATATATTAGTGAGTTAAATGTCTTTAATTTTTATATTTACATTATGAAAAAAGTAACGTCGGTTTATTTTCCCAATTTACAACATGTTAGGGCCGTTTGCACCAGTTTAGTTTAAACCTGATCTTCAGTTTAAACCTAAGTTTAACCTAAAAGTCAGTTGCACATGCATGGTTTAAACTTACACCTCCATCTGATTTTAACTTAATTAATCCAGATTATATTTAATCCGGTTTATCATTTATTTGTGCAAATGGCCCCTTAATGACATAAGCTTATCTATAACATCCTCTAGAAATTTTATTTTTTGAAAAATTATTGTTACAGTTCTTATCACCATTTATACTTTCAAAGTTACAAAATTTATCAAACATACAACTCACCTTGAATCACATTCATTAAATCGTAAATTTTACAAGATTTTTCAGCGGAATTAGTAAAATAGACCTAACAATGCACTTAAACCATATTTTTTTTATACAACGTTCCATTACTTACGTTTTTAGAGATAACACTTGACCTACTTAAAAATTCACTTCAGACAGTTGCAAATTATAAAATAGAAATGAAGAAATGCCTACTCTGAGAAAAATAAAACTGACACGAAAATTAAGACGAACACGGCTTTGCTTTTAACTGCAACTCGCCTTATTGAACCCGCGTCTGTGTTGATCCTGTAACACGAGCAAGACAGTTTATCAACCCAGCTGAAACATGGAGCTTGTCAAAAACGCTCTCCTGTATCGGAACCTACCCACCAGATATCGCTATCAACTCAGTCCGTGTAACTAGCTTTTGTTGATATAATTCCATTTTAGATATAATTCCATTTTAGATATTCAATATGGTTAAAAATTATTGGACGCATTTTAAAATTAAATAAATAAATAAACAAGTCACTTGGGAACATGGGAATCGTTTCATTAAACAGCATATTAAAAACAGTTTTTAATCGCAATACAAGTAAAAAATTCTGTTATATTATTCTTTTTAGAAGTAAGCTAAAACATTTCCTCGTGCACTTCACGTCATAAACCCAGAAAAACCCCTAAAGATATAACTTTTGGGGAACATAATGGCAATTTGACCAATTCACAGGTTTTTATAATCACTTATATATAATTAATATAGTATTTATAATTTTGTTTTTGAGTTACTGTAATACTCTTTTTAATTTGCTATTCAATAAAACAATTTCCATATTTCTAAGCTGCTTGGTTATTTATTTATTTGTCTAAGAGTATAATGTATGGGGAACGTTAGAACAAGGAAATTTGACCATTTTACAGACTTTTTACAATTTCTTTTTTGTAACTACTGGAATATTCATTATTATTATTATTTAGTTACTGTATAAAACTTTTATTAATATTCTATTTAATAAAACAAGTCCCATGTTTCTAAGTTGCTTGGTGTTTATTTATTCAATCTTAAAATGTGTCCAATAATTTATGATCACCAAGTATTACTTTACCTAATAAATCTTGGGAGATTAACATTAGTATTAGTGTGTTACATTATGTTTCATGGAAATGATTAATATGGTTATGTGTTTCATTTGGGTGAACCAAACAATCTATATATTAATACGCAAGCATGTTTCATTTCCTCCTTTTTTCTCAGCTTGTGGGCATCGTAGGAGAAATCCGCGAATACCGTTGGACAGGTATTGTGCTGTAGATGAGCAGAATCACATTCTCATCCCCACCGGACCCCAAGGCTACGCCCTACACTCTTTCAAAGTTTCAATGTTATTCTTATGGAAAAAGGATAATTAACTGATTGAATCTATAGTCAGCTGTTGTGCTAGCTAATGCTAGCTAACAAATGCTAGCTAGCTAACAAATGCTAACAAATGCTAGCTAATCATGGAAAACAGATGTTCACTTATAAAACATTTTAAAACCAATTGGCTCAATATCAACTCAACTTTTGGTCGAATTTCGACCAGTGGGCGATCCCTAGTAGACTTTAAAACGCCTAACTCATTTATCCGTTTTCTATAATAGTTTTCTAATAATAATATAAGAAAGAATTTATTTCCAAAAGAGGCCAATAATTCGTAAATTTTCGAAATTCTACAAGTCAGTGTAGCCTATACATTTTTTACATATACATTCCCTATAGCCTATACATATAGCCTATACATTCGTTGTATGTATCTATCTGGTATAGCTTAAAGCCCTGGTTATAATTGGAATTTTAAGAGCTATTTTATGTAAAATTATATAAAGTTAAAAACAAATGTATATTTATTCCGTCAGAACACTTTTTTTTAGTATTATAATCCGGCTAATATATTGTAAAGAAGAACTTTAAAAAACTGTAATGTTGCTGGCCAAGAAACGTTTTATAAAGAAGATGTTATGAATAAATGTACTTAAATAGCTCGCGATTTATGTAATGTAAGCGTGTGTGTTGAAATATACATAGCTGCAAACCATAAATATAAATGAGGAATTGACAGTGAACAGAGTAGAGGATAAAACAGAGGCAGAACTCCGAATCTGTTGCTTACATTTGGGAATTTCCTTTTGTATATATCTTCCATGAAATTCCTCAATAAAATGTATACTTCACCAATAAATTGTATATAGTATTGTGTAATTTATTGTAAAATTCGTGTCCTTGGGGCCTAAAGCAAACTGTGTCGTACTTTTAAGTTTGATTAACGACCTAAGAATTTGTGAGGGAAGTTATAACATATTTAAGTGTATTCATCATTTGCTTAAGACTTCTATTAAATGTTTTATTTACATTTTTTAAACACTTTAAGCCAAGTGAACGGTTCATTTGTAAGACCGTAAGAAATTTTGAACGAGAGGAAATAATACTAGGCTATACGCCTTTATATTTGATATATTTTTTAGTTAAATTGTCTGGTAAAAATAAGTTATGTTCATGTTATGTCAATTTAAAATCACTTTCAAAGCTGTATTTAATTTTTGTTGGAACTTAAAGTTATTTTTGGCTCAATTCGTCACTGGATTATTGCCAACGAAAGTGAAAAGTGGAAGCTAATGATGTGCATTAAGATGGTGGCGTCCTATGAAAAGCGACTGTTTCGTTTACTTTTGTGAACCATTCAAGTTTAACTCGTAAAAACAATTAAATTTTACAAATCAAGGTTCTTAGCATGTAGATTAAACTGCTTCAACATATTAAAATTAAACTAAAATAGGAATATCTTTAAAAGATTGATTCGTTATTATAAACGTAATTAAAAAACAATGAATTACAACAATGAAATAAGGCTATTTAGCCATTTTACTTTCTCCCCCTATACCATAGTATATGGAGAAAGTATTGTTTTCGTCAAAATTTTCGAATTTGAGTTGTTGGTGGATTTATTCATTATGGTTCCCCCTGAGTCCAAAAAAGTGGTTTTCGGAGTGATGTCTGTGTGTCTGTGTGTGTGTGTGTGTGTGTGTCAGGATGTAAACAGAGCTAGAGAATGCCCTAATGGTCCGATTTTAATGAAATTTGGTATATAGGTCCAAATCCACGATAATTCCAGGCGTTTTTTTTTCATTTTTTTTAATTTTTGATTTTTAAGGGTATTTTACCCCCAAAAACCCTCAAAATCGTCGAAAATCAAAATTTCTCAAAAATGGCTCTAACGATTTTGATTAAAATTTTGTGGTTTATTAAGCTTAAAATGGTGGATAAAATGACACCACCCGAATCTCCGAGAAAATGCGCGTTCAAAAGTTATAGAGTAAAAAGTGTTTAAAAAAATCAATTTTTTGGATTTTCAAAATAGCTGTTGTCTCAAAATAAATTTTACTTATCACCATTAAATCAAGCTCAAAAAACTAAATAATCCAGTACTTTAATTTATTGCTCTACGTCAAGTGGTTGAGGAGAAAATACAATTTTTCGTTTAGCTGTAAACGCAGTACGTTGTTAAAAGTCACAGATGTGCGTAGGGTCAAACTCACGCTGCTCAGCTGGTAGCTATCCGACTGAGCCATCTAGACATTAATGTTTAAAGCTTTTAACACATGTTTTTATATTGTTGGGAGAAAGTATGTGTCAGTTATCTGATACCGTTTATTTATTAGGTTGAAATCAAGTTTCACTATTACGGACAACGACTAACTAAAGACTGAGTGAATTTTTTGGAGGATACAAAATGTGTAGACTAATGGGTAGCCATTAAAACATTACAAATGACCACGAAATTTAAAAGTGCAAAATCAGAATTTATACTCATATTTCTAATCACCTATTTATTTATGATTTTTTGCCATTCAAATACAGAATGTTTTTATTATAAATCTTAATAGGTCTTTCGTTTGATCACATTTTTTATCAGTGACCTTCAATATCAATTATTCAAAAAGTATATACTAAAGTATTAAAGATTTTATTATATGTTTTATAATTATATAATATATAACATAGGTTCTATGAAAATCAATTTATTTTTTATTCCGTTTTCCACAAAAGTGTAAGAAGACAGAGATTAAAGATGATTCATTTTTAACACTCTTAAAATATTACTATTAATTTAACTACATTATCCTTCCCTTTTATTTCTTTATGTACTCAAGGACCACTTAAATTTAGAATATTTGGAAGGATATAAACAAATATATAAAACAATTATTTTTTTACAATTCATATTAAAAAATCTTTAATGCCTATTATTATTGAAAATTTAAAAAGATTGTGCCTTAAATAATTGGATAATGAACCTTTAAAACCTTTAGCTACTTGATGGAAAACAACAATTCGTGTGTCCAGTGCTAGGAAAGATTTTAATCATTTATGCAACCTTATGCATGAAAATATTATGCATTTATGAATAATAATAAGTTCAATAACTATTTTCAAAGCTTTCATTTCAAAATTCGTACCAAAGATTTACGCTTCATTATTCATTAAAATTCATGTGGTGTAATATTAAAATATTATTTACATGTCTTCCACGAATGTGCAATTAATTCAATAAAAACATACTACCAATAAATTATGTTTGCAATATATAAGGTATAATATTTTAGATTTAATTTTTATATAGATGTACTCACATCAACTAAACCTTTCACGTATATTACATCACTGATACCCTACACTTACATTAGAGTGTTGCATGTCAGAGGGAAAATAGATTTTCGGTCAAGCGCACGACATTGACGAATAAATAACTGGAATAACCAACGGATCCGACCCGACATAACATGGATACCCGCTCAGGGAATACCTTTCTGAATGCCGAACTTTTGAATAAAATAGTACAGTTTTGTATTTGTGACTGTTATTGTTTAAAAAATTCTTGTAGACAATCACAGTGAATATCAACCATTTTAAGTGAAAGAATGATTTATATAATGTTTGTTTTGAATATTATGAACATATGATTAAACATTAAAATATAGTCTAAATGAAACATTGTCCAAGATCTAAGCGAAACATTATCTAATAACAGATAGTAATGGAGTTACATTGATATTATAATGGCTTATTTTCTTGGATAAATTACCATTAAGTTAGATTGAAATAATAAAAAGTCTTCCAACACTACTAGATATATTTACGATGTATTATTATCGATTTTGACCAGTCACACCGGTCATCATCAGGTCCAATTATAGATTATGTTTCGGAGTTTCGGATTTCAACCTGACAAAAAGCACCAAAACGAATAATGCTAATTTAGAAGTTATTTGACCCATAAGTGACAGCAGTAAAAAAGGGAACATTAAACTAGTGTGAGAAGTTAAAAAAAAATAACTGCACAATATCAAATGTTATATAAATCTCATTTAATAAAATAAAGAATTAATATTTTATATTCTAAAAGGGTTAATTCCCAGTTTTTCAGTACACCCATTACCATTCAAGACTGTTTATTGTCCCTCAAATGTTTGGTAATAAACCATTTATTTGTTCCAGCCAAGTGAGCGTAATAAATGCAATTGCTTTAATGAACTTCTCATGTAGGTGTTGGAGTATTTTAAGTTTTTAAGTAAGTTGAAGGTATTTTACTCCAATAGTTCACTATCCGATAGTGTAATGTTGTGGAAGCTCCTCGATGGCTTAGTCAATGGGATTGTTCTTCTGATTATTAAGATGAATACAGTGTGTTAAATTATATTTAAATTACCAGGGGGTAAAATTATTATACCTTACATTCGTTACCAAGGTCGTTCGCTCTGCTCACTCAACCTCTTCCTTGCTTCGCTCTCTCGCCAAAACAAATGTTGCTGCACTTTGGTAAAAATTTGTTGAATCGAAGGCTAAATATGTAATAAATTCGTTTATATCTACAATTAGCTGATTATTGTTCAATTTAGTAGCTACAAAAATCACCATTAGGATAACACGGGAACTATGAAAGACTGTAGGGCGGAAACAGGATTTTTTCCAACTTAAGGACCAGCTCCAATCTATTTCGCGTGGCCAAAACCAAACCTTCAACAAAAAATAAAAATCTTTGGTCAGAAAAAAACTTTGCCCTAACAAACAGTACTTGTTTTAGAGTATAAGAAGATAAATAATGTTACGATTTAATTTCATACTTCAGGGCCAACATAAAACAAAAATTTGAAAACACTAAAATAATTCAAGAAAACAACATTAAACTGTTATATGTTATATTATTAAATTTTTTTTGTAAGTAATTATTTTATCCAATTTAATTTATTGAATACAAATATTTTTCTTTTAGTTCATTTTTAAATACCCTGAAAATACTGAGTTGAAGCCTGAACAATCGGGACGATATACTGTTCAAGAATGTAATAAAGCAAATGCCTGCAGTATCGGGTTATTTACCGTCCGTAGTAAAATGTGTATTATAAATAGCATCAATGCTGCAGGAGTTCTGCAAATAGACCTGAGTCGTAAAGTTAATGCACCTTGGTCTTGTGTTGTATCGGTGGTAGCCTTTACATACATACATACATACATACATACCCATACATAACCATACATGTATGTAACGTATGTATACCTACATTACATACATACATAAATAGCCTTTACATACATTCTGAATAGAAGTTGATTGATTTTTTCAATCATCTTTCCTTAAATAAAAATCTGGCTAAAAATAAAGTATAAATATGAAAGTAAATTTTATTTGTTTAACTTTCTGTAATTAATTAAACTACTCTTAATAATTTTTATACGACTATTTTGCGAATTTCTTCAACCCTTATTATTGTATACGTGGTTTAAAATCATGTAATACATTTATATATATATATATATATATATAAAATGTTTAAAAATATTTAGGTTAATTACTTAAAAATTAACCTAATTACTTAATAAGTAACCTATTTTGGCCATAAAACATTCAATCAGTGACTACTTCCAAGAATCAACTTCAGTATGGGGTTCACTGTGCTCAGTTAGAACATCCCTCTCCTTTGTAGTTGCCGATAGCTGAAGAAGCCACTTAAACCTATGCACAAGAGAACTCTACAACTCGCTGAAGAACTATCGCACTTTATTCGCGTCTCTCTTTTGTTTTGCACTTCTATAGTTTTATTTTCTTACTAACAATAATCTTTATTTAATATTTTGAAACATAATGGGTAAAATACATAATGGGTAAACATAATTGGTACCAAATAAAAGTATTATTCCAAGCCTGTATTAATCAAGAGTGTTAATTATGTCAATTACAAGGTTAAAATTCATCCCCCAACTTAACGTTAACCAAGTGAAACTATCAGAGATATGACGGATCAGAACATTCAGACCAAAGTCTCGCTATAGATATGAATAGTAGGTCTATACCAAATATTGTCCATAATACCCATGTAGAATTATGTAACAGCCAAGCTCCAATAACATAAGTTTGAAATCAAATAGACGTAACTTTAAAATAAAAGAAAGTGTTTGAGATACCCACGATTTTTTATATTTATTAGGTAATGACGGGTTTTCAGGCTTTGTGTAAATGTTTTCCCTAGTTTGTTACTTTTACTGAAATTATATGCTAAGATATTACAGAATATTTGATATTTTTTACTTGCTGTACAAACATTCATAAAGTCTTCTTAGGGTACAAATAACTTGATAATGGTTACATAATGTTTGCATGATGCAAATAATAATGCATAATATTAAATTTTGTAAAAGCTTTTTCATTTTCTACCATTTAAAAATTCAGAAAAAATTCAATAACAAACATAATTATTAAAAAATAATTTTCCTAACCACATAACTTGAAATGTAATTTTGTAATGAAGTATGATTATTTAGATGCTAAAGCCACCTGACCCGTTCATAAAAATAAGCAATAAAAATTTTTATCAACTTCATTTTTAATAATCTTTTATATATTAATAGGCAAGCATGTTTTATTTCCTCCTTTTTTCTCAGCTTGTGTGCATCCTAGGAGAAATCCGCGCATACCGTTAGTAATGTATTGTGCTGAAGATGAGCAGAATCGTGTTTTAAAATTCACATCGGCGCCCAGGGCTACGCCCTACAGGCTTTCAAAGTTACAATGTTAATCTTATGGAAGAAGGATAATTGATTTAATTATTAGACAGCTGTTGTAATAACAAATGCGAGCAAATAAGGAGAACATATGCTTCAGGTATAACATATTGTTTTGACTAATTGGGTACAGACGATTTAAATCAACTGAAAACATGTTGGTTGAATTTCAACCAGGAGATGATCTATAGTAGTATTTAATGCATAATAAATAATAAAACTCAAAGTCATGTTAACAAATTTTGAAAAGATCTAAAGGTAGTAATAGGTAAACCGTATAGTATAATAATAAATCCAAATGTATTATTTTTTTTTCAAAACTCAAGAAAGATAATAATCAAGTTGATTCAGATGCGGAGGAGTCGAACCTCACATAACGTTGTCAATGAGCTCACGCACTTCCAAGTTGAAAGACAATTTTATGAGGCGATCAAAAGAACGTAAAAGACAATATTTAAAGTTTTAAATTATCAAATACAATCATCAACGGCTTAACCAGTAAAATACAATAATTTTTACAGAAATATTCAAATTACTTCTCCATGTGATGTAAAACATAAATTAATTTTGTACAATCAGTAATTATGTTTTTCAAATTCATGATTACACAGTTATCTCAAAATTGACTCATTATTGATGAAACTTACAGTGCAGAGCGAAAGCTCAAATCCACTACTACTAATAGAATTGAAGTGTGCAGCATTTATTTGTTTGTTAAACTGAATAAAAAAACATGTCATACGTTTGACAAGCACTGTAAATATATTTTATTCTTTGGCAGAGAGTTTTATATTGGGCAAAATTAAAGGTACAGCTGAAATTTCAGTTAGTTAAATTAAAAAGGGTGACATTACAATTTTAAAAGTTAGTCACTTCGAACAATTTAAATTTACTAACAACAAAAATTTCCTAAAAGTCAAACACCGCAAACTAAAAAATATATTATTTATTAGGAAAAGAGAATAGACCTTATTGGATAAGGAGAGTGCACAGTAATAATTTAATTTCTTCTAAATTTAGGTTGTATTGTGTAAAATTATGATCCATTATAATTAATAATATTTAATAATTTATAAAAAATTCAACCCGAATTTGACCACTTCCAGGGATGCTATCGACTAGTTAGGCGAAGTAAGACACCTGCGCCTGTAGGGCAAGATTGCATTATCAAGTTGGTTCGCTGAGTGAGGAACTTACCTGGCCCGGCGGGACATCAATTCATATCCCATTTAATATCCACAGTGACTAGGGAATAGGAAGCCGGGACCCTCCAGGAAGTGGAGTAGGCCTAAACTCTAAATAATAATTCAATGAAACACTGGAGTAGTTTAGTAATTCTGTGTCCTATTTTGAAGACTTGAGTTTCTGAATAAAATAATATACCGATAATACATTTACGAACGATAATAATTTGTATTTGAAAAGTTTCGTATTAATCTTCAATTAATCATTGAAAAGCATTTATGGTCATTATGACAACATGAAGTTGTCGGTGAGGGTCCTATTTGATCAGTTTTTCTCTTTTGTATCCCAAAAACTGCAAAAAATTCATGTAATTTTGTAAAAAGTAATGTAATTACAGATAATGAGACCATTGGTTGTAGAAAAATGTAGAAAATTTACATTCAAATACAGTAGTTATTAAATTCACTAGTCGTGAAGTAATAGATCGTTTGACGTGAAAGTTCGACGGGGCATCATCCTCCTATAAAAAACCGATTTGGACCGCGAAGTAGCCAAGATCCCTTGACCGGGTTGCTTCGTAGTAGGTAGTAGTGCGGGATACCTCGAAGGGGGGCTGGGTAGGCCCCATGGGCGTAAGCCTAATTTAGGCCTAGCCTGACGTAATGTGATAAACGATTCAGGTTATAATTCTAAAGAGTAGAGGGGGGTTTTTTTAGCAGGTAAATCTGTTTTAAGGGGAGTCCCACGCCATAGGCTGGCCAACTGTGTGCGTAATTGCATTATTCCTGAATCTCCCAAAAAATAAATAAATAAATAAATTAATTAATTAATTTATAAATAAAAATTATGACAACATGATAAGCTGTCGGTGAGGATCCTATTTGACCAGTTCATCCCTTTTGTATCCATAATAAAAACTGCAAAAGAATTTAATGTAAATTTATGAACCACATATAAATAATTAGCATTACAGATAATTATAGATAATTTGTTGTAGAAGAAATTTTGAAAATATTATACATTCATGTAGGTAAAATATTAAAATAATATAGTTAAATTAATAGCCAGTCGTCAAGTATTCGATCTGTAGATGTGAAAGTTGGGAAACCTGCTAAGCCAGTGTTGAGGAGCAGCGTGTGATCTTGTAGGTCATTTTCGCGCTGGGAGGTTCACAAATAGCTTTTTCACACAAAGTCGGCTTAACTCTTTTATATTTATATCAAAGAGTTATTCTCAGCAAAAATAGATCTGGCTTTATCGATGTTAGAAAAGAATTAGAAAGTTTATATTTTTTTTTATAATAACCGATTGAGTTGTTATTTTTAGATTCATGATTCCTACTTCTGAATATTGATACAGATTCATTGAAGTGTTTAAGTTAGCTGTGTACTGTCTATTTATTCTTCGTGTTTATTTATGAATTTTAAATTAATGACAAACCTTTTTAAAGAATCCATGAAGATGTGTTGTTGCCACGAAACATGTCCCTCTACAACAATATGATGTTGAACATTTAAATAATTCATTACTTAAAAAAATATTTTTACTTTTTAGCTCTTAATTTGTATTAAAATTTAATAACTTCTTAATTAATTACAAACTACGATAGGTTTTCATAAAAATTATTTTATTGGAAAGGTAAATATTTGCGTCGATTTGTTCATGATTCACGACAAAAGTTGTAACAATCAGTTTTATCTCCCACAAAAATTTACAGCTCCGCATATTTTACGAACATTACTCAAATTCTAGAATGATGTTTTTCGTGATATTTTTTTAAAGGTTTCATTTCATTGTTTAAGTAAAATTCCTGAAGTTAAAAACTGTGTAGTATTAGTTACATGACGAATGGGATCGGTTGTGTCATAATGTCAAGAGTTTTGGCAGGAGATGTACAGAACTGTCTGGGCGCAGCTGAGAACAATCATCAGCTGATCGTACATCAGCTGTTTATTGCTTAGTCTTGGCAGCTGCTAATAGTTACTATGATATATCGAATGCCGTTCCCTTGAATGATGACATCTGAAAACTAGTTTCGCTTTCAGTACTACATTCTGCAATTAAAAAATAATAATTTCACCTAATAAAGTTGTTTTGTACTTTCAAGATGGTTATTATTGTATTTATAGTTTCCCGTGTAAAAAACGAATGTAAAGATTTTAAGCAACCATTTTATGAATTGAAAACAATAAGGTAATACTCTGAAAATTATTCTGTGATTATTTTACAAAAAAAAAAAAAAAAAAAAAAAAAATGAAAGGAACAATTGGGGTTATAGCTTGCTAATATGAGACCCAAAAAACGAGATTAAAAAAACAACTTATAACGCAAGTCCATAAACGACTATGTGAACGAATTATTGTAAAAAAACATTTGCTTAACATATATTTTAGTGGTTTTCTGTACATAGTTTATCTTTTAGAAAATAAAAGAATTAGTAAAGACAATATAGAAAATTTTTGAAAATAAAATGAGCAAACATGAGTTTTGTCATTAATGAATAACATTATGGAAATGTGAACATGTTTAATCCAAAGTTCAATCAGAGCATTTTCAAATGTTTCTGTGACTGTTGGGGGCTTTGAAGTTATTCGTGGCTTCAGAAAAGTCCGTGAAGCACTGCAGGTAAAATATAAAAGGTCTCAGTATTGACCAAAGGGTGAAAATGTAAAAGTATTTCCTGTTATTAAATTTAAAAGTTAAATAATTTTAATAAAACCGTTGAAAGCCAGTTGGGTATCAAGGTAGTCATTTTTAATTGTATCTCAGAGAGTAGCCTACAAATAAAAGTATATACAGTAATTTATCTATTGAAATATTATTATATCAAATACCTATTGATAATTTTACTACCGTAAAAATTAAACTTTACAAATATTGGTTGAATCATAAATTTGTACGTCCTAATTATACTATGAACGATAATGTTGAGCACATTTCATAAAGAGATTCAACATTAGTTTAAATATAAATTTTGAAAATTATTTCTATTTCATACAAAGCTTTCATAATCTAACTCGCTCATGTTTCCGCTCAACCAAACTATCAATAGAGACTATGTTAAATCATTCTGACTGATGATTTAAATTAGTCAGTTCACTTGACCACTTTTTAACATCACTAAACATAGCTGACAAAATTATATATGTTCTATATAATTTTATTAAAGCAGGTAAATTAAAAACACGCCATTAGTTTGATTTTAAGGGCTGTAAATTTTGTGTAGAGATGTTTTATATTACCAAAGTGTGCTACTTTATTCTATAGGGTGCTATAGTAAAGTAAGGTATATTTGTATGTTGTATTGTATGTTGTATTTGTATGTTTGTATACACACTGATGTCTAATTTGGCTTTCACGATAAACAGTCCTATGCTAAAAAAACTTTTTTGTTATAATCTCTAATTGAAATTCAAACAAGTAGTGGCAAATTGCGGCTGCTGGCTCAGTCCAATGACTTCTGAGGAAGTAATGACGTCATCGATTGCGTCATTGATGACGTCAGCACATTCCTAAGAGGTCATTGAACTGAGCCAGCAGCCGCAATTTGCCACTACTCAAACAATTTTAACTTGGGTCTTATGAAACTGAAAAGCTAAATAAGCTAAATCATTTGAGCTTTTGAAAAGAAAAGCTGAAAACGTGAAAACAGCTGACTCAACTGTCGAAGTACAAATTACGTGTCCCAATATAAACATGTTGTTTTGCGTTGTAGCCAATACTGAATTAACAGATGATACTATAACAAAAATAACTCATATTTTTTAAATAATTTTTATACTGATGATTATGATTGTTTAGATAAATCAATATGAAGTAAACAAATAAAAAATGAATTTGTTTAAAACCCGTTTTTTTATAAAGACAAAAGAATTTAAATAAAACAACTGATGGCTGAAGAAGTAAAACCCACCTTTTAGTTTCAACATTTTAATACGACAGTGCAGCACCTGTAGGCGTATATTAAAATTTCCCAATGGGTCAATGAACGGACAGAACGAGTTCGTCTTGAAAAAGAATAAGCTTATTTTGACTCGAGATCGTAGGACAACATTGAATCTGTGAATGAATTATTACTGAAAAATATTTGTTTTAAGTTTACCGTGCAAATGCTCGGCACTATTGAAACAATCATAAAAACTATCCAAACAAATTTAAATTATACTTAAACCTTCCATAAGTAGTCCACTGGAAAACTGAGTTTGACTGAGTAAAACTTCCCTAAATATCATTGACTTAATAAATGAACACTCCTCTAGTACATTCGTAAAACAAACACGTCCCCGCCGGACAAACAGGGCGGCATTTATTCTAGGGGCTGTGCATAATGGCAACATCTGCTATACGGGACGCTCGGACATCTTTGTTATTTATGTAGCCTTCTCAACTGTAACTTTTTATTTTGTTTTTGTTACATATTTGTGTAAAGTTTATATTATTCGTGCTTTTTGTTGACGTATGGTGAATTCTGGTGCATGACAGCAAAACAACAAAAATCTCTGATGACTTTATATTTCTGTATTAGAAGATATGTTTTACTATGAAACAAATTATGCTATTTCTCATTGGGCCAGTACGATTAGTGGTGAGAATACTAAACACCTTGAAGGTTTTATGGACGGAAACCAACATAAATATGAAAGATGAGCCTGATTTTGGAAGATCGCCCAACAAATGTACGTTATACTATAATTAGAATAAGTAATTAAAATTGAAGAAAAAACACAAAGGATGTTGTTATATGATGGAAACATTACTTTATGTTAGATTGTAAATTCTCTTTAACATAAATATTTTGTAAAGATATAAATTGTTTACTTTACAAACTCAGATTGCTATAAAACATTATATACATTAAATGTCACCCATTCTAAAAATTATATTTTGAATAAAAGACTATGTTGGGCATGGTTTACCGGCTAAAATCATTAAAATTCAATATACAGGTGAGTTTGTATCTACCATGTATCAAAATCTTAATATGAAGGAACTTAAGAATGATAACAGTAGTATAATGTCTTCACTGACAAACATCAACAAGGGAAAGTGTTTCTGACAAGAACCATGTTTCATTCAACAATTGATGAACGACCCTTTTCATGTTATCGAATCCAACTGTAAACTGAAAACGGAATAAGCCTAACGGGGATTGGCTTGGAAAATACATCTTAATATAGAGTGAACTTTAGTTAAAAGTAACAAAAAATTAATTAAATTGTTCACATAGTCAAGTAAACAGGATAGAGGCCTATCTCTTGATGTAAAAATTAAGATGTAACATATTTTAGTAACTGGCCTATACTATTAATATAGGTAAAAATAAAAAAATATTGCATTTTATTTTAAATATATTTTTAATTATTTTTCTGGACACATAATTGTAGGTTAAAAAAAAGAATTTACGACGTCATACTAAGTTAAAAATTTTATTTAGTTTTTATAACTAAGAATTCTTTTTGTGTAAATACTATAAGCAATTAAAATCGATATAACCCACACAATATGAAATAATTTGTATTTAAATATTATAGTAATAGTCTAAATATTTGTAAAAAACGTAACATGGTTTAGTTTTGATAACTATCAAAACGCATTTGACTAACAAGATTAATTAGGCAGAATTTTATCAAATTGATTGATAATTTGATTTTCCATATAGTTTTAAAAATATGGACAAGATACTTTTGAATTTGTATTCAAAGGCTGAGGCGGATCATAAATAGAATTTATCGCGAAGTTTATCGGCATATCCAAACTTCCTAAACTTGCCACTAACCCCACGCTAGTAATTTGAGCATTTTAAATATTAAATTTTAATTTCTTTTTTAATAGAACAAAAAACTATAGTATTTAAAACAAATTGGTGTGATTCCGACAGACTATATGTCCGAATTCAAAAAAATACCTTTGTTGGTTATTTTTACTCTCATAGATTTAGTAGTTTTTAAAACCAAATTCCAAAAATTTTGACAAATGTTTACAAACATTTTTCTTTTATGTAAATCATACTAAACGATCAAAATAAACTTGATATGTAGTTAATTTTACAATATACTGATTCAAAATTAATCATTAAAACTTCGATCTTAAATATACAATATCTAAAATTATTTCCATACCTTACGTGACAAATTTAAAACATTTTTTGTTCAATGATAGGAAATAAATTTAATAAACATTATACAGTAGCTTACAACGTTTACTTGCCTTTTGTGAAAACAATATACGATATTATGGTTCGTTGGCCTTACAAAATAAGTCACCCGTACAAGATATTATATGGAATTGTTGCCAACGGAAACGGAAATGTCCGTTAAACAACATGCCAGTTTCCGTAATTTAACATTATTGTGTTTTCGGTTTGAAAACTATTACATAACATCTTATTCCTATAGTCGTGATAACCAGTAGAACATCTACAGGGTGTTTGATATACAATCATATAATTTTATTTCGATGTTTTTCAGTAAATACTGCCTGTAGTGTAATTCTTACGTAAAATTGAAGGGAATTTAATAGGAGTTTTTTTAATAGCTAACCATTATTGTGGCAGTTAACATTACCATCAATTTTATTGAAAATTCCAGGAGTGCTAAATGTTAAAAACAGTGCTGGAATTGCTGCTACAAAGGAGTTTTTCTGTTGTTTTATGCTATGGAAGGATCTTGGAGGCGTGGAAATAAACTGTGGAAACGAAAATTTAATTTTAAAAACCATAATAAATTATCGTAAAAACCTGTAACGTTGATTTTTCTAACCAAACCTTTGGATAGTTTCACAGTTTCAAAACTGGTGTAAAGTTAAATCACTTATGAAAATGCGACGAAGTTTACAGGTTTGATTTTGTAAAGTATTCAGCATTACATCGTATTTACGGCAATTTTTCATGGTTCTTTAAAATAAAGTTGCTAGTCTACTGTTCCCACGCCCCAAGATCTTTGTATGGCAGCAATAAACAATAGAAAAACTTCATCGTATGAGCAATTCTAGCCCTGTCCTTTAACATTTAGCACGCGTGGCATTTTCAATGAAAATTGATGGTAAAAGTAACCGTTACAATAATGAATACCTATTCACATTAAATCCTACTAAATACCTTCAGTTTTACGTAAGAATTACACAGCGGGAATTACTTCTTGTCGAACTACATCAAATTAAAATCTTGTATATTAATCACCTTATAGTTCTCAAATTATGTCATAATGACTTGAAAGCTGTACCAAAACAGCTATGTTTCTAAATTCGTTTAGTAATAAGTAAGCATAATTGTGATTACATTTTCCGCAACTTTAATTAGTTGGACAGTTGACCACAACTAAATCACAGTATTTAATTACACTAGCCAATAGTGGCTGTGTTCTGCAGGGGAAGTACAGTAATCGAATCCTGTGGGCCAATTATCCAAACACCCCCCCCCCCACCCCCGTGCTCCCCCCCCCCAAAAGTACCAGTAAAAGTAATAACATTGTGATTACGTGTAAAATAGATTCTTACTAGCTTTATTTTGGGTCCGAAATTGATTTAGGATCAATATATTAGGTTGAATATGGTTAGAATATTACAATTATAACCATAAATATAGTTTTTCTGAAGACAAATCTTTGATATTGCAATAACAGTATATTACAGTAAATTTTATACTCTTTTTCATTTCACCATCTATTGAAATAATTTGAACAAGATAAATGCTATATGTTTTTCCATCATTTATGATTTTTTTTTTTCAAGAATTGCTGAATGATAACACTGTAACTGATTGAACTAGCTTACAGATCAACTTAATTGCGTCTAGTTATGTTTGTCATATAAACTGAGAGACCCAAGTCAATCTTTGTTATATTATTGATATCCAATAGCTGATTGTTGGGGCTTTGTTAAAGATTTGTTGATTATACACTGTTATTACAGCTGGCAATTGCGTAGACAAATACGGAGGTCATAAAGGACTTAACAATATTTAAAACTCACATAAATGTTTTGCTACAACCTATGGAGGTAATTGTGGTGGCATTTGTACCGAAAGACTCCAAGTTAGGTCACACCGCAGCGAGTCCGAGAGTGCGACATCGACCGGAGACATAGTGACTGTTCTATCAAAACTATTGCCTTCTATGTACCTTGCTGATTTTGTGTTTTGCTTTGACGAACCAAATCTGACGACAACTCAGTTATTATAACTCAGCGTAATTCCTGTACTAAATACTCTAAAGATCCTAGTAGAACTCTTACATTTTATGAGCGGCTGTAATGTTTGTAGAACTTTGATTCTATTAAGCAAAACATACAGCTTGTAAGCTTCTATACAGAAATGGCAACTAACAATGGCTTCTTCTGGTGTCCTTGTGCAATGAGGACTTCATGCATTATGATTTCATGTTTTTACCTCTAAATTGAACAACAAACACCTCTGAAGAGTACTTCCAAGAATTTATATGAATTTTATGAATTGGTGTTAAGTCCATCAGGTATTTATAGTCACACGGTAAATATTCCACTGTGTGGGAAAACGATAGGATTTGTACGTGTCCGAATCTTGTGTTCCACATTCTCGGTTTGTTTAGTGGAGTACGACCCCACACGACACTGTTGACACTTGCATGTTATTTGTGGCCAAACACACTTCGTTGCCACTCGTTCCTCTTGTACAGCGCCAAAAACATTAGTGGGTTTAATAGTAGGCGTTTATGGACTAGAAAGCTCAACAAAAGCCTGTAGTGAAGATAAATCTTTGTGGTGGCGCAGGCATGGTTAAAATAAAATTGGTGATTTTAGAGTAATGTATACTTTTTGTAGTGCAGAAAACATCTGTTATCTTGCCTGTTAAATATAGTTTGAACAGTTAACAAAGTATAGACATACATCTAGCAGCACGTTAAAGAGTAAGGGATAAATGTAAACGCACCTTGCAAACTCTATGAAACCACGACTTGTATTATATCTCGGGATGTTTCCATGAAAAATACTAGTTATATTTATAGAAAGTATATAAATATTTTTTATTTCTTTTATTCTACCGTTTCTTTCCATGTATTTATGATATTTTCAAAATTTTGTTATAAAAAAATAATAAAAAAACTAGTATGTCAGCTGATTGTTTTTTCCTTGCTCTAAATTAGAGTTTGGGAAACAGTTATTTTATATAGTATCAACTGTCATCGAAAATAGCTACTATAAGAAGTGATTGAGAAATATTTTTTATTCTTCCTTTCAAAAAGCCCGATAATGTGATAATACCCCCGTCGAAGCAGACCTGCGTACTGAGCGAATTTCCAAAGGAATTTGAAATTGTTTATTTTCACAGGAATGAGTATGTAGGTTTATTGCCATGGGATGTTGTTAAAAAATGTTTGTTGTTAGGAAAAGTAATAGTTGGGTAAAGTAAAAATCTAATTATATCAATATTCAGCACTTTTTTATATTCTCCATAAACCCCATGGGTGTGAGTATGTAGGTTTGCCGCCTCATGGGTGCTGTGAGAAAATATCAGTTAAATCCTACCTAGTGAATGTACATACCAGATTTTACCAAGTTATGTAAATAAATAAGCAAGATGCAGGGTTTTATTGATTTCCCATAAGATTAACATGGGAAACACGTTTTTAGTTTTTCTCCGGATTCTGTTAAGCTGAGTAAAAAATTCAAAATACTTAATTATTTGTTTTTTAAACTCTTTTAAATGGTTTTAGTTAAAATTCTCGAATTTTGAAAATTGAGGTTAAAAAGTGGCAAAAAACCCAATTTAACCCCTTTGAAACCCCATTAACCCCTGTTCCCATAACCCGACAATGCTGGTTCGTGAACTCATGAAAATAGACCTGGTCTTACCTTCATACAAAATTTCATCAAAATTGGAGGTCCCCTTCAAAAGTAATCTGTACCACGGACACACCCACACACACACATATTATATATATACATGAAAATAGACGAATGATGTTTTTGGCTTCTGGGGACCTCAAAATGAAAAAGTAAAGTGATCCCTGGCTTAATTCTTACCATGGCTACTACCGTAATAGCGCATTTCATATAGGGAAATTCGCTAAATAGGAAGATTTTTTCCAAATTTTATATGAAAAGGTAAAAAATGCTACCTCTAGGATAGAAAGTCTCTAATGAAGACAAGTGCCTTATGACTAACGTTGCACATAGAATACTAGGAAGAAAAATAAAATGTTTGTCTTTTTGAGTTATATTTTTTTATGTTCAGCAGTTATTAAAATAAAACAGTTTTGGCTATTAAACAATTTTTGTGGTCCAGGATTTAAATGTAACCACGCTTTCATGATAATAGTTTTCCCGAGGACACTTCCTAATAACTAGCCAAGAAATTGAAAATGGTCACGTTTTTCTTCTACTGAAACTTCACACTATACTTTGTGAAATTCCTCAGCACGTTAAAGAGGTTTGACGAAAACAACAAACAATCCCCAGTCACGCTATGATGAGACTGCAATGCGCTGTAATTCTACGGAGGAGATTTGAATCCTTCTTGATTATCCAAGGTATTTTTTTTTTATTTTAAAAGAAATTAATTACTTTTCAAGTTATATAAGGATAAAAAAAACGGACATTTCCCCAAAACTAGCAGGATATAACATGTGAGCAAGATTTTCATTCATTTTTCACAAAGGACTTATGGAAAGAATTTCTTTTTGCACGAAAACAAAAAATATTAAAAAAAACCATTCAGGCATAAACAATTTGAGAGTGCTCATTTTAATAATCACGAATCCAGCTGAACTTTTCACCCATTGGTTGTGTATGTTTTTACAATGTATGTTATATTATAGTGCAAATTGTATATAGGTCTATATGCAAACTATATAGGTCACATAGATATTGTAAAATACCCAATTGAATTGAGTGGAATTATTTCAATTTAATCAACTGATTAGTTGCGTCCAGTTGTCGTTGTATTAATGGAACTGTCATTCCTTTGAAACTGTCACATATAACTCTTGGTAAACACTGGTCATAATGAAATTGCTTAGCTGGCTTCGCTGAAATTAAATGAAACATCTGAGTTTGAAGGTCGCACTTAAAGTATTGTCGTATTAAAAACTATCACATACAGTCCACCATTTCCCCCTTTATCTTTGTTATTATATACAGTAATATAAATTTATACAATTATATTACAATTATAATACAATACAATTATAATACAATTATATAAAGTAAGTAAAAAAAAAAAAAAAACATTTACTATGCCTAAAATTTTAAAATAATGTCATAATATTTTTATATTGGTTTAGAAGGTTTACTTATTTTAGTCGTTTTAGTTACCTTCATTTGCTAGTATCAAGTTGATGGTCTACAATTTCAGGTTATGACAGACTTCCGAAATGTTCACTTAGTGGTCAATTTGTTGAAAGGTGGATTTGTTGTCATAAAGACGGGGTGAGAGTTGTAAAACGAAACACTGTTAATATAAAAACCGCAATGCCTACAACACAAATATTCCAAAAATATTCACAAATATTCACAAAAAACTTGACGTTTTTTTGTAAATCCACATCTCCTTATGTCGAGAGGTATCAATGAGGCCTGGTATATTTCTCTTTTTCGGTCTGCGCTGAAAGGTGTGTGTCCGGACGAAATAAATTATTGTCATTTTCCTTCTTTTTATGTATTTAATTTCTGTATTCTTTACCGTGTTAATGTAAATATATTTTTGAGTGTTGTAGATGCTTGTTTTTCATTTCTGATTGCAAATAACACGTGTCATGCTAATACAAGTATTTATCCTAAGGCAAAATTCTTTTTTTTAAGATCATTCGAATTGACTAGTAAGGATATGTTGTGGCTTTTAATCAAAACATACCACATAATATTAAAAATTTTAAAGGAGTAAAGCTTTTAAAATTTACTATTCAAATAAGTTAAACGCTACAAGCTAGACAGAGTTTTTCAATTTTGTAACACAATTTTAATATTGAAAATATTATATTTGTTGTATGAAAAACTTGAAACAAATTCCTTTTTAATCTTAATAGTTTTTCTTTTCATTCGGTCTCTATATTCATGAAAGGCGGCTGGTAATATTTCATTTTGCATTCTACTTAATGGCTTCTTAAATGAGTACTGCAGCAACGTGAATGGAATAAAGTCTTATACAAAGAGGCTGAAACGTTAAGATATTTGTTTATTTTTATTAGAAATATATTTAAATATGTAACTTCATATTACAAAGGCAAACTTCCTTATAACAACCGTTCAAAACAAACATGTTATAGAGACATTTATCTTTTAATTATTTGCCATAAAATAAAGCGATGCAAAATAGCTGTAGACATTTTAATGTTGCATATGTTTCCATATTCCAAATACCTAATTCAAGTTAGTAAGCTAATTTTACTAGCTAATTTTACTAGCTAAATGTAGCTAATTAAGTAGTTGTACTTAATTAGTGTACTGATTAGGTAAGCCAAATGAAAAACACCCAACCTCGCAACCTCACCCTTGTGTTATTGCAAAACGCCTGTCCTGTCTATCTAAACCGGTGCATTAGCTCCCCATGTGGAACCAGCAAGGTGATGGACAATGTTAGTCCTAGCTCTCACCTTGTAAGTCCGCAGATAGGAAAATAAATTTTAAGCTTAATGAAATTAAGGAAAGTCGGCAAGCGCCATTGGAAGTCTCCAGACCTTCCACAGTAGATGAGCTGGATGTGGCGATTGACGCTATGCCAATTGGCAAAGCAGCAGGTATGGATGAAATCTTCCCGGAGTTCATAAAACACTTGGGTAAAAAGGCTAGACAGTGGCTTCTTGCAGTTTTTAATTCCATAAGGGAAACCGGCGACTTGCCTGGTATATTTATAAGATCGAAAATAATAGCTGTCTTGAAGCCAAATAAAGATCCACAACTGCCAGAAAGTTACCGACCCATAGCTCTTCTTAGTGTCTGTTATAAGCTGCTCGAGAGGTTGATATACAACAGAATCCTCCCTGTTCTGGATTCAAGCATCCCCGTCGAACAAGCTGGGTTCAGGCCTGGGCGCAACTGTTGTGACCAGGTTCTAGCTCTTACTTCCTTCATCGAGAATGGGTTTGAGCGAAAACTGAAAGCCTCTGTTGCTTTCTTAGATCTTACTGCAGCTTATGACACTGTCTGGAGAAAAGGCCTTCTCATTAAATTTTATAACCTGATTCCTTGCCCTCTCCTGTTGCGTGTTCTCAACTCGATGCTCTCCAATAGGATGATTAAAGTATATTTGGGACGTAAGGAAAGTACTTTTAGGCAACTAAAGGATGGCCTGCCACAGGGGTCAGTGCTTGCCCCACTGCTGTTTAATGTGTATACTGCCGACATGCCTGACACTTGCTCCTTAAAGTTTGCCTATGCGGATGATGTTGCACTGGCTTATCAGCACCGAGAATTCCGACATGCTGAGGAAGTACAGTACTAACAAATGATCTCAAGACCCTCGGTGAATACTTTAAGGCCTGGAAGCTAAATCCAAACCCAACTAAAACTGAGGTATCTTGCTTTCACTTGAAAAATAGACTAGCCCACCAAAAGCTTAAAATCGTATTTGACGGTGTTGAGCTAAAGCACAATGATCACCCACAGTACCTGGGAGTCACTTTAGATCGGTCTCTCACATTCAAAAGCCACCTACAAAAGACAGCAGCCAAGGTGAGAGCTAGGACTAACATTGTCCATCACCTTGCTGGTTCCACATGGGGAGCTAATGCACAAGTTCTGCGAACCACTGCTTTGTCCCTGGTTTACTCAACCGCAGAGTACTGTGCTCCCGTGTGGCTGAACAGTGTGCATGTCAGAGAAATCGACGTCCAACTGAACAGGACTATGAGAGCCATAAGTGGCACACTCATGGCAACACCTGTACCCTGGCTCCCGGTGCTGTGTAATATCGCTCCACCTGAAATAAGACGAAGGGAGGCACTCACTAGGGAGTATAATAAGATCGTATCCGCTCCACAGCTACCCATCCATGATTACCTACCCCAGGAGATGGGCAGATTGAGGTCCCGAAGACCACCACTGCGAACAGCATCCCAGTTGACGGAGACAAACTTTTCCATCCATACCGACTGGAGTTCCTCCTGGGACTCTTTCCAAGGCCGGAATCAATTTTTAATTGCTGACCCAACTTTAGCAGTAAGTGGTATGGATCTTCCTCGGAAGCAGTGGACTGTTCTCAATCGATCTCGCACTGGTGTGGGAAGATGTAATTATTGGAAATACAAATGGGGATTGACAGAAGACCAGTCATGCCACTGTGGAGCGGAGTTCCAGACTATGACTCACATAGTCAATGAGTGCCCTTTGAGTGCTTTCCCCGAAGGATTGATTGGGCTGCATTGTGCAAGTGAAGCTGGGCTGCAATGACTTAGCTTTATAAAAAGAGATCATAACTTTATGTTTTTAGTTTAGTTTTTAAATGTTTTGACGCAGGTGCTATGCACCGCAGAGAATGTTTTATATTTTTCTGAAGTTGGTGCTGGCTATTAATGCCATACGAGATATATATATATATATATATATATATATATATATATATATATATGATGGTATCTTGTACTATATATATATATATATATATATATATATATATATATATAATTCCGTAAGCGAATCGGTCCCCACGAAATATCTCGAGTTAGGAGAAAGATAGTGCAACGTATTATGGCTCATTTTAAAGCTTGAGGGCCAAGGACGCAAGGAAAAATACCAGAATTATCAAAATTTACCTGGGCTTTGCCCCATTGGTCCGTGAAGTTCCAATGTTAATCTTATGGGGAGGAAATTTTTAGATCTACACGTGTGATTAAGCAGATGTTCCAGTGAATAACTTTTATCATAAACTCAGCTGATTATTGAACAGATATTTTGAGGTAAGATGTGTGTGGGTTCTTGGGGGGGGGGGGCACTAAGGGTGTCAGTGACACAAGGGGCAGGGGGGCATGGGGGCCTCGCTGGAGGCATGGGGGTAAATACTGGACATGGGGAGGAATGGCAGGCAAGTGGGCACGGCGGTATGGGGACCCCGGGGGGGCACATAGGAGGCACGGGGGAGGAACGGCAGGCATCGGGGAACGGGGATACATAAGGCATGGAGGAATGGGGTATCATAGGTGGTACATAAAGCACGGGTCACGAGAGGAGGCATGGTGAAGACTTAAGGGTAAATAAGGGGAATGGGGGGACATAGAAAGTACGGGGGCATCGGGGAATAAGGGCGGACATGTGAACACAGGAGAATGGGGGTCAGAGAGGTATAGGGGGTATGGGAGTATGGGGGGGTATTCGGGTTGCGAGGCATAGAGGTACAGGAGACACTTGGGGGGCATAGGGGAGGCTTGGGGGACATATGGGGCAGGGCAGGAGGGAAGGATTGGTGGTTATCATAGGGGGTACAGTAAGTACGTGTCACGAGAGGAGGGCATTGGGGAGACTTGAGGAGACAAAGGGGGCACGTGTGAGGAATTGGAGACATAGAGAGCACGGGGGCATTGAGGAAGAACGGCTGGCATGTGAGCTTGGGAGAATGGGGGTTACAGAGGCATGGGGGCACAGGGGTTCGGGGGCATGAGGGGGAATTGGCATATTGCACAAATGGCACTAGAGACGCCGGTGGCACGATTGTTAGTTGGGCATGGGATGCACGGGGGAAGAATGGGTGACATAGAGGACACGGGGGCCTCGAGGAAGAACGGCGGGCATGTGAGCTTGGGAGAATGATGGGTACAGAGGCATGGGGGGCACAGGGGTTCGGGGGCATGGGGGGTACTCGGGCCTCGGGTCATATTGGTTACGGGAAGCACGGATCACGAAAAAATGCCACAGGCGTACATATACACAAAATACAACCAAATACAAAGGGGACGGGGTACACGGCGAGTGTGTGGGGGGGGGGAGGGGTCACAGGGGTCGTAGATGCAATAGTGTACAGTATTAAAGGAATAATAACAATTTCGTCATGCTGTATTGAACTACCTATTGTATTTACTTGAGTTACGAACTCATTATGTGTACATGTTTAAGGTAAAAACTAATTTGATTACGTCCGGTAGTCTAATAGTGGAAACATTAATTTTATTTTTCCTACAAAATAGACTCATTGTATTTTAATTCAGGGGAGATTATTGGTGAATTACTGATTTGATACTACCAAAAAAGATTGATCAATATTAAGTAATATTTATAAGAAAATCCAACCGTGTAAATGCACACTACAGCTTGAGAAAAAATGTAGTAACTGTCCAACTAGGTGATGAATTGAACCTTAATTTTGGAAATAGCATCTGGATTTTTAGGGGCCTTTGCCCCTACAAACCCCTAGTATATATATATATATATATATATATATATATATATATATATATATATATATATATATATATATATATAGTGTACTGATTAAGTGATCTTGATTATTTGTAATGATTAGCTACACTATTATTTATGAAGCTTAATATGTTTAAATAAAGAATGAGATACGGGAAATGGTGATTCATTTTTTCCTTTCGGCATCCAGAGTAGGTCTATATCTTATTCTTTTCTTATTCAAAACTGTATTAATCTACTGAAAACCGATACATTATTTTTGGGGACGAAGAATCTGTAAAATCTGTAGATTCACTCACATCTGTGGTTGTATTGGCCTGCACAAATGAAGTAAACCTAGTGAGAGGGAGGGGGCCGATTTCCCCTGCAATGACATCAATTAAGCAACCCCCCTCCCAATACGAGCCAAGGTAAACAAACTATACCTTGATCACACCGGCCCGACCAGTCCCTTACACACTGTACATGCAGGAACATGGTCTATTGCCAATGACGCAATATATCAATACAGAGGTGGGCGGTGTAACTGAAATCCATCTGTCTTTATGTCCGAAACTTATTATTTTCATCCTTTACCAGCTGACTTACGTGCTTTGCAACATAAGTACGAGTTTTTGCCCGTCGATACTCGATGGATACAGCTCCATAGTCATGGTAAGTGGGGCGCTAGGCAGATGGTGTGAAACATGTATAAAATGTACTTATTAAACTGCTATTTTCTTCCAATTAATCAGCTGCTTTACATAATTAAGTAACTTTAAACAATTTAACAATCAAAACTTATTTATGTTTTAATCCACCAGATATAAAATTGAGTAGTTTAAATAGTATTACTGTATTTTTTCAATAAAAGAAAACCACATTAAATACGGTCTTAGGTACTGGCCAACTTACCTAAAAAAATTGTAAATTAGATTAAATTTGTAAGGAATTTGGTGGTTCTTGGCATAATAAACCAAACTAGAGATCGCCTCATGATCGAAATTCGATCAAAATTTCAGTTGATCTGGACCCAAGAAGCGTAAAAACATTTTATAATTAAAACATCTGTTCTTCCTGTTTTTTTTTCTCTCAGTTGTTAGTACAACAGCTGTCTAATGATTTATTCAATTGTCCTTTTCCATAAGATTAACATTGGAACTTTGAAAGCCTGTGGGGCGTAGCCCTGGAGTCCAATTTGAAATAGAATGGGATTCTGCACATCTACAGGATTATACCTTTCTAACGGTATGCGCGGATTTCTCCTGCGATGCACACGAGCTGAGAAAAAAGGAGGAAATGAAACATGCTTGCCTATTAATATATAGATCCTTCTTCAGTATTTGCTCTTCTACTGTATTTAGACAAATACGTAGTGTGTTTACAATCAGCTGATTGAAACGCCGCAAAATAAACTATTTGCAAGGGTTTTTAATTTTTGATTTTTTCTATATAAGGAAGTAAGATAAGGTAAATAAATAAAACCTTCTAGTGTATAAAAGTTTAGCTTCTTTAGTACAAACTGCATGTAAATTGGACCAGTGGAAGTCTCACACGAAGTGTCCTTAATATTGAAAAAGTTTACGTTTTTCCCTAAGTTAAATCCCCCATAAGAAAAATTTATTTTTCAATTTTGATCAATTTAACAAAAATGTTTTTAAAATACAATA
The DNA here is from genome assembly GCA_030545055.2 of Neoaliturus tenellus. Classification (NCBI taxonomy): domain Eukaryota; kingdom Metazoa; phylum Arthropoda; class Insecta; order Hemiptera; family Cicadellidae; genus Neoaliturus; species Neoaliturus tenellus. The sequence continues at coordinate 301,924,755 of CM061531.1, forward strand.
AAACCTGCTAATCTATTATCAAAAACGTCTGTTTTGGCACAACCCGCATGTAAATAAGCCCATTAGAAGTCTCAGACGAACTGTCCAAAGGTGTTTTTTACCTTAATGTTTTTTAATATAAAGATAAAAAGAATTTATGATAAATAGTCCACAACCAGTTTTTTATAGACGTTCACGAAGAACAGTAACATAGAAATATTACTAAGATAAAATAGGATATATTGTATTCCTATTTTATAATCTCAAAGCTCCTCAATATAATATGCAAATGGGGCCCGGGGCCTCAGTTAAGTTCATAACTCAGAGTACCAACTTTGTAATGTAATACCCTGACGCACTCCCAAGCATTATATTCTAGTGCAAAACTCCATTAAGATTTAGAGATAAACCATAGTCAGGTTCCCCAAAAAATGTTAAATTGTCATAGCAGACAAGCAAGTTAGCAATCAGAAAATCTGGAAATAGGGTGAGTTCCTAATTTCAAATGGAAAATGTGTATGGTTTTATTAATTTTCCCACAAGAATATTAAAGGGATGAGAATAAATTACTGGTAACCTAAGGTGTGTTTGTAATTGTTCATAACTTTCAATGCATGAATTTTTAAATTTTAAATGATGAGTGTACAATTTTAATGAAGAGCCAATCTTAACTTATTATTAACTACAGAAATTTTTATCTGGAATTGCACAAACAACGTGTTTGTTTTGATCGTCTTGAAAAACCAACGTTGGTTGAAAACAGTACGTGACTTTTGATGGAAAATGTTCACCTAATAATTAACTGCAGTGTCTACTGTTTTAATAAATGTTTTTACCAACCAATTAAACTTTGTATTTGCAAATCATAATTGGGTTTGTAAATGAATTTATAAAAATCAATTAATGAAAAATGGAAGTTTTCTGCTTTGATAATCATTCAAATAAACTTTGAGTTCATTCATTAAAAATCGTGTTGTACTGAATGTGGGTTAGTGAAATGTTTTCAATCATTATGATGAATATTAATGAAACCATTGAACTAAAAAATTGTGTTTATGTAATTTTTAGAATTTAGCTTTCACTAGAAAAAAATCTTTTAGTTAAATTCGATTTGATGGATTGGTTTTTATACCTTATTTAATAAATGAAATGTTGTAAGAAAAAGAAGTATTCATTTAACATGGTTTAGGGTTATTATGTTCTTTATGTTAAAACAGTTTCATTTAAGGAGTAAGCGCCTGTACGTGACTGTATAAATGTGCTTATTAAACAGTCTGCACTTTAAAAACTATTAAACCTATTAAAACTCGCACTTCATATTAGCCTATACCTAAATTAAAAATTGTTGTTCTGAACAAATTGAAATTTTTATAATATTCTTTTTTACCGGTATGATAAAATTTCCAATTAATTAATCATAATAAAAATTAAGGTTTTATTTATTTGGTTCTACATTCAGCGATCGAAGAATACAGAAAAACACAGCATATTGCACAACAAAATTATATTTTAAACAGTAAAATTAATTTATAAACAAAATAATAACAATTGTAACTTTGTGGAACTTTAAATGAAGTTGTGTTTCTGTATAACCACAATATTCTTTCATAAAAGGTAAGTTAATTTTAATTTATTTAAAAATTTCATTTTTATTAATGATTTTTAAATTGTTAACGTGCATAAATTTTCTGTTACAATAGTGAGCTCTATTTTAGCAGAGTGGGCTTATGTCCACTCAGGTTTACCTCTGGTGAGTTGTAGCGGGATAGGGTTTTAGATTTATTGCGGAGGCTCAGGCCTAAATGTTTCAATCTGTCTCAACTCTGATCGTTTGCAAGGACAAAGTTGTAAGTTATCTGGGATACAGTAGCTTTTAACGCTTATCCTTTATTTGGAGATTTATGTTATCTTACCATCGTGGACAATAAAACTGTGGTGTGTGCAAAGCGATTTATTATATTTCTTCTTTTTACAGAGTCGTCATTTTATAATGGCTTAACATCTTTTATAAAGGGTGTCACAAAAATACGAGACTGCTTATTAATATTCGCATTCTACACATAAAAAAAAGAAAATGTTCAGTAACACCTCCGTATTTACTCCGACATTTGTTGTTCAATCTTTTTGATCTTTTTATCATGAAACTTGTAACTTTTTGATCTTGTTTATTAGATTATACTTTTTTGTACATAGCCAAAATTTTTCAAAGTTACCGTTTTTTAGATATTTTCTATTTAATATAAAATTGGCCGTCATAAAAAATACACATCAGAAAAATTATATTTCTCTCGTAAATGATCATTTATGTGAGTAAGGTAAAAAAAATTGTAATTTAATACAACAATTCGTTACATAAATAAAAATTATTAATTGTAAGAAACAAAGTGGAAGATAGCGGCTTAACGAAGAAGAAACCGAGGAAAGTTCCTGAACATTTTCAATTTATTTTTATGTCAAGAATGCGAATATGAATAGACATCTCGTATTTTTGTGACACCCTGATATGAACGTTCGAAAATAAAGGTGAGTCTCACAATATCCCATTGTAACTAAGTTTGAAATTCGACAGTTTCTTTATTTAGTCCTCAGTCCTTGGCATGAAAAAAGTTTCACTTCATAACTTTTGACTCCATGTTGACTCAGCAATGCTGCTTTCTTATAGCTTTCATTATCAGTTTTTTTTTCTTTCTATCAAATGTACCTCAAAAATTGTAGATTACACAAATATGGGCAAGGTACCTGAGGGCAGAGCATTAGCTCGGTAAGCTTAAAAAAATCTTTGTAGTCATAGTAGGCCATAGTATCAGTCACAGACTGTAAGCTAAAAGACTAAGCCCCAAAATATTTTTCTTTCAAGATGAGCTCGTTCGCTCCGCTCACTCGCCTTCAAGGATGTTTTAATTTAGCCCTAACATGGATTTTACCTCTACGATTAAAAGCTATCGTCAATAATAGCTGATTTCATAATTGTTACTACAGTAATTCTTTTTTTAAGTTTAATTGCAATCATACAAATTATTTAGTCGTCTACTCACTCCTTCTACTATACTTTCTTAAACTAAATATTCATCAATATCACCAGTATAATACATTATATAAAAAATATACAAAAAACTGAAAAAAAGTTGTTTATTTTAGTATTATTTAGTTATAAATGAAGATACGGCTACAGTAAAAAAACGCACATTTATTATATTGGGGGCACATAGTGCTTTGACAGTTCAGCCAGTTATGTTCCGCAACTTTTCATTTTAATTTTAAACTTCATAAGACCATTGTTAAAATTTTTAGAACTTCAGTACCCATATTTGAAAGAGTTACGATTTTCCTACCTATGGTATTATTTTTATCCCTGAACAAAATAATTTGCTTACAAAATAAGTTTAAAGAAAATCGTTCGAGTTGTTTTTGACATCCGTGTGAATTCATACAAATATACCTTAAATATCCCCCAATAACCACTAGTTTGATAAGGAAAATTTGAGCCTACATAGATTAAATACATACACCTCAATTATCACTTTTTCTATGTTGCTCATTATAAATTGTTAATACTTTTATTATAACGGTTTTACTTACCAATATTTTTAAACCCTACTGTATTAACAAAACTCTTGAGAGGAATGTTTCCAACGGAACACACCGAGACAACACAAGACCACGGTGCATTAGCTTTACGATCAAGATCTATTGCAGAACTCCTGCAGCATCGATGCTATTTACAAGGCGCAATTCTCTACAGACGGTAAATAATCCGATACTGCAGGCATTTGCTTTATTTGATTCCTGAACAGTTTATCGTTCCGCTTGTTCAACATGATTGGATTTCACGTTTCCTTTTAAGAATACATTTTATTGGATTTACTCCACTGAAAAGGTTTCTTTTAGATTCATTAACTTTGATCGTTGTAATAATAGGCAAATTTATTTTGAAATATAAGGTCAAGGACGTGTATACTAATATATTTAAAGTCATTTTGCTACCATGGTGGGTTTTACTGAACTTTTTTCATGATGATTAAATGTAATAAATAAAAATGTAACTAAAAAAATGCTACATGAACAACATAAAAATTCAACTCTTTTGAAGCTAATTCATAGCATTCTGTCATTTATTGTAAAGAATTTTTAAATACAATTTTGTAAACTCGGCTTGTTTAAGGTTATTTTTTATGAAAAAAGATAAAATTTTCTTACACATATTCTGACATAAACGAAAAATAATTTCGTAAGACATGGAAACTATGAATGATTTTTTAAAACCAAAATTAAAAAAAGATAATTGTTTGTATTAATTTAAAGGGAAAGGATAAACTTATCAATGATAAAACAAAAAATAACAAACTAGACTTTTCAAAATTACAAAATTGTATTTACTATATTTTTAGAGCAACCCAGGGACCAAGCCTACAGTACATGCGGCAGTTTATCTTTATACCGCTACTGCACTGTGTCAACGTTTTTTAACTCCATGTTGCGAGTTAATACAAGATCAAATAGTTCATAAAAGATCCAAGCCAAGATTTGTGTTTTAAGCCATTTTCATGAGTATTGGTATGCTTACAGATATCCAACACATATTAAACAATTACCCAACTTAGTTTTACTCCTAAACTTTGATGTGTCATTAAAAAAAACTTCCTATTATTGACTAATTTATTTGTTAACAGTGGTTTTTAATTACGTCATCCCTAAATCACGTAGATAAAGGTAATCTTGCCCTACAGACCTATCTGTGAAAGAATATTCAAACAAAAACTGCAGTGAATATAAAATCAGCAAAGTTAACAAATAATTCCAACCAGAAAATTTTGATACAGTATTTTATATCGACAGTATATCAATGATGTAAAACTCGAAATATAGATTGTTGCTACCTATGTTATACGAAAGCACAAGTTCGATCAGCTCATGCAGTATTTAAACTTGCATCTGTGGATACAATACTTACTGACATGTGACACTAAGTTGATAAGCGTTCAACATCACACTTTTTACGAAACCGCATTATGAAAACCTTTGTTAATCTACTATGTAATTTTTAGTGTGAACAAAACTTTAAATTTTTAAATGAGGTACAAATAAGAGAATATAAAGCGACAGTTTTAAATAGTAACTTATTTTCTTTGTCAAGTGCAGTATACATGACAAAAAGTACTCATCAATAACTTATAAAATTTTTACTTTATTTGTAGATAACAGCTTTTCTCTGAGATTTAGTGCAATCAATAACTAGTTTTTATGTTAATAATGGTTATTAGTTTTGAACATTAAAGTTAACAGCTAAAACTAATCTTAGGCGATACTTGATGTAGTAATTAAATTTCTAATTTAAAACGTTTTACGCTAGTTAATTATTCTAGAGCTGTTACACAGGGAACACTAAAGGAAGCTTTACAGCTAAACTCCTTCAATATTTTCAAGTATTAAATCATACCGTATGAATAGAAATAAACAGGACACTGAGAAACTTTTTATAATTAAAATCTTCTTAATCCGTACACACATGTTTTCCACAAATATTTTTTTTAATATCGCAGTAGTGTTTATTTATTTTCAAAGTTTACAACAACTTGTCAAAATTGTTATTGTTATTTAAATTATTCTTTGTTTTTATAGTCAAACATAGTTTGGTTCTAAAATACCTAAATTAATACATCACAAGCCTTCTACACAACTGGAATCAACAGTGTGAAAAAAACCTTTCTGAAAAACTTAATGAAAATTTGAAAAAGGCCTTTGAACATAGCCTTTCTAATAAATATACTAAAAAATTATAAATCAAACTGATTGTTGACGAGATATTACGTTAAGTGCGACCTTCCAATTCAACTGTTTCATTTCAGAGCTGCCAACTTTGCAATTTCATTATGACCAGTTGTTTACGGAATGTTAAATGTCACTTGGGCTCCAACGGAACGCCTCATTTAATTAACAGACAACACGTGGTAGTGAAATAATTAATTAACGTTTTAAATTTTGTGTTTTGGTTAAAATATTTTTAAATGTGGCCATAAAAAGATCTTTAAAATATTATTTTAAATACTAATATAAGAGAAGAAATAATAAATACTAATATACTAATTAAATAATTAATAATACTAATATAATAATATAAGATAATAATTAATAATTAAAATACTAATATATGCAATTTGCATACTAGAATTGCAACTAAATAAATTAACTGTGATTTTTTCGTTTCAGAGTTTAATTTTTTTACAATCATTGTGTCTTAAAAATTAAAAAAAATAAAAATGCTAATTATATAGTTTATGTGTTGCTGTTGTACAATATAATGTATGTACAAAAAAAAAAAACTTAAAAAGAGCAAAGTAACCACTCCATGAGTTTTAGGTTAAGTGTTTGTAATTTAATCAACGGGAAGTAAAAATTTGTATTGGCTATTTTATCTACTTGATGAATTAGCCTCTGGATCACATATTAGCATGAAAAGGACTACATTAAGAGGCTCTGTCAGTGACCCTGATCTGGTTTTCTAGCGACCAGTGGTTTTCATTGTCAAACTATTTATTTTTCCTAATAATAGTTATTTGTGCTTCTAAATAATATAAGAATTACTCGGGGAAATTGTTACCCTTGGCTTCGCATTCGGGCGACAACAGTTTCCCTTCAGTGAAAAAGTTTTTCTTTAGTCCCTAGATGCACACAACATTTTTCATCCATCTACAAGAATAACAATTACAATTTCAAATTACTAGGTCTATAACAATAACAATTCTAAGTTAATATGAGCCTTTGCTCCGACAAGGTGGATTAGTCACATTAATTTTAAAAAACATACTCACAAGGTAGAATATAGCATTTTTATAGAAAACAACAGAAAGAAATAAGCATAATTTAGGAGTAGTCAAAATTCTCACAAAAAAAACATTTGAACCTAGTCTCACTTCTGATAATATAATACTTTAGTTCTTTACAGCAGTTAAACCAATAACCTTGTTGTAAAACTGTGTTCGGGAAATATGGTGTCACATTTTCTGCCTCTCATTTAATGTTTGGTGGAGTAAAAACTAATAATTTCTTACTATCACTCCAAAAATCTTTAGCTATCCACACAACAACCCATTTTACAACAACAACTAACCGAAGACAGAAGCGAAATGTAAACAAATAAACTGCTTACAAAACAACTGACGCTACAGACGCTATTAGTAAACAAAGAATAACGAAACGAATACGATAATTGACATTTGACTATCACCCGTGTTCTTCTTAATCTCTCTTATAATGTTATTCTTATATAACTAACTTTAGCTCCATGGTACAAAAAAGTTAAGTTTTCCCTAGGTAAAAAAATTAGTATTCAAGTCACATGGGATAGAAACTAATACTTAAGTACTCTATTCCAAGGAGAAAATTCGGCTTTAGATAGTAGGTGGAGGGGAAAAATATAGCAAATTAGTTTGACTACCGAATGACTCAAAACAGTTTTTCTTCTGAAAATAAGCTGAACGGTTAGGAAAATTCACGAATTATCAGTTTGTACTGAACAACAATATTCTTAAACATACCGTTCTTCAGTGTCATAAAATAAAGTACAAACATTTGTTACTAAAACCTTCTTCAACAAAATTAAAACACATTTATAAGAGAAACTGTTTATTTTTGTTAAATGTAAAATTATACAATGCAAATAGTATTATCATTGTAAACATATTTCTTTAATGCCCATCCTACTTATGTTTTGTTTTGATGTTAACATTATAACATTTTGATTGTAAAAAAATATCGAAGAAACACTTACCCTGGACATTTTATTATTTGTAAAGTAACTTTCATATAAATAGACTGGATTTCAAACGCTATCAATATAAAAAAATTAGACCAACTTTTTATCTGTAAAAGTATAATATTAAAAGTCCTAATGTATTTGTACTCAAAACCTTCAATTTAAACTAGAAAATATAATGAGTAAAAAATTAAAGTCATTCTGCTTTTGTTTCTGAAAAAGAGAAATGGGAGAGTCCGAACGGAAAGCTTGGTCACAAATAACGCTCAAGTGTCAACAGTGTCGTATGCTGTGGTCCTCAACAAAACAAACTGTGACTGTAGCTTGGTGGAACACGAGATTTAGACGCAATATGCGCTCTTTTAATTGTATAAACATAGTGATAGTTATGTTTAATTACACCTTGTGCCCAGTAAGTGTTGTCGCCTTTGCGATTGCGTGATTTAAGTTTTATGATAACTTGTTTAAAAATAATAGGTAGAAATGCTTTATGTACACTTATAAATTTTGCTTTTTTCAGGTACGTAGCTGTCATGAAAAATTGTTAGGGGAAGGATGTTAGTAAGTAATTAGTATATTAAGTAATGTATAGTAATAGGATTATAGTAGAATATTTCCTCCCAAACAAGTACACGCCTTTAAACTGCTAAGAACAACAATTTAGTAAACTTTCCTTTTTGGTGACAGGAGGGCAAAAAATAGTTTCAAAGATCATAAAAGTTTGAATGAAGATTCTATTTATGTACTTCCAGGTGGGAAATTAAAAAATATCTTTGAAAGAGTTTAGTCGATCACAGGCTTTAAGGGAGGTTTATAAACATCTAGATCAACCTTAACGAAACATTTCTTGTAACAACACAAATAATTGCCTTCAAGCTTTGACATTGCCTAACTAAAGAAATTATTTACTCTATAGAAATGAGCACATTGAAATAAACCAGAACCACCCCAACCGAAAGCAGGAACATTAATGGAATATTTTTAAAATAATCTATTTTTAACTAAATAAATAAAAAAAAAACACTAATTTTATGAATTTTTCTTTTATATGACACGTGTGCATTATTATTATAACATTTTTTAAAATATTAGAATATAATCTAAGACATAATAAAATATGGGTGATAATAATGTTGCAAACAATATAGCTATGAGAATAGAATGTTAAATTACTATAATTATTCAAAACCTATATTTATTTTTTTGTGATATGCCTACTATTATTAAATATTTTATGTTTGTATGTATGAACTTGAGGGTTTTGTACTGCTTCCCTTAAAACATTTAATTTACTCACCAACAAATTCTACTTGCATCAATTTAGTAAATAAATATATTAAAAAGCTCTATGCTAAATAAACCTGTATTGTCAATGTGGCGTGAGCTAAACCATTAAATTTCTCAATATTCTGTTACAAATAATAAACATTTAAAATTTCAATTTTAAATTAAAAGTTTTTCCTGCTTTCTATTAAAGTTTTGATGGCCAGAAAAACATAATTGGTTTAATTTTGAATATATTTAGATTAATAGATAGATTAATTTATAGATTAATTATAGATTAATTTTATATAATTATTGGTTTAATTTTATATATAATAGATTAAATTATTTTGCATCTGTACTTAGTAAACAGAAAAACACGAATTATAAACATGAATAAAGGCAGTCTACGAGACTTTAGACATGAATGGCGACAAACCACTGAGGTTCAATTACCTTTTTCTCGTACTTGGGCGATGTTATCCCCAAGGAGTTTCCATACACATTTCAATGACTTCATCTGTTCACTTTTATTGGCAACATTTCAGTCAAGAGAGAGCCAAAAATAATGTCCCAGGAGGTTCTTCAGTTCAATGCCCCTATGAGTTCCAGCCAAGGTTTTCTTAGACTTTCTTAAGGCACACTTGTATTTATAAAATACATTTATTTAGTCACATTATCTTTCCTCAGTAACAATATTATACTGCACTTATTAGATATGAATAAATATTTTTTTATCATATCCTTGTGATAAACATTGCTTTCGGAACAGTCAGCTATGATGGAAACTAGTCTATTCCCGATGGGTTGGGTAAACAATAAAAACAAGTTTAGAAAATATTGGTTTCTGGGACTAGGCCAGAAAATAGTATTTTTCGGGACACCGAAACAAATTAATTAACTGTTATTTGTACTAATATCTTACAATAGTTCAAATACAAGATAAAAAAATGATACAGTAAGAGAGGGTATATAGGTAAATGTTTATAACATTTTCCCCAAACTGTATATCTATTAAAGGTGGTATGGTGAAAAGTACTATTCGTCACTCTTCCGAAAGTGGTATACCGGTGCTCGATGGAATACAAGTACTCGCACCGGTAACGACCGAATATTTTATAATACCATATTTTTCAGCGCATAGTAATTATATTTATTTGAAAAATAAATATGAAGTTGGTTAAAATGATTTCGCAAATTATTAACAAATATTATTTAAATGTGGTATATTTTCGGATTTTTTTGAAAAAGTTGGAAATTTTAATTTTACTCTCTAAAGGTTAAAACAAACAATTAAATTATTATTATCTTAAGTACTTTCAATCAGTATATTAAAGATACGACGATCCACGAACAGAAATTTATAAATCGAACTCTTTATCTTTGGCCTTATTGTATTCACCGTAAAAAAATGTGAACAACAACAAAATGTAGTTGAGGAAAGTTGTTTACTATTGAGAAAGATTAATACTACCTTGGAGAACAAGGAAACTATGGTTATATAAATATTGTGATAGTTTGTTAGGAAAACTGAAGAGAAATGAAACCGTACAAACAAATTTAACATAAGAAAATACTCCATTCTAGGTACGGTATTCAGTATTGAATACTACAAGTTTATATCCAACACAAAAAATTTTAACAAACTTTTTTTTAACAAACAAGAACGCAAAGAATATAAACAAATCTTTATATTTACTAGTAGTATTTAGTAATTATTTAGTTTCTAGTTTATTACTGGAAAATATAGAGTTGTGAGTATTCATAAAACTAAAGCAAAACACATTTTAATTTTTGTAAAATCATTAAATAAAATCATTTTCTTGTAAAAACTTGTTTTTAAAGACAGTATTTTTATATTTCAATAGTCTTAATATTGTATTTAAGTTTTGTTTCATAACAAATTATACCTAAAAACATGAATTATACCTGAAAACACTAAATTCGTAATAAAGTTTTACAGTATAAATACAATATGTTTTATTCGAAACAAATTTCTCCACGTTTTGTAATCTTCAACTATTTTCAACTACTCACACGTTGCTTGAATGTTCATTTAAGCAGCCATTTAGTGCAATATAGAATTAAATATTATAGCAGCAGCCACTTGGGAATACTATGCCGGAATGAAACGAAAATACCTCCGGATCAATAAAACGTTTGGGATGTAGGCATTTGCCAGATAAGAAAGCTTCTATTAGAGATGGAAAATAAAAACTATATATATATATATATATATATATATATATATATATATATATATATATATATATATATATATTATCGGGGAGAATTTTTAGTAATAATTAAATTCCTTCGGAATGTTGAGCTTTCCCAGGCTTCAAGATATTAGTTGTGTTTAATAAAAGAAAATTTTGGCCTAACAATGTTTTTGTTATCTGTGTTATTCCTGTTAATTGTCAGTAGTGGTCGCAGTATTTTAAGGATTACTAGGCTACTATAAACGTAAAATCTTAATCTATTCTTTATTATAAAAACTTGCAATAATATGTTTTTAAATATAGTTTATATTATTATTTTTAGGTCTGTTAGCATTAATAAGAATTATACCTATTTAATTCTCTACACGAAAATTTATGTAAATACTTTACTAATGAATGTAGGCCTACTAAAACAAATTTCTCCAAGTATTTTAATCCTCATCTGCAAGTAAAACTACTCACCCGTTGCTGAATTGTTCGTTTAAGAAGCCATTTAGTGCAACCAAGAATGAAATACGAGCAATCTCTAGAGAATATGGTGCCGGAATGAAACGCAAATAACTCTGGATTAATATGAAACTTGTGGCAAGTCTTTCAACTAACAATCTAAAGTTTTAGAGTTTCAGTTTTTTCGTAAAACTAAATAAATGCATACGTTTATTTAGGAGGACTATTATTGAGGACTACTTCCTTAACAAACAATAGTAATTTTATCACTAGGAGGGACCTGTTCTTTTTTCTGTGCGTTATCGCGTTATACGATTAGAAACCCCAAAAGACGGCAGGAGAACCGGTAGTTTACTCACAAATTACATACACACTCAGGGTATTAAGACCAATCATGAGACTGCCTTCGCTTACGCTCCGTTATACACCTTGTGAAAATCTCGGTCTAATTGTACTATTTTGAAAAAAAAATTCTTTTTAATTTATACAAAAAATTATATTTTACTCAAAACTACAAGAAAAAATTATGCTAAAAATTATTCTATGCCTTGATCATTTAATACTATCTTTACTCTAATTAATGTGGTTGTGTTTATTTAATAATAAAATAAATAATAAAATGTTATTCTCGATAAAACTAAAGAACATTTTTCATCTAACAGAAAAGTTTATAATTATATGAATGCATTGCTCAATTTATGAGTCTTTCATGGAACTAAAATAATTTTCTAACTGCTTTAGAAAAATGTTTCACTCTTCTTCATACAGGCAGCCAACCTTTTATATCATACCCACAGTGCTTTACAAAATCTTCTATAGCCATGAATAACCTCAAGTCTTCAAAGGAAGCTTGTGTTTGAAAAGGTCTTGGATTAAAACTTTAGTTTCAACATCAATGGTGGGATTTTACATGCATCTTTAGCGGACTATTAAAATAATTTGTAGCTTAAATAAACCTACCTATTTACATATTCCTGTAGTTTAAAATATTTTCTAGGCTAAAATTGTATTTAATAAATGTACTGTATATGTACAATATATGTACCACTGTACTAACAATAAGAGTAGTTTATTTTGATTTTTGTTTGTTTTTTTTATTATAAGATTATTCTTTGAAATTTGATGTAACCTTGATATAAGTTAAAAGAAAAAAATGAGGTTTTCAGGTAAATGATTCCTACAATTAATTCAAAATAGTGAAATTAGGAATATATACTTTTTATTGAATGGTATTTTTAACGAAAACATTTTTACTAAGACACTGGAAAGATGACTTTCTTTTTTACGTCTTTGTTCAGTACATTGCAAAAAGTAATGAAATCTTTTATAGTAAGGTTCATTAAAATAGTCCGATGAGAGTTGATGCAGTGCTGCCAAATCTCTCCAAACCATATTTTTATTCTATATTACACAAGGTAAACATATAACAAAATGACATCATTGCACGGCAAGAGGGCGTGAGGAAGGTCACAGCATTTGAACCTTATTATAGGTCCGGATATAACCATTCGTGAGTATCACATTTAAAACATCATTGCAACATTATTAGCAGCTGCCAAGTTTACACTATAAACAGCTGATTTACGATCAGCTGATTATTGTTCTCAGTTGTGCCCAGTCAGCTGTTCATACCACGCCAAAACTCGTGTCATGATAACAGGAGACGATTCGTTCATCTTTGATGTCATTCTGAAAACCTTTTAACCATGACAATTTTTTTAACTTAACAAGGTAAATGATAGAAAGCTTATCACTGATTAAAGTTACATTTTGTGGTTAACAATAGTTAATGCTCTTTAAACATATTCTGATTAAGTCAACACAGTAAGCTCCGGTAAAAATGATTAATAACTTAATAACTTAACTTTGTTTTAGTACCAGTTGAAAACTATACATATCTTTCCTCGTGTTAATATACAGTTGAAAAAAAGCATTTTCAGGTATTATCGGTATTTAACGGAGGATGCCGAGCTAAATAAATTTAGGATACCATGAAATAAAAATTCGCTTTTTGGTGAATCTCAAACACTTTGTGGGGTTAGTCCACAAGGACTACATTTTCCAATAAAAATATCAACAGGCTATTGAAAACTAAACTATTTTCACTATTAAAACAGGCTAAGCATGTGGACTATAATATAGTTGATTATTTCCACAATTGTTAGACCTCATATACCTTTTTTTCAAGTGAGGAACTACTGTTTAATTATAATACACTGTATTTGTTATACTTAGGTAATAAAAGTCGGAAATGTCAGCTTAGTGATTTTTTATTGTCTATGAAAAAACAACAACATTAGCAAGGTAAATGATAGAAAGCTTATCACTGATTAAAGTTACATTTTGTGGTTAACAATAGGTAATGGCACTTTAAACATATTCTGATTAAGTCAACACAGTAAGCTCCGGTAAAAATGATTAAGTCTATGAGAAAAAATTAAACTTTATAAATCAAGATGTTGCAAAAAGATCATGGTTAAGCCATCGGAGTTAAACATGATCAATAGATTTTTAAATAAATTTAATAATATTCTATACCTGTAGGCTATATTTTGGTTGTATAGGCTATACAAATAAACAATAAGTATTTATTTCCAATTTTGTGACTATTTTAACTTTAAATATTAAGAACTAAACTTTACTTGCTTCTTGTTTGAAACTCAAATAAATATTGCTGATCCTCTTATCGCAACGGGAAATCTATTTTGACTGCTTAAATTTCAAAGTGAACTTTGGTTTAAGTTCAACAAAGCAAGGAGTTTGGAAATGCTATTTCTGTACTTACTTGTGAGAAAATAACAGCAATGCTCAGATGCTTATCAACAAGAGTGAAATTGTAATATAAGGTACAAGTTTCCAAACTCCAAAATTGAAAGATAACCTGCACTGCTACGCATTCTTTGGTGATATTTATGTCATAAATAAAAATGTCATAAATATTGGATATGACAAAAGTGAATTTACAATTTGAACATTAAGTACACTATAATAAAGGATTGGATTAGTAAATTATTATGTACATAATGTGTCAAATGTTCAATTGTTATAAAGACCAATAATATCATCTGTAAATTACATTCAAAAGTAAAAAAATAATTCGGTATGTTGACAAATTTTTTCATCATGGGATCAAAACAACTATAAACAACCTTTTTTGTTATATATTCATAACTTATGGAAACATATAACAGAAAAACAAGATAAATTAATACAATTGAGTTGTAAATGAACTCTATAAAATGTAACAATTTTTGACAGTGTATTTTTACACAAGAAAATTGCAAAGCCATTCTACTACCGTAATAACGTATTCCCTACAGGGAAATTCGCTAAAAGCTAATTTTTATTTCATGGTATCGTAAATTTATTTAGTTCGGTATCCTCACCAAAGCCAAGTATTATTAAAACTTTTTAGAAAATTTTAAGGCAGATTTTCTTTGTTACTTGGATAGCTATTATTATTTTTTACTCGTATATTATTAACTACTTATAATATATTATATCGCTCAAAATATTTTACTTAACAAACAACTAACAGATAATGGGTATAATAAAAATATCAATATCATTACGTTGTCTGTTAATGCCTGAAACTAGAGTTGTTGCTATTGTCTATAAATATTTAGTTGTGGAATCATTGACCTGAGAATATCAGGTTAAAAGCGAGCTCTAATGGCTAGCAATATAAGTGGCTGCTTCAACTATCGGCAACTACATAAGGAGATAATGGGTTGATGAACCCTCCACGA
The DNA here is from genome assembly GCA_030545055.2 of Neoaliturus tenellus. Lineage (NCBI taxonomy): Eukaryota > Metazoa > Arthropoda > Insecta > Hemiptera > Cicadellidae > Neoaliturus > Neoaliturus tenellus. The sequence goes on from CM061531.1 coordinate 301,940,168, forward strand.
TTAACCCTAAGTCCTTTTTTAATTCCTAATAATAATTTTAATTTTTTAATAAGTCTAAATCTAACTCCACATTCTTTTGCAAAGTCAAATTATTATTTGTACATTTTTAATTTAGCTATTTTCAATTGTATTCGGTCATTCGACCGACATAGGTAATGTTGTATGTAAATTTCACTCTATGAAAACAGTGTAGGTTAGCCGATCTGACTTACTGAATAGTGAAAATTAGTTGTAGAACAACCAATAATTTGGTTTAAACGTGGTGCCAGTATCAAATGAAGTGTTAAAATTATATAGGAATCATACCCGTATTTGTGAAGTAATAGGCAAAGATCTTGTCCCACAATGTCAGATAGGTTAATATCTATTTAGGTTAATATCAGATAGGTTAATAGTGGATATTTACACACATTTAATGTGTGTAAATATCCACACAATGCAGATGAGAGTTGCAAATATCCATTGAGAGTAGATAATCGTTCACAGTACAGATAAGCATTTCACATGGTCACCATTACTTTCAATGTAATTAAATGATCCACAAATTCAATACGTAGAAAAGAATGCCATATATCCAAACAGTGCAGGTAAAAGTTGCTTTTTACTAAGGGAAAATAAGCGTTCGCTTTATTTACGTAGTATACATAATCATTATACATGGTAAACAAAACTGTTAATTGTTCTAAAAATACACAGCTATAGAAAATAATTCAAAATAGCCTATCCTCAAAATGCGGATAAGAGTTACAAATATCCACTGATTGTAGTATTATAAATAGTTGGTCGGTGCATAAGCGTTCCGTGTGTTCATGCCATGTAGTTAAATGTCACGAAATGTGAAAATGTGTACAAGTTCACAAAATGCAGATAAGAGCGTAAAGTGGTACACAATGTAGATATTAGCTCTAAATGATCACAGAGCTCTAAATGAGCTTCTGAAAGAACCATGATTCAGGGCTTAGGTCTTACCATGACTATTATTAGCGTAACAGCGTATTCCCGGTGGGTAAATTCGCTAAAATAAAACCATAAAACTCAAATTACCAAATGATTTAACTTTCAAGAAAGTCAATCTTTGGGACCTGTTTGAGTTCAAAGTTTGGATTGAAAAAGCACTTTTTATTACATTTGTTTTGACATAGGTCAACTAAGTTAACCTCTCAAAACTTGGGGGGACGTATAGTTTACTCTTTCATGTAAACCTGCAAAAACTAGGGTTATTAATAAATTACTATTTTAATCTATATGTCCTATATATTTGAACCTAAACACAATCGGTTCGATCCTTTAGGGGTATCTTCCGATTGTTTGTCTTTAAACTTTATTGTAAATAGAAATTTGAGAGATTTTTTATATTGCTAATTTTTGACAGTGTATTTTTACACAAGAAAATTGCAAAGCCATTCTAATCAAGTATTATTAAAACTTTTTAGAAAATTTTAAGGCAGATTTTCTTTGTTACTTGGATAGCTATTATTATTTTTTATATTATGAACTACTTATAATATATTATATCGCTCAAAATATTTTACTTAACAAACAACTAACAGATAAATGGGTCTAATAAAAATATCAATATCATTACGTTGTCTGTTAATGCCTGAAACTAGAGTTGTTGCTCGCCTTTGAATCCAAAGGTTACCGGTTCGATTCTGAAAATGTTAGTATTTTTTTTATATACTGGAGTTTTGCCATTTGCCATTGGGCTATTGGCTATTAATCAATGATGTAACAAAAGGTCGACGTAGGATAGTAACAAAATTAGGGTTTCAATAGGTTGACCCCTTTCAAAACTTTATAAAATGCCTCAGGTGTAGAACGACTTAAAATAAAAAAGGAATTTCTACTGTGAACTGAGAAACAGAGTTAATTTCGAAGTCTTGCTTATGATATAGAATGCACTTTAAGTTAGTAACTATGCTCCCCAGAGTTTCATTATGGGCTATTTATGCCCTGCCCTGCTCGTTGTATTGAAAGGCGGTTTATTAAATGAAGTTATATAAAAACTTCTCATACCGAATACTGTTATTGCACATTTAATCACTTAACTTTGTTTTAGTACCAGTTGAAAACTATACATATATTCCGTCGTGTTAATATACAATTGAACAAAAGCATTTTCAGGTATTATCGGTATTTAACGGAGGATGCCGAACTAAATAAATTTACGATACCATGAAATAAAAATTAGCTTTTTGGTGTATCCCAAACACTTTGTGGGGTTAGTCCACAAAGACTACATTTTCCTATAAAAATATCAACAGGCTATTAAGAATTAAACTATTTTCACTATTAAAACAGGCTAAGCATATGGACCCAACTCTACAAATAACTATCTAAGTCGGCAATAAAATATTACTTGCTTATTTTTAAGCAAAAATATAAACGAAAAATTGTAAAATTTAACTTAAAATACATTATAAATAATTTGAATTTGGGTAGAAATTCAATACAGTATTACTAGGTTTTATATTATTTATTAATTTTTTTAGGTATTTTTTTACATAAAGACCAAAGTGAAACTAAAAACCAAAGTGAAATTAATTACATTTGACCTAAAGCTAACGTTTGGCACATCATATAATATGGTTGATTTTTTCACAATTTTAAGACCTCATATAACTCTTCTTCAAGCGAGGAACTACTGTTTAATTATAATTCACTGTATTTGTTATACTTAGGTAATAAAGGTCGTAACTGTCAGCTTAGTAATTTTTATTGTATATTTTACCCAACTACCACAAAATTATCATCACCCATCATAAAAGTATATGTACCATATTTAAAGCCATTCTTTATTCTCATTATTTTAACATTCCTATCCCATTATGTATTCAGTACTTGGCAATATTAAACGCGATTTCAACCTCAATTATGAGAAAAATAAATACCGTTAAAATTGATGAAATCCAATATGTTTTAATGTGCCTCTTTATATCATGATTAAACTTTACTTTGATTTTGCTTCAGCAGAAGATTTGACTGAAACTTGACTGGTGTTCCTTGAAGCTTCTTTAGCAGAAGGTGCTTCTCGTAGTTTCTTAGTTGCTTCTACACCAGCTGTACTTTTAGAAACCATAGACCCCCCACTTTTGGAAGCGACCGATCCTGATTTGGAAGCGACAGACTTAGCATCTTGGGATTCTTTTACGGAAACGTCGCTTTTACTATTGTCTGCAGCTTCTTCAACTATTACGGGATTACTCTTAGAAATCTGTGACGGGACCTTTGGATCGTCCTTAGGGTCTACTGACCCTGTACTCTTCGACTGGATCTTAGACATTTTTAACTAGGAGTTAAGTACGAGAAAATAAATGTTTGGTACATGTGAGTAATGAATTTATGAAGGGCAGGAATTTTGCTTGCACTTGTAAAATTTTGAAATCTTGAACGTGTATTTTATGAGAGGTGGTAACTATGGAAATCAGGCATATAACTATAACAAGAAAAAAATACATCATTCAATAAATTACTAGTGGCTCATAGGGGCAAAAGCCCCTAATCATAAAATTAAAATAGCATGAACCATAGCGTATTACCATTTGACCTTCCACTACGAAGGTTTTCAGAAAATTTCATTTTAATTTGTTGTATATAATATTTTAACAATACCGTTTGAACCATTCGCCCCCAAGTATTCTTATCAATCCTGTACTATTAGGTCACCCGTTTGTAAATGCTCTATTTTGTCTGTTGTCAAACTTATATCGATCTACGAAAAATAAGTTTTGAAAGAAATCATAGTCCCTTAATTGAGTTATGACGGGTTTTTAATATAACATAGAAAAACAGCAATGAAAAAACCATTACGGATGTTCAGCACCCATTTCAGAGTCAATAAACTTTCAATACTTTATATCATGCCCATTTCATTTCCTAGTTTGTCCTAAAATTGAATTGATTTTTAGCTCCTGTTAGATTGTTTTACGTTTTAGTCACCAAATTTAAACACAGCACCTCAAAGTGCATTTTCACTTGCTGTCAATATTCGTCCCTCCTAATCAAAAATCTTAATTTTGTGTAAGCAAAGCAGATTTTATTTTTAAATCACTACATGGAGAATCTTTAAGGAGAACCTTTCAGAAAATAATCATTCTTATATATTTCCCATTTTGTTGTGAAGTTTTTTACCTGATGCATTTTCCTCTATTATGTAGGACAAACGTCTTTGATTTTAACTCGTCTTCTATAATCCTACAATCCTAGAATGACTAAAAGGTTTCTGGGAAAATTCAGCTAACAGAATACCAAAACTTCACTGACTTATACACTTTAAGTATCAATTAATGTGTTATCATCATTCAATATGATCATTTGACACTTTTCGTCTTAAAATAAAACCAAAACATATTTCGATGGAAATAATGTAGGCGTTTCTCAAACCACAATTCATCGAACATTGCATCTCTATCACGATCAGAAAGCATTTTTATGATTTGCATACACACTCAGTTTTTTTACAATTAAATTATAGTAACAACAGTAAAATCAGCAGTCAATTTGTGTAAGGTTCTAGTAGAAATTTTACTCGCTCAAAGCCACAAAACATCTTATTATAGTATTACCACTCTAGGGTTAATTTTTGTCATTCGGCTATGAATCTGTCTCTCGTTTTAAAATAAAAACAAAACATGTTTCAATGCACACAAAGAAGACATTTTTCGAATCCCCATGCTATATTCTTAAGGAGGACGTTTTACTATATTTCTCATTTCCTTGTAACTTTATGGATACGCTTTATGGACCGAAACCTTTAATTTGAGACCCCTACCATCTTCCTGCGATTTGTAAAACGCTCACAATTTTGCCCAAGAAATTTCGCTTACAGAATTATATATATAGATTGCTTCTCTTTGTGTGAATTATTTTGTTATCTTCATTCAATGTTATCATCTGTGTCTAATTTTGAAATTAAACTATAACACATGTTTTAATGTATACAAAGCAGACGTTTTTTTTTTCGAATTCCCATACTATTCTTATGGAGGGCGTTTACGTGATTTCTCATTTCCTGTTAACATTATGGACACGCCGATAGTTTTCCCTCGTGCATGGGACCGAGACATTTAATTTAAGACCCCTCCCATAATTTGCGATCTGTATAACGCTCACAATTTTGCTCAAGAAATATCGCTTACAGAATTATATATACTAGAGATCGCCTCCTGATCGAAATTCGATCAAAATTTCAGTTGATCTTGACCCAAGAAGCATTTTAGAACTAAAACATCTGTTCTTTATAATTTTCTAGCAATTGTTTTTACGACAGCTGTCTAATGATTCATTCAGTTTTCTTTTCTCCATAAGATTAACATTGGAACTTTGAAAGCCTGTGGGACGTAGCCCTGGAGTCCGATGTGAATTAGAATGGGATT
>CM061531.1:301945642-302004836 GCA_030545055.2 Neoaliturus tenellus
AATGGAGTACTTTATTACACAATGTATCAATAGTGCAAAGGAAATAAACGAAATCGGTAGAAGAAAGTGTGCAATAGTTCTATCATGCATATTTATAAAAATGAAAAAGTGATTAGAGATTTAAAACTATTGGTTCACTGGTGTATCAAAAACCACAAGAAAGCTGAGCCAAATCAATCATCATTACTGTGATTAATAATTTTTCTTATAAATAATTGTAAGAACAGTAGAAGAAGCCCGACTATCTGAGGTCCATTTATCCAAGCCGCCGAGTTAACCAAGGCAAAATTCCAAATTATAAACGTAAATAATTTGTTATAAAGATGTGGTATCTTTTAACAATAAGAGTGTAAACATTAAGTTAACAACAATAGTGACAGATGAAGCACACAGTCCAAGATGTTTTATAGTGTTTTCATCACACTTCATCGATATCACCTTTTTTCGACCCTCGCTTCTACTGACGAAACACCTGTTTTGCCGGCCTAGGCCAGCAATATTTTCCGGCCTAGGGCGGTAATGAAAACGGTAGCAGAGGAATCTAGAATATAAGAAGATAGGTGACAACAACAACAACAAATAACAAATCAGTGACGTAGTTGGTAGTTCAGCTGACAGCAACTGTTAAAATATATGATGTAGATGGGAGAAAAGTGCTTTTCTCTTGGAATCAGCTGTAGTTGTCACCTACCGTTAGATTATTCTAGTTTTAGTGGCCTTAACTGATGTGAAGTGGTTGCCTAGCAACCAGAAACACAAGCAGTACATCTCGCTAGGTTGGTCGAGGTTATGTTTTGTTTGTTATGAATGAAAAGTAATTTATTCACTTGTTTAGAATTTATTGAATTGTGTAGTGTGATGAAAAATATCGTTCGTAACTCGGGCCGAAAGCGTTTTGCCGACCCTCGATCGTTTCAAGTTCTCGACTTCGTCTCGAACTTGAAACACGATCTCGGGGCCGGCAAAACGCCAACCGGCCCTTGTGACGAAATATACTATTTTGTGCCAGCCTATTCCTGGCTCTCATTTCAGTCCACGCCCAGAGCCAGGTCGGGCCAATCAGCTGTGCATTTCAGTATCAGTGCCGTGTTTAAGTCTTTAAGATGAGTAAAAGAGCTGTATTATCTTTGAAAGTGAGATAAAGCAAGAGCTAAATCCTTTTAAAAGGTTGAATGGGAGGAAAAGTATTAAAAAAGGTTATGGTTACTTAAACAAGTTGGAGACTAGGAAACGGGGAATGAAAGTACAAAGCAGATGACCGTTGGCCAGTGATAGTTGTACTAAAGTGTAGCTTTTTATTGACTAACAATTAATTTGAATATATATACATTGTATTAATATAGTTTAATTATGTTTTATTCTCAATTTTCAAGTCTTTCCTCACTCTCCGTATTACCGCTCACACTTAACTAGGATAGTCGGACTTCTACTGTATATATCAACCGATGCGAACATTTATGAGACATTTTCAAGACAACCACCAGAATGCAACATAGGTTACCAGTCCTGCTCTAGGTTACCGATTTCATCTGCAACATACCTGGACCACATCTCTGATCTGAGTGTTGGCGTCCATCGCTCGTATGACTCGGTCCAGATGCCTTAACACCAGTCTACTATGTCTCCGAATACCTGCAACAGAGATCGGCTAAAATTACACTTGTTACACTTGGATTAGCCTACATTTAGTAGCAGTAGGTGTTAATGGTTACAATTATATGCTTATACAACTATACAAACTGAGGTTAACTTCTATTACAAACAGTAAAGAAGTAACTGTTCAACGGATGCTTTGAAAACACAACTTGACTCTCATGAAGATCCCTCTTAATTTGTTGCATAGCTTTAGTACGAGATAGCCCAGGCTTTTCAACAATTATTTTAAAGATATTTACTCATTTGTAAACTATGTTGCATTTCCATTTGTTTTTACTTTTTTTATTTTGGTGATCTTTTTGGTTTACTACTTGATATTAAATAAATAAATAAACAAGAAGTAAACAATTACTGATATATGAAATTTCCAACATTTGACTTGAAATGAATGTTAAACACTTTACAGCACACTTTAAATAGTCCTACGGCGGTACTCGCTGGTATACCGTACCAGTACCTCTTGAGAAAAAACAAAAATAAATAACTGTAACTTTAGTAAGTATTTTTGTAGCCTTGCTCCCAAATAGCTTTAAAACGCCCTTTTTGAGGCTTCATTTTTAAAGTTATTCCCAGGGCGGACACTCCTTCTGAATACCCCCCCCCCCCCCCCCCCCACCCCCTGGAACATGGCGTACTGGAACCTATATTGTTAAAAAAAACAGGACTGGTCGCTGGTCCTACACAAATGGGACCAGGACTCTGTCAGATTATAATAGATTATGGAATACTGGAGATATTATTATGAAAATAATAAATAACATCTCTGGAAAGGGTAAAATGAGGTAAAAAAGATCACTCTCGTTGGATTATCAAACATGTCAGACTAAAGAACGTCAGACTACTGGCAGTTACTATATTGCTACATTAAATTTTATGTTGCTGGAAAGTTGAAACATTTTCTGTTTGAATTCTGTTTTATCAAAATTTATCAGTTAACTAGGTAAAATAATGATATTTTTTATTTTAGATTAGTTGTAAAAAACGGCTTCTCACCTCCTTGTACCAACTGCATGGAACCTGGTATCAGCGCAATCTGCCCAGCAACATAGATCACATCCCCTATCTGGAACATGGACCGAGCAAAACGCACGTGAAAATAAACTGTAAAACTAAAGATAAGTAAAACATTAAAACTTGGGCAGTTAAATACAGAATTTACAGGAGTCACATGCTTTCAAAAGAATTATCAGAACAAACTAGATCTAATTGGGAATGGTAAGTTGCAATACATTATTGCAACTTATACATCGTAAGGTAAGTAGTTGTATGGGAGGGATTAGCGTTTACTACCATTGACTATACACACCAACATGTGCATAGGTGGAACCGCTTTAGAGAAGCATGTCTCTCATGCTATAAATGACAAATGACATATATGACATATACAAATGACATATAAATCAATTAGACCACTCGTCTTAACTATGCATGAAACAATTATCAATTGATTATGTTTTCATAATGAATTTTTGTTACACTTTTAAAGTAGCTAAAAAATTACAACTGATTGCAGCACAGCAGGTGCGGCTATCATGAACCTTTCCAAATTTCGGTGTCGAACAAATGCTTTGGATGAGAAGTTTACTCACGTTAAAGCTAGAACTCACCAAGCCGAAACACTTAGGCCTGGGACAGGAAAAGTGATAACAGATTATGTTTACATATAAAAATTCAACTTAAATGTTAACAAACTCCTGAACTGTCGACTCACCCGTACAGCCTGGCTATAAGGTCCGATATTGGCGGGTGCCCAGTGGCTGATGGTCTGGACGTGCATGGTGTGTCGCCCGGCGTCGCTGCGATGCGCCACGGCCTCCAGCACGACGCGGCTCTGCGCGAACGGAGCCTCCACGCACACGCGCACCGGCGGGTTGACGTGGCCAAGGACAGCGACGTACGCCGCGTTGACAGCTGAGTAGTCTGCCATCGAGCCAACGAACAAGCACACCCGAACCAAGTCCACCGCGACATGCCCTCCCCCGCTAGCAGTGCTGCCAACACGATGGATCAAATGAATAATCGATGTAGTTATGGGAGCAAAGTGAACCATTGTCACCCTGGATCATTAGCACCCAAGCCTTAGGCAACAATTTTTCCTAGGGAACCAATGAACTTCACTCCCGGAATTCACACACCACTTTCCCCAACCCCAAAATCCCACGTAAAAAAAGTTGATAAACACTCACTATCTATCACTATTGATTGTGTTGATTATCTATCCTCGAATCTCGAAACATCAATAGTTTCCAGGTTATAGTCAACTGTAGTAATGAAAATATTGCTGGATTTCACTGCAGTATCTTGCTAGATTGTCAATGTTATTCTTAAGGGTTTACTTTGCCTAATCTTGAAAGAAGAGAAAAAATTTACCCCCTCTTCAAAGTTAACTTCATATAACAGGGAGGGGAAAATATATGTTTTTTCATACTGCTCTGAAAGAAACTATTTTCAACCATTGTGAGGCTAGTGGTTTTTTTTTCGTTTTATGCAGAAAAGAATTAGAGGTTTGTATTCACAATAGAGTAAAACTGCAGCAGTAGCAGCAGCAGCAGCAGCCTTGTGATGAAATATGTTACAGTACAGTTCCGCTATACCGATGCCATTAGTTTTTGGAAGTATTTTTTTTTATAAACACCATTTAAAAAACCATAAGTCATAAAGAGTTTTTAATAAACACCCTGTGGAAATTGTGTGATTCTATATTGAACGGTTTTGAGTTTTGATAACCAAAAGTCAGCCACACCCGTAAGGATCTCAGAAATGCATCTTTACCCTTTGTAGTTTTATATTGCCCTAAAATTATAATGAATCCTTATAGATATCCTCGGTCAAAGTTCATCATTCAACAAATTGTGCCTGTGGTGCAAAAGTTTAACAACTCACCACACATCTTGTCTATTGCCTGCCGTGTGGCCACCGCACTGTCAGGGTCCGAACCTGTACTTGTGGTGCAAAAGTTTAACAACTCACCACACATCTTGTCTATTGCCTGCCGTGTGGCCACCGCACTGTCAGGGTCCGAACCTGTACCTGTGGTGCAAAAGTTTAACAACTCACCACACATCTTGTCTATTGCCTGTCTTGTGGCCACCGCACTGTCAGGGTCCGAGCCTGTACCTGTGGTGCAAAAGTTTAACAACTCACCACACATCTTGTCTATTGCCTGTCGTGTGGCCACCGCACTGTCAGGGTCCGAACCTGTACTTGTGGTGCAAAAGTTTAACAACTCACCACACATCTTGTCTATTGCCTGCCGTGTGGCCACCGCACTGTCAGGGTCCGAACCTGTACCTGTGGTGCTAAAGTTTAACAACTCACCACACATCCTGTCTATTGCCTGCCGTGTGGCCACCGCACTGTCAGGGTCCGAACCTGTCATACCTGTGGTGCAAAAGTTTAACAACTCACCACACATCTTGTCTATTGCCTGCCGTGTGGCCACCGCACTGTCAGGGTCCGAACCTGTCATACCTGTGGTGCAAAAGTTTAACAACTCACCACACATCTTGTCTATTGCCTGCCGTGTGGCCACCGCACTGTCAGGGTCCGAACCTGTACCTGTGGTGCTAAAGTTTAACAACTCACCACACATCTTGTCTATTGCCTGCCGTGTGGCCACCGCACTGTCAGGGTCCGAACCTGTCAGTCCGCCCAGCCAACACCACCCGGAAGCGTTTCTCTTGATGCTGGGTTTGTCCGGAACTGTTTCCTCTTCCCTCAGCAAAAGCAGTCTTTCCGGCTCTTCCAGTGATAACTATAAAAAATGGATATTAGAAATCCTTAAGCAGAACAACAGGTTACGATGTGACATTTTAGCGGATAGCCCGTCATTGAACTGAAGCTTGGTTGCGGCAGGAAACTCGGTTGCAATGAAAAAAGAAAAATCTATTGCAGCAGAAATCGACCGTGCTACAAAGAATGGCCAAGGCAGAATGTTTAACTGTACAGGAAGATAAGCTACAGCAGGTGGGTTGATCGCGCAGGAAGATTGGCCACGGCATCAAGATTAATCACGAATGAAGATAGAAAAAATAGTTTGACTTCTCTTTATCTGAAGAAGATTGCCACAGTGCCATTGAAACTTTTAGTATGAAAAATTCAAAAGAAATAAGCAAAAAATCTACAAAAATTTTATTTATAAGATAAAAAGTGTTTTGCTTAAGTGATTTGAAAAATGAGAAGTACACTGTACTTACAATGGTGTTGGTTGAAGAAATAGACATTTTAGAACATTTGTTAAATGTTTCCTATTTATTAACTACGGTACCTATAGAATTGAGTATTTTTAATCAACCTTTTTATAATTTCTAAGAATAAAAGCTTTAATCAACAGATATATTACTAGGATAGCTACTAAGTCTGTTATTACTATGTTGTAACATTTTACTAATATAGTTAATATTAAAGATAATAACTAGGGATGTGCAATGCAGCAAATGTTTTTCGATTCGTTGCAACGATTCAATTTATAGCATTTCAATTCAAATTGATTCAAATTCGCTAACAATATGGCAGCGGTTGGCCCTAAAAGGGTTACAGCAAATAAAATGAAAATACAATAGAACATTGATAGTTCGACTCTTTGTGGACTTAGAGAGTGTCGAACTATCGAAAAATTCGGACTACAGCGAGTATATGGGAAATTTTACTACAAAGAGCACAAAAATCATACGTTGAATTTAGAAAGCACTAAATTTTAATGAAAACATATATTGATTGAACTATGACATAGCCAAAATTAAAATCTTCACCATTTTGGTTTTGTTTTTACTTTTGTCACTCCCCAACATGGATAGGTCGTTACAGACATGCTAAGTAATCACAGACGTATCAAACTATAAGGAGTGTCGAGCTACCAAGAGTCGAATTATCAAAGTTTTACTGTATCCGACGTCATTTTTATAATTAAATTGGCATTAATTATTGGGTAACAAAAGATAATATAAAAAGTTTCCAATTTAAAAGTTCAGATTCATCTTACTTGGTTGAAGCAGTCTTTAATCTCATTTTCGTTGGGTTCATGTTCTTTATCACAGTCTACAATATCCTCTTCATCGATGTCTGCTATGTAATCTAACGAGTTCTTGACAGGTAGACCAGCTAACCGCTCAAGAAACGTTGAATCCTCGTCCACCTGTAAAAAATAACTTATTAGACCCATTTAGCAGTGTATTTCAAAATCATGAGTATTTTTCAATTTAAACACACAAAGTTTTTTTTTTTTGTTTTTGCCTGTTTTAAGAATCTTAAAACCCATTATGAATTGTTCTCCAGCATTCTTACACATATTTCCTATTAGTTACACAGTATAAAAGTCATAATACCCCTGTCGCAGCAGACCTGCGTACTCAGCGAATTTCCAACGGAATTTTAGTATTTTTTTCTATTTCCCAATAAAAACCATGGGGTTGAGTACGCCATAGGTTTGTCGCCATATGGGTTTCATTAGTAAATATAACCTAACTTAACCAAACCAGTGTAGTGGTCAAACGAATACATTTAGTAACACACAAGTGCGATAAAGTAATGGTTAATAAAACAAGGTATTAACACGTTTAATACAACATTCTAAGGGCACAATGTACACGTTTTCTGATTATTCATAGCCCTTTAAAGGACCAAAATATATTTGGTAAAAACTTTTTCATCACACTACATCGATATCACCTGTTTTCCACCCTCACTTCTACCAACGAACCACCTGTTTTCTCGGCCTAGGCCGGTAATGAAAGCGCTAGCAAAGAAATCTAGAATATAATAAGGTAGGTGATTAGAACAAGAACAAATAACAAATCAGTGACGTAATTGGTAGTTCAGCTGATAGCAGCTGTCAAATATATATGACGTACATGAGAAATGGTGCTTTTCCCTTGGAATCAGCTATAGTTGTCACTTGCAGTTAGAGCATTCTAGTAATGGTGGCCTTAGCCGATGTGAAGAGGTTGCCTAGCAACCAAAATCACAAGCAGTGCATCTCGTTAAGTTCGTTGAAGTTATGTTTTGTATGTTATGAACTAAAAAAAAATTTTTTTCACTTGTTTAGAATTTACTGAATTATGTAGTGTGATGAAAAATATCGTTCGAAACTCGGCCAAAAATTTTTAGCCTTCTCTCAATCGTTTCAAGTTCTTGACTTCGTCTCGAACTTGAAACACGATCTCAAGGCCGGTAAAACCCCATTTTCGGCCCTTGTAACAAAATATACTATTTCAGTTTCAGATGATTTTGATAGTGAAGGCCCTCTTCTAAAAAAAGACCCTCGGGTACAGTACGGTAATACATACATTTTGATACTTTTAATGTGTCGTAAATGAAACTGTGCCGAAACAGTATGTGCCATTTTGATTGAATACAAAGTCAATGACCGTGAGTTCAGCTAATTATGAAAGCCTATTATTATATACAGAGTTAAATTTCTTCCAAAACCTTCTAAAACTGCTTAATATACAGGTTTGTAACAATAGCCAGGATTGTGATCTGTCTGGCAAGGTAAGATGGCGGCAAGTACAGCAGTCAAAGAATTGTGTTCTCAGTGTAAAAAACTTGTGTAAAAAACAGATGACGCCGTGCAATGTGATGGATTCTGTGACAAGTGGAATCACATAAATTGTGTAAATATAGACATTAAGAATTACAAGAAGATTGAAGAGCTAAAGGATATTATAAAGTGGATATGTGTAGACTGCAGTGACACGTTAGAAAGCATGAGAAAGACGACTATTGGAGTACAGGATTTCAATAATCTACATAAGCTGGTGGGACAAGTATCTGATACTCTACAACGGGTAATAGAAGACAATGTGAAAATTAATAAACACCTTGAAGCTATTGATAATAATAATGTAAGGTTAGATGAGGCTTATCAACAGGTTTTGAAGCATACCGGTATCGATAGTCAGTCGATAACTTCAGTGAACGAAGCGAAACTCGCCGATGGTAACAATGACAGCTCGATAGTAGCAGACGACAACTCCACTGCTGACACGATTCCAACTTCGGTCGAAATGGACCACGAAATAATGAGAAAGACACTCAGTTCCCCTCTTAGTTCAAATGGAAAATCAAAAGAGAACAACTGGAAGAAAGTGCCATACAAAAATAATAAATCTCGACAAAATCAGAAGGTTGAAGCGGAAAAAAACCCAAATCGGGTGGATGCGATGAACGAAGGCAAAATCGATGGTCCGAAAGTTGGACACGGAAATCGCATCGCAACCAAACCGAATATCGAAGCTGGTGGAAATAATCAAAGAAAGATTAACGAGTCCGTTTCTAAGCCTAGTTTTGCCAAAGTGGTTATTGGAAAGAAAGAAAATTGTGAAATTGAAGCAAAAGACAAGAAGGCTTGGTTTTATCTAGGAAGACTTAAACCCGAAACCACTGTGGAAGCCGTGAAGCAGTTTGTGTGTGGAGCATTTGAGGGAATAAACCCATCCGTTGAAAAGCTAGAAAGTAAAGGAGAAAATGCTAGCTTTAGGCTAGGGGTCGACTTTAATAGAAAAGAAGAAGTTCTGGAGAGTTCGGTATGGCCGAAAAATACTATTGTCAAACGTTTTTTATTCAAAAGGACCAAGACTCAACTGGTCAGGTAGCACTTCAACAAGACTTTGGTGACAAAAGTAGCAGCAGTAAAATCTTAACCTCAAATTCTAGACCGTGTGGATCAGCTAAAAACATTGGTGATCTTAGGGCTGCTTTTGTGAATATACAATATGTGAGGACAAAGATCAATTTGATCTCTATTTTTTCTGATGACATGAATATTGATGTATTGTGTGTAAGTGAACATTGGCTCTCAAATTTGGAATCTACTCTCTTCCCAAATATTGGTGAGCTTATTCAAGCAACCAGTTTCTGCCGAGTTTTTCACAAAAATGGTGGAACAGCTATATACTTGAAAAGTGATATAACCTATAGGAAACTTGACCTTGATTGTTTTTGCTGTGAAATGGACATTGAGCTTTCGGGCCTTGTTGTAAGCAGACAAAACTCTCATAGCCCGTTTTAATGATATGTGTGTATAGGCCACCTGACGGCGATCTAACTACGTTTTTCGACCAACTTGACAATTGTCTCACAAGCCTTGGGAAGTTAAACCTACCCGTTGTTATCGGAGGCGATTTCAACATTCACCTGGAGTATGAGAATGACAGGAATAATGCGTTAACCATCCTCTTAAAGAGTCACGGAGCCTACATCGTCAACCGTCAACCAACCAGAAGTCAACACTGCCTGGACACTGTGGCGCCTTCTCTCAACTCCTGGGAGTATGCTGTCTTGGTATGCAATCCTGTTGTGGCCGACCACAGTCCTGTGGTCATTGATGTGAAGCCGAATTCGGTGAGTACCAAACCTGTGATTTTGCCTTGGTCTAAACATTACGTATTTGAAACTAGGCCTATATTTGAAGATCGCCTGCCTTATTTTAAGACTCTACTTATGAATGTAGACTGGAACATCATTTCCTATCACAGGCCTAACCTACCTGATGACATATTTGATTCATTTTTTGATATCTTAGTAGATAATTTGAACTAGGCATTACCTTCTGACATTCCTTGTAGCTGGTGGTTAAGTTGCGACGCGTTTCGTCACAACAGTGACATTTTCAAGCATCTTCTTCGCACTAGCGTTTCGTCATAAGTTAAAATCAAACATTTAAACACGACACAGACACATAATAAATAATACCGGTAACACTTAAACATATATCACGTCGACGCGGTGGCCACATTTCGCACGACACGGACGGATGGTTTGCAACGACTGGAAGAGCCGGGAGCAGTGTTATCTAAGTTGACCTTTGGTTCGTGACGTATTTCCAGGTGCATCGCCGTGTCGAACAATGAATTGGCCTGGCTGTTTATTTTATCATTCAGCACATTACTCGGGTCTCTTTTGAACGCCTTATAAATCTCATAGTTTTCAAGTGTGGACATTTCACTACTTTTCTTACATTTATGGATTATTTTTAAATTGTCGTTGATTGATTTATAGCTGTGTCCACACTGTATGAGATGTTCTGCAAAATTAGACCTCTGAATTATGGCTTTTTTAGGCAGGTGTTCCTTAAAACGGGTTTTAAATGACCTTCCCGTTTGACCTAAGTAATATTTGGGGCAGTCACTGCATTGGATTTTATACACCCCACTGTCGTCAAATTCATCACCTGTTGTTGTCACTCGAGTGCTAATGAGATTCCCTACTTTGTTGGTATTTTTATAGGCTACTGTGTATCCGTGTTTGGTTAATATGTTACTGACTGTATGGTTTAATGTGTTGCCATAAGTTAATGTAACATATTTTTTGTTTCTTTGGCGTTGATTGAAAATTTGATTTTTCTTCCTACGGAGTATTTTATCAATGACTTTAGTATCGTAGCCGTTATCAAAAGCCATGTATCTGATTATGTTCAATTCTTTGTTGTAGTCGTTGGAGTTCATGGGAATCGTGTTTAATCTGTGAATGAAAGAATTGAAAGCGGCCATTTTATGAGAAACAGGATGGTTGGATGTGGAATGAATGGTCTGACTGGATTGTGTAGGCTTGCGATAAATGCTGAATTGATGGCTATTGTTTTTTGTTGTTATAGTTAGGTCTAAATAATTGATACTGTTTTGTTGTTCTATTTCATTCTTGAATTTTATTTTCGGGTGGATACTGTTGAGGCTTTTAGTAAAAAGATCTATTTGTCTGGCATTTCCTTTAAATAAACATATAGCGTCATCGACATATCTGTAGTAATATACTATTTTATCTCTGAATTTATTTTCGGTGTTCATGATATGTTTGTTTTCAAAATCGTTGAGGTATAATTCGGCTAGTATGCTAGAAAGTGGGGAACCCATGGCTAATCCTTCGTGCTGAATGTAATATTTGTCGTTGAACTGGAAATAATTTTGTTTTGTGATGATTTTGGCAATTTGACAAACGTCCTGGATATTTTCGTCACTAAGGCTCTTGTTTTCTGACAATCTTTTCTTTAAGATTTCAATGGTCTCTCCTACAGGGATGTTTGTATACATGTTATCCACATCTAGTGACATAACAGTTTGTCCCGTGTTAATGGGTACGTCTTTAATTTTATCTACTAATTCTAGGCTGTTCTTGAGACTAAAACTGGGATCAAGGTTTATGTTGTTCTTAATTATGCTCTCTAATTTCTTGGCCATTCTGTAACCTGGTGCTGACGTGTAATTCACCAAGGGACGTATAGGCATATTATTTTTGTGCACTTTAGGTAAGCCGCGGAGCCTAGGAGCATAAGGTTTTATTGATTTTAATCCACGTTTTACATTGTCATTAAATAAATTTGTTTTGTTAATACAATCATTAACTTCTTTGAGAAACTGTGGGGTAGATCATGCTTTAGTCACAAGATCATGTGGGGTAGATCAACGAAAATCATGCTTTAGTCACAAAGGCAGATAAGGGCAACACATCAGTTATCATGTACCAAAATGAATACGACAGAAAAGTTATGGAATTTATAGACTCTAATAATATTCAAGAAGTTAAAAAAGACCTTACCCCACAGTTTCTCAAAGAAGTTAATGATTGTATTAACAAAACAAATTTATTTAATGACAATGTAAAACGTGGATTAAAATCAATAAAACCTTATGCTCCTAGGCTCCGCGGCTTACCTAAAGTGCACAAAAATAATATGCCTATACGTCCCTTGGTGAATTACACGTCAGCACCAGGTTACAGAACGGCCAAGAAATTAGAGAGCAAACCTTGATCCCAGTTTTAGTCTCAAGAACAGCCTAGAATTAGTAGATAAAATTAAAGACGTACCAAAAACACGGGACAAACTGTTATGTCACTAGATGTGGATAACATGTATACAAACATCCCTGTAGGAGAGACCATTGAAATCTTAAAGAAAAGATTGTCAGAAAACAAGAGCCTTAGTGACGAAAATATCCAGGACGTTTGTCAAATTGCCAAAATCATCACAAAACAAAATTATTTCCAGTTCAACGACAAATATTACATTCAGCACGAAGGATTAGCCATGGGTTCCCCACTTTCTAGCATACTAGCCGAATTATACCTCAACGATTTTGAAAACAAACATATCATGAACACCGAAAATAAATTCAGAGATAAAATAGTATATTACTACAGATATGTCGATGACGCTATATGTTTATTTAAAGGAAATGCCAGACAAATAGATCTTTTTACTAAAAGCCTCAACAGTATCCACCCGAAAATAAAATTCAAGAATGAAATAGAACAACAAAACAGTATCAATTATTTAGACCTAACTATAACAACAAAAAACAATAGCCATCAATTCAGCATTTATCGCAAGCCTACACAATCCAGTCAGACCATTCATTCCACATCCAACCATCCTGTTTCTCATAAAATGGCCGCTTTCAATTCTTTCATTCACAGATTAAACACGATTCCCATGAACTCCAACGACTACAACAAAGAATTGAACATAATCAGATACATGGCTTTTGATAACGGCTACGATACTAAAGTCATTGATAAAATACTCCGTAGGAAGAAAAATCAAATTTTCAATCAACGCCAAAGAAACAAAAAATATGTTACATTAACTTATGGCAACACATTAAACCATACAGTCAGTAACATATTAACCAAACACGGATACACAGTAGCCTATAAAAATACCAACAAAGTAGGGAATCTCATTAGCACTCGAGTGACAACAACAGGTGATGAATTTGACGACAGTGGGGTGTATAAAATCCAATGCAGTGACTGCCCCAAATATTACTTAGGTCAAACGGGAAGGTCATTTAAAACCCGTTTTAAGGAACACCTGCCTAAAAAAGCCATAATTCAGAGGTCTAATTTTGCAGAACATCTCATACAGTGTGGACACAGCTATAAATCAATCAACGACAATTTAAAAATAATCCATAAATGTAAGAAAAGTAGTGAAATGTCCACACTTGAAAATTATGAGATTTATAAGGCGTTCAAAAGAGACCCGAGTAATGTGCTGAATGATAAAATAAACAGCCAGGCCAATTCATTGTTCGACACGGCGATGCACCTGGAAATACGTCACGAACCAAAGGTCAACTTAGATAACACTGCTCCCGGCTCTTCCAGTCGTTGCAAACCATCCGTCCGTGTCGTGCGAAATGTGGCCACCGCGTCGACGTGATATATGTTTAAGTGTTACCGGTATTATTTATTATGTGTCTGTGTCGTGTTTAAATGTTTGATTTTAACTTATGACGAAACGCTAGTGCGAAGAAGATGCTTGAAAATGTCACTGTTGTGACGAAACGCGTCGCAACTTAACCACCAGCGACAAGGAATGTCAGAAGGTAATGCCTAGTTCAAATTAATTTCGACATTCCAGTAGTAGGAAATGAATTCAAATTATCTTGCGAATCAAGCAAAATTGTCCTACAACTACAAAAACGTTAAACTGAAACTTTTATACACGATCGAAAACATAAATTTCAACAAGATGTGTGTCACAAATGAGGTTATACCTAATTACATCCAGGTTAACATCAAATGCAAATCCAAAGCTGCATCAATAGCCAAATCCAAAGCTGAAAAAATTTGGCTTGAAGAAGAAATAAAATCTTTATATGCCAAAAAGGATAGTTTAAATATAGAATTGTACAAAACACATTTACAACTCTCTGAAATGTTAGGCCCGAATACATTTTTAGAATTAAAAGACCAGATAGATAACATTTTAACTGGTAAGTTGGATAAAAAGAAAGAAACACAAGCTAAGAAACTGGATAGGCTATTACATAATAATAGACCAAAAGAGGTTATGTGTGATCATGAGTTCTTTCCTAAAGTTCTCAACGAAACCAAAATTCAGTTTAACGAAAATGAAATCAGTCTGCTAAATAAAGGATTAAAACATTGCATTCCAAATAAACAAACAAACAAAAATGTTGTAAAAGAAATAATTAACACAGAAGCGGCTATCCAGAATTTACCTAGTTCTGAACAACCTAGCCTTAGAACTCTGATCAGTGATAAAATTAACAGAACTATAACAAACAAAAACAGTACTAAGAAGGTCAATGCACATGCAATACAAGATATTAAATCTATTAAATCAATAAAAGAGAAATTAAACGAAAATCATGCTTTAGTCACAAAGGCAGATAAGGGCAACACATCAGTTATCATGTACCAAAATGAATACGACAGAAAAGTTATGGAATTTATAGACTCTAATAATATTCAAGAAGTTAAAAAAGACCCTACCCCACAGTTTCTCAAAGAAGTTAATGATTGTATTAACAAAACAAATTTATTTAATGACAATGTAAAACGTGGATTAAAATCAATAAAACCTTATGCTCCTAGGCTCCGCGGCTTACCTAAAGTGCACAAAAATAATATGCCTATACGTCCCTTGGTGAATTACACGTCAGCACCAGGTTACAGAAGGGCCAAGAAATTAGAGAGCATAATTAAGAACAACATAAACCTTGATCCCAGTTTTAGTCTCAAGAACAGCCTAGAATTAGTAGATAAAATTAAAGACGTACCCATTAACACGGGACAAACTGTTATGTCACTAGATGTGGATAACATGTATACAAACATCCCTGTAGGAGAGACCATTGAAATCTTAAAGAAAAGATTGTCAGAAAACAAGAGCCTTAGTGACGAAAATATCCAGGACGTTTGTCAAATTGCCAAAATCATCACAAAACAAAATTATTTCCAGTTCAACGACAAATATTACATTCAGCACGAAGGATTAGCCATGGGTTCCCCACTTTCTAGCATACTAGCCGAATTATACCTCAACGATTTTGAAAACAAACATATCATGAACACCGAAAATAAATTCAGAGATAAAATAGTATATTACTACAGATATGTCGATGACGCTATATGTTTATTTAAAGGAAATGCCAGACAAATAGATCTTTTTACTAAA
The DNA here is from genome assembly GCA_030545055.2 of Neoaliturus tenellus. Taxonomy (NCBI): domain Eukaryota; kingdom Metazoa; phylum Arthropoda; class Insecta; order Hemiptera; family Cicadellidae; genus Neoaliturus; species Neoaliturus tenellus. The sequence continues at coordinate 301,961,220 of CM061531.1, forward strand.
AGCCTCAACAGTATCCACCCGAAAATAAAATTCAAGAATGAAATAGAACAACAAAACAGTATCAATTATTTAGACCTAACTATAACAACAAAAAACAATAGCCATCAATTCAGCATTTATCGCAAGCCTACACAATCCAGTCAGACCATTCATTCCACATCCAACCATCCTGTTTCTCATAAAATGGCCGCTTTCAATTCTTTCATTCACAGATTAAACACGATTCCCATGAACTCCAACGACTACAACAAAGAATTGAACATAATCAGATACATGGCTTTTGATAACGGCTACGATACTAAAGTCATTGATAAAATACTCCGTAGGAAGAAAAATCAAATTTTCAATCAATGCCAAAGAAACAAAAAATATGTTACATTAACTTATGGCAACACATTAAACCATACGGTCAGTAACATATTAACCAAACACGGATACACAGTAGCCTATAAAAATACCAACAAAGTAGGGAATCTCATTAGCACTCGAGTGACAACAACAGGTGATGAATTTGACGACAGTGGGGTGTATAAAATCCAATGCAGTGACTGCCCCAAATATTACTTAGGTCAAACGGGAAGGTCATTTAAAACCCGTTTTAAGGAACACCTGCTTAAAAAAGCCATAATTCAGAGGTCTAATTTTGCAGAACATCTCATACAGTGTGGACACAGCTATAAATCAATCAACGACAATTTAAAAATAATCCATAAATGTAAGAAAAGTAGTGAAATGTCCACACTTGAAAACTATGAGATTTATAAGGCGTTCAAAAGAGACCCGAGTAATGTGCTGAATGATAAAATAAACAGCCAGGCCAATTCATTGTTCGACACGGCGATGCACCTGGAAATACGTCACGAACCAAAGGTCAACTTAGATAACACTGCTCCCGGCTCTTCCAGTCGTTGCAAACCATCCGTCCGTGTCGTGCGAAATGTGGCCACCGCGTCGACGTGATATATGTTTAAGTGTTACCGGTATTATTTATTATGTGTCTGTGTCGTGTTTAAATGTTTGATTTTAACTTATGACGAAACGCTAGTGCGAAGAAGATGCTTGAAAATGTCACTGTTGTGACGAAACGCGTCGCAACTTAACCACCAGCGACAAGGAATGTCAGAAGGTAATGCCTAGTTCAAATTAATTTCGACATTCCAGTAGTAGGAAATGAATTCAAATTATCTTGCGAATCAAGCAAAATTGTCCTACAACTACAAAAACGTTAAACTGAAACTTTTATACACGATCGAAAACATAAATTTCAACAAGATGTGTGTCACAAATGAGGTTATACCTAATTACATCCAGGTTAACATCAAATGCAAATCCAAAGCTGCATCAATAGCCAAATCCAAAGCTGAAAAAATTTGGCTTGAAGAAGAAATAAAATCTTTATATGCCAAAAAGGATAGTTTAAATATAGAATTGTACAAAACACATTTACAACTCTCTGAAATGTTAGGCCCGAATACATTTTTAGAATTAAAAGACCAGATAGATAACAGTTTAACTGGTAAGTTGGATAAAAAGAAAGAAACACAAGCTAAGAAACTGGATAGGCTATTACATAATAATAGACCAAAAGAGGTTATGTGTGATCATGAGTTCTTTCCTAAAGTTCTCAACGAAACCAAAATTCAGTTTAACGAAAATGAAATCAGTCTGCTAAATAAAGGATTAAAACATTGCATTCCAAATAAACAAACAAACAAAAATGTTGTAAAAGAAATAATTAACACAGAAGCGGCTATCCAGAATTTACCTAGTTCTGAACAACCTAGCCTTAGAACTCTGATCAGTGATAAAATTAACAGAACTATAACAAACAAAAACAGTACTAAGAAGGTCAATGCACATGCAATACAAGATATTAAATCTATTAAATCAATAAAAGAGAAATTAAACGAAAATCATGCTTTAGTCACAAAGGCAGATAAGGGCAACACATCAGTTATCATGTACCAAAATGAATACGACAGAAAAGTTATGGAATTTATAGACTCTAATAATATTCAAGAAGTTAAAAAAGACCCTACCCCACAGTTTCTCAAAGAAGTTAATGATTGTATTAACAAAACAAATTTATTTAATGACAATGTAAAACATGGATTAAAATCAATAAAACCTTATGCTCCTAGGCTCCGCGGCTTACCTAAAGTGCACAAAAATAATATGCCTATACGTCCCTTGGTGAATTACACGTCAGCACCAGGTTACAGAACGGCCAAGAAATTAGAGAGCATAATTAAGAACAACATAAACCTTGATCCCAGTTTTAGTCTCAAGAACAGCCTAGAATTAGTAGATAAAATTAAAGACGTACCCATTAACACGGGACAAACTGTTATGTCACTAGATGTGGATAACATGTATACAAACATCCCTGTAGGAGAGACCATTGAAATCTTAAAGAAAAGATTGTCAGAAAACAAGAGCCTTAGTGACGAAAATATCCAGGACGTTTGTCAAATTGCCAAAATCATCACAAAACAAAATTATTTCCAGTTCAACGACAAATATTACATTCAGCACGAAGGATTAGCCATGGGTTCCCCACTTTCTAGCATACTAGCCGAATTATACCTCAACGATTTTGAAAACAAACATATCATGAACACCGAAAATAAATTCAGAGATAAAATAGTATATTACTACAGATATGTCGATGACGCTATATGTTTATTTAAAGGAAATGCCAGACAAATAGATCTTTTTACTAAAAGCCTCAACAGTATCCACCCGAAAATAAAATTCAAGAATGAAATAGAACAACAAAACAGTATCAATTATTTAGACCTAACTATAACAACAAAAAACAATAGCCATCAATTCAGCATTTATCGCAAGCCTACACAATCCAGTCAGACCATTCATTCCACATCCAACCATCCTGTTTCTCATAAAATGGCCGCTTTCAATTCTTTCATTCACAGATTAAACACGATTCCCATGAACTCCAACGACTACAACAAAGAATTGAACATAATCAGATACATGGCTTTTGATAACGGCTACGATACTAAAGTCATTGATAAAATACTCCGTAGGAAGAAAAATCAAATTTTCAATCAATGCCAAAGAAACAAAAAATATGTTACATTAACTTATGGCAACACATTAAACCATACGGTCAGTAACATATTAACCAAACACGGATACACAGTAGCCTATAAAAATACCAACAAAGTAGGGAATCTCATTAGCACTCGAGTGACAACAACAGGTGATGAATTTGACGACAGTGGGGTGTATAAAATCCAATGCAGTGACTGCCCCAAATATTACTTAGGTCAAACGGGAAGGTCATTTAAAACCCGTTTTAAGGAACACCTGCTTAAAAAAGCCATAATTCAGAGGTCTAATTTTGCAGAACATCTCATACAGTGTGGACACAGCTATAAATCAATCAACGACAATTTAAAAATAATCCATAAATGTAAGAAAAGTAGTGAAATGTCCACACTTGAAAACTATGAGATTTATAAGGCGTTCAAAAGAGACCCGAGTAATGTGCTGAATGATAAAATAAACAGCCAGGCCAATTCATTGTTCGACACGGCGATGCACCTGGAAATACGTCACGAACCAAAGGTCAACTTAGATAACACTGCTCCCGGCTCTTCCAGTCGTTGCAAACCATCCGTCCGTGTCGTGCGAAATGTGGCCACCGCGTCGACGTGATATATGTTTAAGTGTTACCGGTATTATTTATTATGTGTCTGTGTCGTGTTTAAATGTTTGATTTTAACTTATGACGAAACGCTAGTGCGAAGAAGATGCTTGAAAATGTCACTGTTGTGACGAAACGCGTCGCAACTTAACCACCAGCGACAAGGAATGTCAGAAGGTAATGCCTAGTTCAAATTAATTTCGACATTCCAGTAGTAGGAAATGAATTCAAATTATCTTGCGAATCAAGCAAAATTGTCCTACAACTACAAAAACGTTAAACTGAAACTTTTATACACGATCGAAAACATAAATTTCAACAAGATGTGTGTCACAAATGAGGTTATACCTAATTACATCCAGGTTAACATCAAATGCAAATCCAAAGCTGCATCAATAGCCAAATCCAAAGCTGAAAAAATTTGGCTTGAAGAAGAAATAAAATCTTTATATGCCAAAAAGGATAGTTTAAATATAGAATTGTACAAAACACATTTACAACTCTCTGAAATGTTAGGCCCGAATACATTTTTAGAATTAAAAGACCAGATAGATAACAGTTTAACTGGTAAGTTGGATAAAAAGAAAGAAACACAAGCTAAGAAACTGGATAGGCTATTACATAATAATAGACCAAAAGAGGTTATGTGTGATCATGAGTTCTTTCCTAAAGTTCTCAACGAAACCAAAATTCAGTTTAACGAAAATGAAATCAGTCTGCTAAATAAAGGATTAAAACATTGCATTCCAAATAAACAAACAAACAAAAATGTTGTAAAAGAAATAATTAACACAGAAGCGGCTATCCAGAATTTACCTAGTTCTGAACAACCTAGCCTTAGAACTCTGATCAGTGATAAAATTAACAGAACTATAACAAACAAAAACAGTACTAAGAAGGTCAATGCACATGCAATACAAGATATTAAATCTATTAAATCAATAAAAGAGAAATTAAACGAAAATCATGCTTTAGTCACAAAGGCAGATAAGGGCAACACATCAGTTATCATGTACCAAAATGAATACGACAGAAAAGTTATGGAATTTATAGACTCTAATAATATTCAAGAAGTTAAAAAAGACCTTACCCCACAGTTTCTCAAAGAAGTTAATGATTGTATTAACAAAACAAATTTATTTAATGACAATGTAAAACGTGGATTAAAATCAATAAAACCTTATGCTCCTAAGCTCCGCGGCTTACCTAAAGTGCACAAAAATAATATGCCTATACGTCCCTTGGTGAATTACACGTCAGCACCAGGTTACAGAACGGCCAAGAAATTAGAGAGCAAACCTTGATCCCAGTTTTAGTCTCAAGAACAGCCTAGAATTAGTAGATAAAATTAAAGACGTACCCATTAACACGGGACAAACTGTTATGTCACTAGATGTGGATAAAATGTATACAAACATCCCTGTAGGAGAGACCATTGAAATCTTAAAGAAAAGATTGTCAGAAAACAAGAGCCTTAGTGACGAAAATATCCAGGACGTTTGTCAAATTGCCAAAATCATCACAAAACAAAATTATTTCCAGTTCAACGACAAATATTACATTCAGCACGAAGGATTAGCCATGGGTTCCCCACTTTCTAGCATACTAGCCGAATTATACCTCAACGATTTTGAAAACAAACATATCATGAACACCGAAAATAAATTCAGAGATAAAATAGTATATTACTACAGATATGTCGATGACGCTATATGTTTATTTAAAGGAAATGCCAGACAAATAGATCTTTTTACTAAAAGCCTCAACAGTATCCACCCGAAAATAAAATTCAAGAATGAAATAGAACAACAAAACAGTATCAATTATTTAGACCTAACTATAACAACAAAAAACAATAGCCATCAATTCAGCATTTATCGCAAGCCTACACAATCCAGTCAGACCATTCATTCCACATCCAACCATCCTGTTTCTCATAAAATGGCCGCTTTCAATTCTTTCATTCACAGATTAAACACGATTCCCATGAACTCCAACGACTACAACAAAGAATTGAACATAATCAGATACATGGCTTTTGATAACGGCTACGATACTAAAGTCATTGATAAAATACTCCGTAGGAAGAAAAATCAAATTTTCAATCAACGCCAAAGAAACAAAAAATATGTTACATTAACTTATGGCAACACATTAAACCATACGGTCAGTAACATATTAACCAAACACGGATACACAGTAGCCTATAAAAATACCAACAAAGTAGGGAATCTCATTAGCACTCGAGTGACAACAACAGGTGATGAATTTGACGACAGTGGGGTGTATAAAATCCAATGCAGTGACTGCCCCAAATATTACTTAGGTCAAACGGGAAGGTCATTTAAAACCCGTTTTAAGGAACACCTGCCTAAAAAAGCCATAATTCAGAGGTCTAATTTTGCAGAACATCTCATACAGTGTGGACACAGCTATAAATCAATCAACGACAATTTAAAAATAATCCATAAATGTAAGAAAAGTAGTGAAATGTCCACACTTGAAAATTATGAGATTTATAAGGCGTTCAAAAGAGACCCGAGTAATGTGCTGAATGATAAAATAAACAGCCAGGCCAATTCATTGTTCGACACGGCGATGCACCTGGAAATACGTCACGAACCAAAGGTCAACTTAGATAACACTGCTCCCGGCTCTTCCAGTCGTTGCAAACCATCCGTCCGTGTCGTGCGAAATGTGGCCACCGCGTCGACGTGATATATGTTTAAGTGTTACCGGTATTATTTATTATGTGTCTGTGTCGTGTTTAAATGTTTGATTTTAACTTATGACGAAACGCTAGTGCGAAGAAGATGCTTGAAAATGTCACTGTTGTGACGAAACGCGTCGCAACTTAACCACCAGCGACAAGGAATGTCAGAAGGTAATGCCTAGTTCAAATTAATTTCGACATTCCAGTAGTAGGAAATGAATTCAAATTATCTTGCGAATCAAGCAAAATTGTCCTACAACTACAAAAACGTTAAACTGAAACTTTTATACACGATCGAAAACATAAATTTCAACAAGATGTGTGTCACAAATGAGGTTATACCTAATTACATCCAGGTTAACATCAAATGCAAATCCAAAGCTGCATCAATAGCCAAATCCAAAGCTGAAAAAATTTGGCTTGAAGAAGAAATAAAATCTTTATATGCCAAAAAGGATAGTTTAAATATAGAATTGTACAAAACACATTTACAACTCTCTGAAATGTTAGGCCCGAATACATTTTTAGAATTAAAAGACCAGATAGATAACAGTTTAACTGGTAAGTTGGATAAAAAGAAAGAAACACAAGCTAAGAAACTGGATAGGCTATTACATAATAATAGACCAAAAGAGGTTATGTGTGATCATGAGTTCTTTCCTAAAGTTCTCAACGAAACCAAAATTCAGTTTAACGAAAATGAAATCAGTCTGCTAAATAAAGGATTAAAACATTGCATTCCAAATAAACAAACAAACAAAAATGTTGTAAAAGAAATAATTAACACAGAAGCGGCTATCCAGAATTTACCTAGTTCTGAACAACCTAGCCTTAGAACTCTGATCAGTGATAAAATTAACAGAACTATAACAAACAAAAACAGTACTAAGAAGGTCAATGCACATGCAATACAAGATATTAAATCTATTAAATCAATAAAAGAGAAATTAAACGAAAATCATGCTTTAGTCACAAAGGCAGATAAGGGCAACACATCAGTTATCATGTACCAAAATGAATACGACAGAAAAGTTATGGAATTTATAGACTCTAATAATATTCAAGAAGTTAAAAAAGACCCTACCCCACAGTTTCTCAAAGAAGTTAATGATTGTATTAACAAAACAAATTTATTTAATGACAATGTAAAACGTGGATTAAAATCAATAAAACCTTATGCTCCTAGGCTCCGCGGCTTACCTAAAGTGCACAAAAATAATATGCCTATACGTCCCTTGGTGAATTACACGTCAGCACCAGGTTACAGAAGGGCCAAGAAATTAGAGAGCATAATTAAGAACAACATAAACCTTGATCCCAGTTTTAGTCTCAAGAACAGCCTAGAATTAGTAGATAAAATTAAAGACGTACCCATTAACACGGGACAAACTGTTATGTCACTAGATGTGGATAACATGTATACAAACATCCCTGTAGGAGAGACCATTGAAATCTTAAAGAAAAGATTGTCAGAAAACAAGAGCCTTAGTGACGAAAATATCCAGGACGTTTGTCAAATTGCCAAAATCATCACAAAACAAAATTATTTCCAGTTCAACGACAAATATTACATTCAGCACGAAGGATTAGCCATGGGTTCCCCACTTTCTAGCATACTAGCCGAATTATACCTCAACGATTTTGAAAACAAACATATCATGAACACCGAAAATAAATTCAGAGATAAAATAGTATATTACTACAGATATGTCGATGACGCTATATGTTTATTTAAAGGAAATGCCAGACAAATAGATCTTTTTACTAAAAGCCTCAACAGTATCCACCCGAAAATAAAATTCAAGAATGAAATAGAACAACAAAACAGTATCAATTATTTAGACCTAACTATAACAACAAAAAACAATAGCCATCAATTCAGCATTTATCGCAAGCCTACACAATCCAGTCAGACCATTCATTCCACATCCAACCATCCTGTTTCTCATAAAATGGCCGCTTTCAATTCTTTCATTCACAGATTAAACACGATTCCCATGAACTCCAACGACTACAACAAAGAATTGAACATAATCAGATACATGGCTTTTGATAACGGCTACGATACTAAAGTCATTGATAAAATACTCCGTAGGAAGAAAAATCAAATTTTCAATCAATGCCAAAGAAACAAAAAATATGTTACATTAACTTATGGCAACACATTAAACCATACGGTCAGTAACATATTAACCAAACACGGATACACAGTAGCCTATAAAAATACCAACAAAGTAGGGAATCTCATTAGCACTCGAGTGACAACAACAGGTGATGAATTTGACGACAGTGGGGTGTATAAAATCCAATGCAGTGACTGCCCCAAATATTACTTAGGTCAAACGGGAAGGTCATTTAAAACCCGTTTTAAGGAACACCTGCTTAAAAAAGCCATAATTCAGAGGTCTAATTTTGCAGAACATCTCATACAGTGTGGACACAGCTATAAATCAATCAACGACAATTTAAAAATAATCCATAAATGTAAGAAAAGTAGTGAAATGTCCACACTTGAAAACTATGAGATTTATAAGGCGTTCAAAAGAGACCCGAGTAATGTGCTGAATGATAAAATAAACAGCCAGGCCAATTCATTGTTCGACACGGCGATGCACCTGGAAATACGTCACGAACCAAAGGTCAACTTAGATAACACTGCTCCCGGCTCTTCCAGTCGTTGCAAACCATCCGTCCGTGTCGTGCGAAATGTGGCCACCGCGTCGACGTGATATATGTTTAAGTGTTACCGGTATTATTTATTATGTGTCTGTGTCGTGTTTAAATGTTTGATTTTAACTTATGACGAAACGCTAGTGCGAAGAAGATGCTTGAAAATGTCACTGTTGTGACGAAACGCGTCGCAACTTAACCACCAGCGACAAGGAATGTCAGAAGGTAATGCCTAGTTCAAATTAATTTCGACATTCCAGTAGTAGGAAATGAATTCAAATTATCTTGCGAATCAAGCAAAATTGTCCTACAACTACAAAAACGTTAAACTGAAACTTTTATACACGATCGAAAACATAAATTTCAACAAGATGTGTGTCACAAATGAGGTTATACCTAATTACATCCAGGTTAACATCAAATGCAAATCCAAAGCTGCATCAATAGCCAAATCCAAAGCTGAAAAAATTTGGCTTGAAGAAGAAATAAAATCTTTATATGCCAAAAAGGATAGTTTAAATATAGAATTGTACAAAACACATTTACAACTCTCTGAAATGTTAGGCCCGAATACATTTTTAGAATTAAAAGACCAGATAGATAACAGTTTAACTGGTAAGTTGGATAAAAAGAAAGAAACACAAGCTAAGAAACTGGATAGGCTATTACATAATAATAGACCAAAAGAGGTTATGTGTGATCATGAGTTCTTTCCTAAAGTTCTCAACGAAACCAAAATTCAGTTTAACGAAAATGAAATCAGTCTGCTAAATAAAGGATTAAAACATTGCATTCCAAATAAACAAACAAACAAAAATGTTGTAAAAGAAATAATTAACACAGAAGCGGCTATCCAGAATTTACCTAGTTCTGAACAACCTAGCCTTAGAACTCTGATCAGTGATAAAATTAACAGAACTATAACAAACAAAAACAGTACTAAGAAGGTCAATGCACATGCAATACAAGATATTAAATCTATTAAATCAATAAAAGAGAAATTAAACGAAAATCATGCTTTAGTCACAAAGGCAGATAAGGGCAACACATCAGTTATCATGTACCAAAATGAATACGACAGAAAAGTTATGGAATTTATAGACTCTAATAATATTCAAGAAGTTAAAAAAGACCCTACCCCACAGTTTCTCAAAGAAGTTAATGATTGTATTAACAAAACAAATTTATTTAATGACAATGTAAAACATGGATTAAAATCAATAAAACCTTATGCTCCTAGGCTCCGCGGCTTACCTAAAGTGCACAAAAATAATATGCCTATACGTCCCTTGGTGAATTACACGTCAGCACCAGGTTACAGAACGGCCAAGAAATTAGAGAGCATAATTAAGAACAACATAAACCTTGATCCCAGTTTTAGTCTCAAGAACAGCCTAGAATTAGTAGATAAAATTAAAGACGTACCCATTAACACGGGACAAACTGTTATGTCACTAGATGTGGATAACATGTATACAAACATCCCTGTAGGAGAGACCATTGAAATCTTAAAGAAAAGATTGTCAGAAAACAAGAGCCTTAGTGACGAAAATATCCAGGACGTTTGTCAAATTGCCAAAATCATCACAAAACAAAATTATTTCCAGTTCAACGACAAATATTACATTCAGCACGAAGGATTAGCCATGGGTTCCCCACTTTCTAGCATACTAGCCGAATTATACCTCAACGATTTTGAAAACAAACATATCATGAACACCGAAAATAAATTCAGAGATAAAATAGTATATTACTACAGATATGTCGATGACGCTATATGTTTATTTAAAGGAAATGCCAGACAAATAGATCTTTTTACTAAAAGCCTCAACAGTATCCACCCGAAAATAAAATTCAAGAATGAAATAGAACAACAAAACAGTATCAATTATTTAGACCTAACTATAACAACAAAAAACAATAGCCATCAATTCAGCATTTATCGCAAGCCTACACAATCCAGTCAGACCATTCATTCCACATCCAACCATCCTGTTTCTCATAAAATGGCCGCTTTCAATTCTTTCATTCACAGATTAAACACGATTCCCATGAACTCCAACGACTACAACAAAGAATTGAACATAATCAGATACATGGCTTTTGATAACGGCTACGATACTAAAGTCATTGATAAAATACTCCGTAGGAAGAAAAATCAAATTTTCAATCAATGCCAAAGAAACAAAAAATATGTTACATTAACTTATGGCAACACATTAAACCATACGGTCAGTAACATATTAACCAAACACGGATACACAGTAGCCTATAAAAATACCAACAAAGTAGGGAATCTCATTAGCACTCGAGTGACAACAACAGGTGATGAATTTGACGACAGTGGGGTGTATAAAATCCAATGCAGTGACTGCCCCAAATATTACTTAGGTCAAACGGGAAGGTCATTTAAAACCCGTTTTAAGGAACACCTGCTTAAAAAAGCCATAATTCAGAGGTCTAATTTTGCAGAACATCTCATACAGTGTGGACACAGCTATAAATCAATCAACGACAATTTAAAAATAATCCATAAATGTAAGAAAAGTAGTGAAATGTCCACACTTGAAAACTATGAGATTTATAAGGCGTTCAAAAGAGACCCGAGTAATGTGCTGAATGATAAAATAAACAGCCAGGCCAATTCATTGTTCGACACGGCGATGCACCTGGAAATACGTCACGAACCAAAGGTCAACTTAGATAACACTGCTCCCGGCTCTTCCAGTCGTTGCAAACCATCCGTCCGTGTCGTGCGAAATGTGGCCACCGCGTCGACGTGATATATGTTTAAGTGTTACCGGTATTATTTATTATGTGTCTGTGTCGTGTTTAAATGTTTGATTTTAACTTATGACGAAACGCTAGTGCGAAGAAGATGCTTGAAAATGTCACTGTTGTGACGAAACGCGTCGCAACTTAACCACCAGCGACAAGGAATGTCAGAAGGTAATGCCTAGTTCAAATTAATTTCGACATTCCAGTAGTAGGAAATGAATTCAAATTATCTTGCGAATCAAGCAAAATTGTCCTACAACTACAAAAACGTTAAACTGAAACTTTTATACACGATCGAAAACATAAATTTCAACAAGATGTGTGTCACAAATGAGGTTATACCTAATTACATCCAGGTTAACATCAAATGCAAATCCAAAGCTGCATCAATAGCCAAATCCAAAGCTGAAAAAATTTGGCTTGAAGAAGAAATAAAATCTTTATATGCCAAAAAGGATAGTTTAAATATAGAATTGTACAAAACACATTTACAACTCTCTGAAATGTTAGGCCCGAATACATTTTTAGAATTAAAAGACCAGATAGATAACAGTTTAACTGGTAAGTTGGATAAAAAGAAAGAAACACAAGCTAAGAAACTGGATAGGCTATTACATAATAATAGACCAAAAGAGGTTATGTGTGATCATGAGTTCTTTCCTAAAGTTCTCAACGAAACCAAAATTCAGTTTAACGAAAATGAAATCAGTCTGCTAAATAAAGGATTAAAACATTGCATTCCAAATAAACAAACAAACAAAAATGTTGTAAAAGAAATAATTAACACAGAAGCGGCTATCCAGAATTTACCTAGTTCTGAACAACCTAGCCTTAGAACTCTGATCAGTGATAAAATTAACAGAACTATAACAAACAAAAACAGTACTAAGAAGGTCAATGCACATGCAATACAAGATATTAAATCTATTAAATCAATAAAAGAGAAATTAAACGAAAATCATGCTTTAGTCACAAAGGCAGATAAGGGCAACACATCAGTTATCATGTACCAAAATGAATACGACAGAAAAGTTATGGAATTTATAGACTCTAATAATATTCAAGAAGTTAAAAAAGACCTTACCCCACAGTTTCTCAAAGAAGTTAATGATTGTATTAACAAAACAAATTTATTTAATGACAATGTAAACGTGGATTAAAATCAATAAAACCTTATGCTCCTAAGCTCCGCGGCTTACCTAAAGTGCACAAAAATAATATGCCTATACGTCCCTTGGTGAATTACACGTCAGCACCAGGTTACAGAACGGCCAAGAAATTAGAGAGCAAACCTTGATCCCAGTTTTAGTCTCAAGAACAGCCTAGAATTAGTAGATAAAATTAAAGACGTACCCATTAACACGGGACAAACTGTTATGTCACTAGATGTGGATAAAATGTATACAAACATCCCTGTAGGAGAGACCATTGAAATCTTAAAGAAAAGATTGTCAGAAAACAAGAGCCTTAGTGACGAAAATATCCAGGACGTTTGTCAAATTGCCAAAATCATCACAAAACAAAATTATTTCCAGTTCAACGACAAATATTACATTCAGCACGAAGGATTAGCCATGGGTTCCCCACTTTCTAGCATACTAGCCGAATTATACCTCAACGATTTTGAAAACAAACATATCATGAACACCGAAAATAAATTCAGAGATAAAATAGTATATTACTACAGATATGTCGATGACGCTATATGTTTATTTAAAGGAAATGCCAGACAAATAGATCTTTTTACTAAAAGCCTCAACAGTATCCACCCGAAAATAAAATTCAAGAATGAAATAGAACAACAAAACAGTATCAATTATTTAGACCTAACTATAACAACAAAAAACAATAGCCATCAATTCAGCATTTATCGCAAGCCTACACAATCCAGTCAGACCATTCATTCCACATCCAACCATCCTGTTTCTCATAAAATGGCCGCTTTCAATTCTTTCATTCACAGATTAAACACGATTCCCATGAACTCCAACGACTACAACAAAGAATTGAACATAATCAGATACATGGCTTTTGATAACGGCTACGATACTAAAGTCATTGATAAAATACTCCGTAGGAAGAAAAATCAAATTTTCAATCAACGCCAAAGAAACAAAAAATATGTTACATTAACTTATGGCAACACATTAAACCATACGGTCAGTAACATATTAACCAAACACGGATACACAGTAGCCTATAAAAATACCAACAAAGTAGGGAATCTCATTAGCACTCGAGTGACAACAACAGGTGATGAATTTGACGACAGTGGGGTGTATAAAATCCAATGCAGTGACTGCCCCAAATATTACTTAGGTCAAACGGGAAGGTCATTTAAAACCCGTTTTAAGGAACACCTGCCTAAAAAAGCCATAATTCAGAGGTCTAATTTTGCAGAACATCTCATACAGTGTGGACACAGCTATAAATCAATCAACGACAATTTAAAAATAATCCATAAATGTAAGAAAAGTAGTGAAATGTCCACACTTGAAAATTATGAGATTTATAAGGCGTTCAAAAGAGACCCGAGTAATGTGCTGAATGATAAAATAAACAGCCAGGCCAATTCATTGTTCGACACGGCGATGCACCTGGAAATACGTCACGAACCAAAGGTCAACTTAGATAACACTGCTCCCGGCTCTTCCAGTCGTTGCAAACCATCCGTCCGTGTCGTGCGAAATGTGGCCACCGCGTCGACGTGATATATGTTTAAGTGTTACCGGTATTATTTATTATGTGTCTGTGTCGTGTTTAAATGTTTGATTTTAACTTATGACGAAACGCTAGTGCGAAGAAGATGCTTGAAAATGTCACTGTTGTGACGAAACGCGTCGCAACTTAACCACCAGCGACAAGGAATGTCAGAAGGTAATGCCTAGTTCAAATTAATTTCGACATTCCAGTAGTAGGAAATGAATTCAAATTATCTTGCGAATCAAGCAAAATTGTCCTACAACTACAAAAACGTTAAACTGAAACTTTTATACACGATCGAAAACATAAATTTCAACAAGATGTGTGTCACAAATGAGGTTATACCTAATTACATCCAGGTTAACATCAAATGCAAATCCAAAGCTGCATCAATAGCCAAATCCAAAGCTGAAAAAATTTGGCTTGAAGAAGAAATAAAATCTTTATATGCCAAAAAGGATAGTTTAAATATAGAATTGTACAAAACACATTTACAACTCTCTGAAATGTTAGGCCCGAATACATTTTTAGAATTAAAAGACCAGATAGATAACATTTTAACTGGTAAGTTGGATAAAAAGAAAGAAACACAAGCTAAGAAACTGGATAGGCTATTACATAATAATAGACCAAAAGAGGTTATGTGTGATCATGAGTTCTTTCCTAAAGTTCTCAACGAAACCAAAATTCAGTTTAACGAAAATGAAATCAGTCTGCTAAATAAAGGATTAAAACATTGCATTCCAAATAAACAAACAAACAAAAATGTTGTAAAAGAAATAATTAACACAGAAGCGGCTATCCAGAATTTACCTAGTTCTGAACAACCTAGCCTTAGAACTCTGATCAGTGATAAAATTAACAGAACTATAACAAACAAAAACAGTACTAAGAAGGTCAATGCACATGCAATACAAGATATTAAATCTATTAAATCAATAAAAGAGAAATTAAACGAAAATCATGCTTTAGTCACAAAGGCAGATAAGGGCAACACATCAGTTATCATGTACCAAAATGAATACGACAGAAAAGTTATGGAATTTATAGACTCTAATAATATTCAAGAAGTTAAAAAAGACCCTACCCCACAGTTTCTCAAAGAAGTTAATGATTGTATTAACAAAACAAATTTATTTAATGACAATGTAAAACGTGGATTAAAATCAATAAAACCTTATGCTCCTAGGCTCCGCGGCTTACCTAAAGTGCACAAAAATAATATGCCTATACGTCCCTTGGTGAATTACACGTCAGCACCAGGTTACAGAACGGCCAAGAAATTAGAGAGCATAATTAAGAACAACATAAACCTTGATCCCAGTTTTAGTCTCAAGAACAGCCTAGAATTAGTAGATAAAATTAAAGACGTACCCATTAACACGGGACAAACTGTTATGTCACTAGATGTGGATAACATGTATACAAACATCCCTGTAGGAGAGACCATTGAAATCTTAAAGAAAAGATTGTCAGAAAACAAGAGCCTTAGTGACGAAAATATCCAGGACGTTTGTCAAATTGCCAAAATCATCACAAAACAAAATTATTTCCAGTTCAACGACAAATATTACATTCAGCACGAAGGATTAGCCATGGGTTCCCCACTTTCTAGCATACTAGCCGAATTATACCTCAACGATTTTGAAAACAAACATATCATGAACACCGAAAATAAATTCAGAGATAAAATAGTATATTACTACAGATATGTCGATGACGCTATATGTTTATTTAAAGGAAATGCCAGACAAATAGATCTTTTTACTAAAAGCCTCAACAGTATCCACCCGAAAATAAAATTCAAGAATGAAATAGAACAACAAAACAGTATCAATTATTTAGACCTAACTATAACAACAAAAAACAATAGCCATCAATTCAGCATTTATCGCAAGCCTACACAATCCAGTCAGACCATTCATTCCACATCCAACCATCCTGTTTCTCATAAAATGGCCGCTTTCAATTCTTTCATTCACAGATTAAACACGATTCCCATGAACTCCAACGACTACAACAAAGAATTGAACATAATCAGATACATGGCTTTTGATAACGGCTACGATACTAAAGTCATTGATAAAATACTCCGTAGGAAGAAAAATCAAATTTTCAATCAACGCCAAAGAAACAAAAAATATGTTACATTAACTTATGGCAACACATTAAACCATACGGTCAGTAACATATTAACCAAACACGGATACACAGTAGCCTATAAAAATACCAACAAAGTAGGGAATCTCATTAGCACTCGAGTGACAACAACAGGTGATGAATTTGACGACAGTGGGGTGTATAAAATCCAATGCAGTGACTGCCCCAAATATTACTTAGGTCAAACGGGAAGGTCATTTAAAACCCGTTTTAAGGAACACCTGCCTAAAAAAGCCATAATTCAGAGGTCTAATTTTGCAGAACATCTCATACAGTGTGGACACAGCTATAAATCAATCAACGACAATTTAAAAATAATCCATAAATGTAAGAAAAGTAGTGAAATGTCCACACTTGAAAATTATGAGATTTATAAGGCGTTCAAAAGAGACCCGAGTAATGTGCTGAATGATAAAATAAACAGCCAGGCCAATTCATTGTTCGACACGGCGATGCACCTGGAAATACGTCACGAACCAAAGGTCAACTTAGATAACACTGCTCCCGGCTCTTCCAGTCGTTGCAAACCATCCGTCCGTGTCATGCGAAATATGGCCACCGCGTCGACGTGATATATGTTTAAGTGTTACCGGTATTATTTATTATGTGTCTGTGTCGTGTTTAAATGTTTGATTTTAACTTATGACGAAACGCTAGTGCGAAGAAGATGCTTGAAAATGTCACTGTTGTGACGAAACGCGTCGCAACTTAACCACCAGCGACAAGGAATGTCAGAAGGTAATGCCTAGTTCAAATTAATTTCGACATTCCAGTAGTAGGAAATGAATTCAAATTATCTTGCGAATCAAGCAAAATTGTCCTACAACTACAAAAACGTTAAACTGAAACTTTTATACACGATCGAAAACATAAATTTCAACAAGATGTGTGTCACAAATGAGGTTATACCTAATTACATCCAGGTTAACATCAAATGCAAATCCAAAGCTGCATCAATAGCCAAATCCAAAGCTGAAAAAATTTGGCTTGAAGAAGAAATAAAATCTTTATATGCCAAAAAGGATAGTTTAAATATAGAATTGTACAAAACACATTTACAACTCTCTGAAATGTTAGGCCCGAATACATTTTTAGAATTAAAAGACCAGATAGATAACAGTTTAACTGGTAAGTTGGATAAAAAGAAAGAAACACAAGCTAAGAAACTGGATAGGCTATTACATAATAATAGACCAAAAGAGGTTATGTGTGATCATGAGTTCTTTCCTAAAGTTCTCAACGAAACCAAAATTAAGTTTAACGAAAATGAAATCAGTCTGCTAAATAAAGGATTAAAACATTGCATTCCAAATAAACAAACAAACAAAAATGTTGTAAAAGAAATAATTAACACAGAAGCGGCTATCCAGAATTTACCTAGTTCTGAACAACCTAGCCTTAGAACTCTGATCAGTGATAAAATTAACAGAACTATAACAAACAAAAACAGTACTAAGAAGGTCAATGCACATGCAATACAAGATATTAAATCTATTAAATCAATAAAAGAGAAATTAAACGAAAATCATGCTTTAGTCACAAAGGCAGATAAGGGCAACACATCAGTTATCATGTACCAAAATGAATACGACAGAAAAGTTATGGAATTTATAGACTCTAATAATATTCAAGAAGTTAAAAAAGACCCTACCCCACAGTTTCTCAAAGAAGTTAATGATTGTATTAACAAAACAAATTTATTTAATGACAATGTAAAACGTGGATTAAAATCAATAAAACCTTATGCTCCTAGGCTCTGCGGCTTACCTAAAGTGCACAAAAATAATATGCCTATACGTCCCTTGGTGAATTACACGTCAGCACCAGGTTACAGAACGGCCAAGAAATTAGAGAGCATAATTAAGAACAACATAAACCTTGATCCCAGTTTTAGTCTCAAGAACAGCCTAGAATTAGTAGATAAAATTAAAGACGTACCCATTAACACGGACAAACTGTTATGTCACTAGATGTGGATAACATGTATACAAACATCCCTGTAGGAGAGACCATTGAAATCTTAAAGAAAAGATTGTCAGAAAACAAGAGCCTTAGTGACGAAAATATCCAGGACGTTTGTCAAATTGCCAAAATCATCACAAAACAAAATTATTTCCAGTTCAACGACAAATATTACATTCAGCACGAAGGATTAGCCATGGGTTCCCCACTTTCTAGCATACTAGCCGAATTATACCTCAACGATTTTGAAAACAAACATATCATGAACACCGAAAATAAATTCAGAGATAAAATAGTATATTACTACAGATATGTCGATGACGCTATATGTTTATTTAAAGGAAATGCCAGACAAATAGATCTTTTTACTAAAAGCCTCAACAGTATCCACCCGAAAATAAAATTCAAGAATGAAATAGAACAACAAAACAGTATCAATTATTTAGACCTAACTATAACAACAAAAAACAATAGCCATCAATTCAGCATTTATCGCAAGCCTACACAATCCAGTCAGACCATTCATTCCACATCCAACCATCCTGTTTCTCATAAAATGGCCGCTTTCAATTCTTTCATTCACAGATTAAACACGATTCCCATGAACTCCAACGACTACAACAAAGAATTGAACATAATCAGATACATGGCTTTTGATAACGGCTACGATACTAAAGTCATTGATAAAATACTCCGTAGGAAGAAAAATCAAATTTTCAATCAACGCCAAAGAAACAAAAAATATGTTACATTAACTTATGGCAACACATTAAACCATACGGTCAGTAACATATTAACCAAACACGGATACACAGTAGCCTATAAAAATACCAACAAAGTAGGGAATCTCATTAGCACTCGAGTGACAACAACAGGTGATGAATTTGACGACAGTGGGGTGTATAAAATCCAATGCAGTGACTGCCCCAAATATTACTTAGGTCAAACGGGAAGGTCATTTAAAACCCGTTTTAAGGAACACCTGCCTAAAAAAGCCATAATTCAGAGGTCTAATTTTGCAGAACATCTCATACAGTGTGGACACAGCTATAAATCAATCAACGACAATTTAAAAATAATCCATAAATGTAAGAAAAGTAGTGAAATGTCCACACTTGAAAACTATGAGATTTATAAGGCGTTCAAAAGAGACCCGAGTAATGTGCTGAATGATAAAATAAACAGCCAGGCCAATTCATTGTTTGACACGGCGATGCACCTGGAAATACGTCACGAACCAAAGGTCAACTTAGATAACACTGCTCCCGGCTCTTCCAGTTGTTGCAAACCATCCGTCCGTGTCGTGCGAAATGTGGCCACCGCGTCGACGTGATATATGTTTAAGTGTTACCGGTATTATTTATTATGTGTCTGTGTCGTGTTTAAAAGTTTGATTTTAACTTATGACGAAACGCTAGTGCGAAGAAGATGCTTGAAAATGTCACTGTTGTGACGAAACGCGTCGCAACTTAACCACCAGCGACAAGGAATGTCAGAAGGTAATGCCTAGTTCAAATTAATTTCGACATTCCAGTAGTAGGAAATGAATTCAAAACTTAGTAGATAAGTTTAACTCGGTCTTTCCAGTAAGGGTACTAACAGATGTTCCCAAGCAAAGAGTTAAAAAGGACAAGTCTTGGTATACTTCTCGGCCTGAATTAGCCAGGCTGAAAAATCTCACTGTTGTGCTGCATGATAGATATAAGACAGCAGAAAACACACTTGACAAAGATAGATTTTACTCATTTTATCTTAGAGCTAAGAGAATATACATGCGGGAGGTGAACCTTGCTAAGAAACTCCATAATGAAAACTTGATAAGCGAAGCTCAAAATCCATGCAAGGTTGCCTGGAACCTGGTAAATCAGGTTCGTTCGAGGAGACAGGACCTGACCTGTAAAGCTAGTCCGGATGAATTTAACTCTTTTATCCTGGGTGAGGTCAGTAAAATTGTGGACCCCATGAGTTTGCAGAGCATGGACATTGACAGAGTGATTGATGGTTTCTTAAATAGGCCTAACGAAGATGTTAATTTCTCAACTTGGAAGGTTGTTACACCCATTGATATTGTAAATATAATACATCGTTTTAAGAATTCAAACAGCCAAGACATATATGGAATGTCAGTCATGGTTTTCAAATATGTGGCGGAAATCATTGCTCCCCCATTAGCAATGGTCATCAATAGTTGCCTAGCAAATGGAGTATTCCCAGATGCGATGAAGAAGGTAAGAACTGTCCCAGTTTTTAAAAAGGGTGACCCTGAATCAATGAAAAGCTATAGGCCTATATCGTTGGTCCCAATTGTTGGAAAAATAATGGAAGCGGTAATGAAGAGCCAGTTGGTCCACTATTTTGAAACTAATAACTTGTTTTCACAATCCCAACATGGATTCCGGCAAGGCAGATCGACGACGACTGCAGTGGCTCAGCTAATCGAAAAAATCTATGAGGCATTTGAAGAAGGGGACTCGATTGCTCTGACCCTGGCCGACCTATTGAAGGCTTTTGAGTGTGTCTCTCATGAGATCCTCATTGCCAAACTTAGAGCCTATGGCATTGGTGGAGCCGTCCTAGAATTCTTCACATCATACCTGGAAAATAGAACACAAGTTCTCACTGTCAAAGACGCTACATCTAAGCCTCGTAGTGTCAAACACGGAGTTCCCCAGGGATCGTTGGTGGGACCAATTCTTTTTGTAATAATGGTGAATGACATTGACCGGGTGGGTGACATACTCCAGTTTGCGGATGACACCACCATTGTTACGAGGGGAAAAGGAAAAACACCCGGTGACACGCATTCAGGTGCTTTGAAAGTCCTTCAGGCATCCAAGGAGTGGTTTACTTTGAATAGGCTGGGCCTTAACGAAGACAAAACGCAAAACTTGTTATGCAGTTTGGTCAGGCAAAACCAAGTGGACCAAAGTGAAGTAACACTCTTGGGATTTAAGATTGACTCTAGGCTGACGTGGAAGGGATATACTGAAAGCCTTTGCCAAAAACTGGCTAGAGTGGCATACCTACTGCGTAGATTGAGATCGATTCTCACCGACAAATATCTTCTGACAGTTTACTTCGCCCTTTTCCATTGTCACCTGGCTTACGGAATACAATTGTGGGGTCATAGCAAGGGTGGCCTAGAAATTTTCAGGCTCCAAAAAAGGGCAATAAGGATTGTAGCTTCTGCGGGGTGGAGAGACCACTGTAGGCCCATCTTCCAAAGGCTTGGAGTCCTTTCTTTCTATTTACAGTATGCCCTCAACAACCTGCTACATGTCCATGCCAACGTTGAAGGCTTCACAAGAAGGGGGAGATACACTCCCGTAACACCAGGCACAGAAGTGATTTAGATATGCCATATTCTAGGCTATCTATGAAGAAAAATAGCTTCCCCCTCATTGGCCTAAAGCTTTTCAATAAGCTCCCAGAAGCAATCAGACAACTCAATAACCGTAGGTTCAAGATAGTTGCTAAAAACTGGCTGATTTCCCTCGCACCGTACAGCATGGAAGAGGTGTTTGAAGCTAATACGGACACAATTCTGGCTGCATGAGTCCAGCCGCCATCTTTGTAAATAGTAGTTTTAGGCTGTAAATATTAGTTTTATAATTGACACAATCAATCTGGCACTTGCTAGTCAAAGATCAAGAGGACATGTATGTATGTATGTATGTATGTAATATTTCTGTTATCCATCTATTCTTTTAACCGTCACATTCACGGTCCTGAGTATGATGCTTGATGAGGGTTATTGAATTTCAACTGTATCTTTCATACCATACAAATCTTGAGGTGCGGTATTCTACACGAAAACGGAAATAAACAAATATAGCCCTGAGAAATAACAAACCCCAAATGGCAACAAAGGCATTTATGACCTGCATCTGAATAAATGACTTTTTACAACAAAATTAGAAATATTATTCCAAAGTTGTGACTATATTTCGAACATGTATTTTTTTAACCAAATTGACGAAAATTACCTGCTTGTCCGCAAGGCGGAGTTTGAGGAAGTTGATGTAACCGACGGGTGCGATGGCATCATTAGAATGGATCACAGTCTCAAAGTTGTCTCTGCACAAACACCAATCACGTTATTTACAGTTACAACACAACCTACAAAACATTGTAATTGATTATTGATTTTTCCTGTTGAACGTGACGTTCCCTTAGTAATTTGACGAGCACCAAATGCAGCAAGCTGCAGCAGTTGTGATGTTTAATTTTATAGATTTCTTGGAGAAAGACCCACAAAAAACTCGTATAAGTAGAGTTGCATTGTTGCACTGTCTAATCTTAGAGATACAACCCACAAGCAAGACTCGTAAGTAGAGTTGCTTTGTTTTTGAATCTTAGAGACCTTTAATATAATATACATATTGACCTATGCTTACATTTAAGATTTTCTTCTGACTCTTTGTGGACCATCCCCCCCTGGAGGTCCAAGGACAATAAGTACTTTAGGAAGTAGACGTTATCACTCAAAATCAATTTGGAAAGTTTTAGCTTTGTTACTCAAATACTTATAAAGGTATTGTATTGTTCCCAGACTTTTTTCCACCCTGTAGTTTTGTTTCTGGGACACAAACTGCCAGTTCTGCTGTTTGTCGTAGAATGTACAGTTATTGTGAACTTGCACTGTAATTTTAGGCTTTTAACATCAATACTGTTTGGGTTTTTCCTCATTATTTATTCCTCACGAAATCCGACCTCTTGGCTGGTCCGACCATGGTCCCGTCATGGTCAGATATGATAAGTACTACTGTATTTCTTGATGTCCTAAATATATTTCAGTGCATTAAACAGTATTTTTGCCCATAGGAAACTTAATAAACAACATTGATAAAATAATACAAACAACAACATAACATAACCCCATCAAGTCAATAAAACAGATACGTTCTGATTAACAGTAGTATTAATTAAATTAGGTAAATTTTCGTGAAAGAAATTAAAAACATATCAGATTAAATCATATTAACACGCCAACGAATAATGCCTCAGCTCAAAAAATAAAGTGTTCGTTATTTCAGTTTCATTCCACAATTACAGTAAGAACATTGTCATTGTCGACTTCATATTATTGCACTACACTTTAAGTTTAAAAAAACATTTACAAACATTTAATTAATAATTTTACTTTGCTGATTTTTCACAATAGCTAAACCAACAATATTTTTCCTGGAATGTGACTTTTCATTACAGTTCAAAGGTCAACACCTATTATCCTAATTTCAAATCATAAACAAAGCAAAAAGTGATTAATTTCATGGGTTTTTAGTGTTCATTTTACAAAGAAGAATTGAAATCACATGTTAACAACTTTTCATGAAATCAAATACAATTCATCAACAGAGTAATTTAGAGAAATTATCAAATGTAGAATCAGTAGTTAATTCACTATTGAAACACGTTGGTAAAATGTGTTAAGATAAAAATATAACTTTAACAAATTCAAATTTAAATTTCACCTTGTGAAAATTCACAAATCTAAAGCCTAAAAAAACACTAAGGATTATTTTGGCTCCTGTTGGTTGGATGTTTTGATAGCCAAAACCCAGAAGCAAGACTTCACGGATATGTCAGCAAAGCAGATAATAAGCAAGATTGGCTACATCGGATAGTGCCCATATCATACTTACATCACGACAGTTTTTGTGAACAAAGGGCAGTCTAGAGTAAAGGTTTCATATTCTCCTCCTTCCCCACAAATATTTAAGCCATATTTTTCATTCTGTAAAGAATTAAAATCGTCAAGACATAAAACACCCTGATGCACTGTAAGGCCAATTTTCCACAGAGTCGACAATTGAATAGTTTTTATGGACTGAATACAATTTAACTGACTTGAGTGTAACTCTTAATATTTAGTAAGGGGCTTGCCTTAATCTTTAAAAGACAAAGTTGAATTTAGAAACTAGATACTGGAGTATTTGGGGATGCTCACATTCAGTGACATCAAAGTTCAGTTCTCAAAAGAGGAAAACCGATTGTACTAGCAGTCATGAATAGACATGGCACATGGATAAAACTTGTACATATGAAAAGAAATTAGGTTCATAACATTTGGGTAATAGTTGAAATCAGTTTAGATCAGGTAGGCTGCAGAGAAACAAATCAAAATAATTTGTTGAAAACATTTTTATCCGTGAAAGGTTGACTTAAACAATACGCTCATGAAAATCTCCTTAATAGTTGGAGATAAAAGACACATACAGTACAGACTAATTTTGATAGTGTTAATGGCAAGGAAGAATGCTAGTTTAACAAATGCACGGTTACAGCTCAAATTAAATTCACGCTTCTTTAATCTTTTTAATTCAATGTCTGAATTAAAAAGAGACATTCACTCACTCCTACAGAGAAAATGTTCCCCCAGAATCAAAAGATTCCATACCGGTCAGAGCTGATCGACATCTCTATTGATTCCTTCTATGTCAACACAAAGTTCAAAATATCATAGAGCAAAACATTCTTGCCGGGAAAGGAAATGTAAAATACTTTTAGGAAGTCTCTCAAAAGACATGACAATTCTTTGAAGGAAGAATAAAAGAGAATTAGTTTCTTATTAAAATAGCCAAAAAACAAATAAAATTATTTCAAATTCTCACAGTCCAAGGACTGTATTTCAGAATCTTTAATTCAAACTAAAACAGAATCCTGCTAATCTGTTACTCGACTCTGTGTTGAGTTTATCAAATTTTTTAAATAGGTGGAATTCATAAATTGGAGTGCAGAAAGTGTTTGCTAGCGATAGAACTGCGTTAAATCACAGAAATTAACAGTTATAAAGTTTGCCAAAATGATCAAACGACAGAAAAGTAGCCATATTAATGACGGAATCACGTCTAACAACAATACTTTCAAAGTAATATTGATAGTTTTGATTTTATTCAGTTTTAAATACGTAAAGAAAAAATGTTGATCTACAAAATGTGTTTATCGGATTTAAGGAATAAGCTTAGCTGTGTTTGGAATAGCAGGAGTCTACTATATCCTTATAAAACATCCTGCACAAGAATTGACAAACAAAAAAGAGAATACGTATAATCGGCTGCGGTACCATTTTGACGAGGTGGGGTTGTATCTCGGATATCCGCAATCCGAGGTGTTTGCCCGATCCAACCCAGAGCCGCCACCTTGATGATGATGGCGTTGATGCGACAGTCTACCATTTCCTGCAGCAGCTGTGCCTGGTCCCTGCGCCAAAGGTAGGCCAAAGCCACCAAACCGAGCCTGCTGCATCTGTCCCAACAAGGGAATCGTAAATGTTAAAAGTCTAATTGTAAATGTTTGGTGGTGACGGATCCGACAGTCCACCATCTCCTGCAGCAGCTGGGCCTGGTCCTTGCGCCAAAGGTAGGCCAAAGCCACCAAACCGAGCCTGCTGCAATATGTCCCAACAAGGGAATCGAAATGTTAAAAGTCTAATTGTAAATGTTTGGTGGTGACGGATCCGACAGTCCACCATCTCCTGCAGCAGCTGGGCCTGGTCCTTGCGCCAAAGGTAGGCCAAAGCCACCAAACCGAGCCTGCTGCATATGTCCCAACAAGGGAATCGTAAATGTTAACAGTCTAAT
Source organism: Neoaliturus tenellus (assembly GCA_030545055.2). Classification (NCBI taxonomy): domain Eukaryota; kingdom Metazoa; phylum Arthropoda; class Insecta; order Hemiptera; family Cicadellidae; genus Neoaliturus; species Neoaliturus tenellus. The sequence continues at coordinate 301,987,462 of CM061531.1, forward strand.
TGTAAATGTTTGGTGGTGACGAATCCAGCAGTCTACCATCTCCTGCAGCAGCTGGGCCTGGTCCTGCGCCAAAGGTAGGCCAAAGCCACCAATCCAAGCCTGCTGCATATGTCCCAACAAGGGAATCGTAAATGTTAACAGTCTAATTATAAATGTTTGGTGGTGACGAATCCAGCAGTCTACCATCTCCTGCAGCAGCTGTGCCTGATCCTTGCGCAAAGGTAGGCCAAAGCCACCAAACCGAGCCTGCTGCATCTGTCCCAACAAGGGAATCGTAAATGTTAACAGTCTAATTGTAAATGTTTGGTGGTGACAGATCCGACAGTCTACCATCTCTTGCAGCAGCTGTGCCTGGTCCCTGCGCCAAAGGTAGGCCAAAGCCACCAACCCGAGCCTGTTGCATCTGTACCAACAAGGGAATCGTAAATGTTAACAGTATAATTTTAAATGTTTGGTGGTGACGGATCTGACATTCCACCATCTCCTGCAGCAGCTGTGCCTGGTCCCTGCGCCAAAGGTAGGCCAAAGCCACCAACCCGAGCCTGCTGCATCTGTACCAACAAGGGAATCGTAAATGTTAACAGTATAATTGTAAATGTTTGGTGGTGACGGATCTGACATTGCACCATCTTTTGCAGCAGCTGTGCCTGGTCCCTGCGCCAAAGGTAGGCCAAAGCCACCAACCCGAGCCTGCTGCATCTGTACCAACAAGGGAATCGTAAATGTTAACAGACTAATTGTAAATGTTTGGTGGTGACGGATCTGACATTCCACCATCTCCTGCAGCAGCTGTGCCTGGTCCCTGCGCCAAAGGTAGGCCAAAGCCACCAACCCGAGCCTGCTGCATCTATGTACCAACAAGGGAATCAATCGTAAATGTTAACAGTCTAATTGTAAATGTTTGGTGGTGACGGATCTGACATTCCATTATCTCCTGCAGCAGCTGCGCCTGGTCCCTGCGCCAAAGGTAGGCCAAAGCCACCAACCCGAGCCTGCTGCATCTATGTACCAACAAGGGAATCGTAAATGTTAACAGTCTAATTGTAAATGTTTGGTGGTGACAGATCTGACCTTCCACCATCTCCTGCAGCAGCTGTGCCTGGTCCCTGCGCCAAAGGTAGGCCAAAGCCACCAACCCGAGCCTGCTGCATCTGTACCAACAAGGGAATCGTAAATGTTAACAGACTAATTGTAAATGTTTGGTGGTGACGGATCTGACATTCCACCATCTCCTGCAGCAGCTGTGCCTGGTCCCTGCGCCAAAGGTAGGCCAAAGCCACCAACCCGAGCCTGCTGCATCTATGTACCAACAAGGGAATCGTAAATGTTAACAGTCTAATTGTAAATGTTTGGTGGTGACAGATCTGACCTTCCACCATCTCCTGCAGCAGCTGTGCCTGGTCCCTGCGCCAAAGGTAGGCCAAAGCCACCAACCCGAGCCTGCTGCATCTATGTACCAACAAGGGAATCGTAAATGTTAACAGTCTAATTGTAAATGTTTGGTGGTGACAGATCTGACCTTCCACCATCTCCTGCAGCAGCTGTGCCTGGTCCCTGCGCCAAAGGTAGGCCAAAGCCACCAACCCGAGCCTGCTGCATCTATGTACCAACAAGGGAATCGTAAATGTTAACAGTCTAATTGTAAATGTTTGGTGGTGACGGTCATTACACTGTTAAACCACGAGAACAATCACTTAGTCATTGAGAGAGTAGATGGTTAGGCCTACATCAATATAATGTTACTTGTCTGAATTTTTAAAGTCAAAATCAAAATTTTACTAGATTCCTTTTAACTTAACACTTAATAATAATAAGTGCAAAGATAAAAAACAATTATGTTCAAAGATAAAAAACAATTATGTTCAAGTTGTGGTATTCTCACATGAACATTAAATGTAGTTGGCTTTATTATCAGAGTTTTATCGGGTAGAAATATGCAAGTTGAAAGGGATTAAACTACAAAAATAGCTAACAGTTGAATAAATTATTTTTACAGTGAACTAGGCTTGCCTGTCTGAAACTTATACTACGTAACTTACCTTAAATGTATTTTCTAAAAAAAATTTAAAAAATAATCATATTGTTTAAAACAAAAGGTTTTGCCTCAGATAAATGGCCAGGAAGCTTATGAACAAACATGAAAACTGGGAGTTAATACGCATGGGCAATGGAGTTGTGTTCACACTTATAAAGTATCAAAGTAAAAAAAATTATCTGTATAGTATCTGATTCTTTTAAGGCTACTTTCGTAGCAATGTCGTACCAAAAATATGAGATGGACATTTTTGGAAAGAAACTAAATATAATGACACACTTTAGAAATGACAAATGAAACATGGATTATTTAATTTATAAAGATAACTTACACATTTTCAACTCTTATTCTTTGATAGTCGGAGAGGACAGCTCCTACCGCTACTGCCTCTATGAAAATTTGGTCCTGTAACAAAATGATTTAATGAAATACTGTAATCATATTTTACTGAGCTAAATACAAATCGTCCAATTAAGCACACCAAAAGTGAATGAGTAGAACTTGATTTGGACATAAAAGAACTGTTCACTATTTCACCAAACACTAAGAAAATGAAGTCGACTTAAATGAAATGTGTCTCTGTTAAAGTTACAAAAATGTCTATTTTTCTGTATTTCTGCAAATTATTTAAATGCTTCCCTTGAAATTCTATGAATTTTTGGAACATGTGAATAAAGTATATGAACAGCATACAAATTTGAACAACGTAAGTTTTTTACAGTGGAGTCTGCTATTCCAAACTAATCGATTCAGGAATCTTTTCACATTAGTGAGAATTTGGAGTAGGTAGAGGTAATTGATAATACAAAATGCAAGACTCGTGTGCTCCCGCCATTCATTCTATCAGGACATACAATATCAGACTGCAAATATCAGATCACAGAAAAACCAGTCTCCAGTTACATTTTATAGTACCTAATAAACATTGAGATAAAATTTGTCAACGACAATAGAACCAGAGAAAAGAGGCCTCAATAGCAAAACTTTCATATCTATTGACTGTGTAAATTTAATTTCATGGATTTCTTAGAGTGTTAAGTAAAGAAAAATCTACATATTTTAGACAAATAAGTTGAGAATAGGTCGAGTTTTGGGTTAGCAGCACCCTAATTTAATTAGCTCAAAAATAGGCTATAGCTTCAAGATAGAGATGGACAAGTCTATAAGTATAAATTTCTCAAATTTTTCAAAAAATTTTAATCTGGTTTTCGAGACAGTATTTTTTTCTTGAGATTTTCCAAGACAGTTAATATTTTGTGAATAGTGTTAAAAAATGTATAAATAATCTATGAATTGCTAGGCATATTTTATTTGTAATTCAATACTGAAATACATGATTTGAAGCAAAGTAAAGTATTTTATTTTCTCTATAGTACATTTACATCCCAAATTTTTACGTAATTAAAAGTTTGTTTATTAGTTTTTATTGGTTATTTAGTCTATATTTACTGTCATCATACTTTTAAGAAGTATTGTTAAGCGTGACTAGTGTGAGACATGTTTGACTGAATATAGCAAAAAAAAGACATAACTTACCTAAAAGACAAGACTGAATAAAACTGGTGTTTCAGTCTGGTAAATTTTGTAATTTCAATGTTGTATCCTAACTCATATCACCATATCTTAGCCTATGTTTAAGAGTTATTTGCATTGTATTCTGATGTATTTTAAAGATGTTTGTAATTAAAAGTTGTTAAATAGAATTGTGTTAATAATTTTCATTTTAGCGAATTTCCCATAGGGAATAAGCTATTACCGTAGGTCTCATGGTAAGACCTAAGCCCGGGACCATGTTACTTTTTCGTTTTGAGGTGCCCAGAGACCAAAAATAATAGTCATTAAAATTTATATATATATATATATGTCCCTAGACACGATAACTCTCATAAAAATGGTCCGATTGACACCAAATTTGGTAGAGATGTGTATTCCAACGTTTATTCGGATGAGTTCGAAAACCAGACATATCGACCTACCCAAAGGGGTAGTTTTGGGGGGTTTTGTACCCCAAAAATGGGGTTTTTGCATTTTTCATATGTAAATTTTAAAACTTTTAAATTTTTATTTTAACCATTGGATTTAGCTCAAAAAAAACACACAATTTAGTATTTTGAAGCTTTGCTCTATCTCCATTGGTTACCAAGATATTACAAAATGTAAAGACAGTACATTGTCTTTTGGGGCTCCAATGTTAATCTTATGGAGAATAAGGATGTGTTAATATTTCACTTATTAACTAATATTTTTGGATGAAACTTGGTATTGAGCTTCATTTGGTTGAGATTCATCCATTTAAGGTAAAAAATCTTGGTTTTTGTACTTATCATGGCAGCAAACCTGCATACTCTTTTCCCATGTTAATCATATGGAGAATAGGCAAACTCTTTTATTTATGGACAGATATTGATGAAACTTACTATATGGCTTTATATGGTCGAAATAAATTTTTTCTATGTTAAAAAACTTTTTTTAGTGTCCCCCATGGCAGCATACCTGCATACTCTTTCCCTATATTTATCTTAAGGAGAATAGTCATTTATTTCCCTATTTATGAGGACGTGATGAAATTTTGTTTACAAGTTTAGCTGGTCAAAATTAATATTATTAATTTGGAAATTCGCTGAGTACGCAGGTCTGCTGCGACGGGGGGTATTTCACACATTATCTGTCATAAATCAGGATATAACAATGTTACAAAATCAGATTAAAATTCCGAACGCACACTTCCCATACAAGAGGGGAAATTCTGTCTCAATCTCGTTTCAAAACTTTATGAGAATCAAAAATCTCGTCTCGTCTTGAACTAAAATTCCAATCACGTTCATCCCTACTTGAAGAGAAACATTCTCTTTTATGGATGATATACCTTGATATCTGCCAGTAGCTTGTACAAGTCTTCCACCTCATCCTCCGGGGTGACTGTGTACACCTTGTCGTGGGTGACGGCGCGGCCCTGCGTCCGCTGTCTGAACAGCGGCAGTCCCAGAGCCTCCGAGTACAACTCCACTCCCTGGTGGCCCACTGTCTGGTACATGTAGCTGTCCAACTCATCTGGGAACCGGGTACAACTATGATTACCATGTGTTGAGGTAGGTTAGGTAGCTCTTGGTTGGCAGTCCCAGAGCCTCCGAGTACAACTCCACTCCATGGTGGCCCACTGTCTGGTACATGTAGCTGTCCAACTCATCTGGGAACCGGGTACAACTATGATTGCCAAGTGTTGAGGTAGGTTAGGTAGCTCTATGTTGGCAGTCCCAGAGCCTCCGAGTACAACTCCACTCCCTGGTGGCACACTGTCTGGTACATGTAGCTGTCCAACTCATCTGGGAACCGGGTAAAACTATGATTACCATGTGTTGAGGTAGGTTAGGTAGCTCTTGGTTGGCAGTCCCAGAGCCTCCGAGTACAACTCCACTCCCTGGTGGCCCACTGTCTGGTACATGTAGCTGTCCAACTCATCTGGGAACCGGGTACAACTATGATTACCATGTGTTGAGGTAGGTTAGGTAGCTCTATGTTGGCAGTCCCAGAGCCTCCGAGTACAACTCCACTCCCTGGTGGCCCACTGTCTGGTACATGTAGCTGTCCAACTCATCTGGGAACCGGGTACAACTATGATTACCATGTGTTGAGGTAGGTTAGGTAGCTCTTGGTAGGCAGTCCCAGAGCCTCCGAGTACAACTCCACTCCCTGGTGGCCCACTGTCTGGTACATGTAGCTGTCCAACTCATCTGGGAACCGGGTACAACTATGATTGCCAAGTGTTGAGGTAGGTTAGGTAGCTCTTGGTTGGCAGTCCCAGAGCCTCCGAGTACAACTCCACTCCCTGGTGGCCCACTGTCTGGTACATGTAGCTGTCCAACTCATCTGGGAACCGGGTACAACTATGATTACCATGTGTTGAGGTAGGTTAGGTAGCTCTTGGTTGGCAGTCCCAGAGCCTCCGAGTACAACTCCACTCCCTGGTGGCCCACTGTCTGGTACATGTAGCTGTCCAACTCATCTGGGAACCGGGTACAACTATGATTACCATGTGTTGAGGTAGGTTAGGTAGCTCTTGGTTGGCAGTCCCAGAGCCTCCGAGTACAACTCCACTCCCTGGTGGCCCACTGTCTGGTACATGTAGCTGTCCAACTCATCTGGGAACCGGGTACAACTATGATTACCATGTGTTGAGGTAGGTTAGGTAGCTCTATGTTGGCAGTCCCAGAGCCTCCGAGTACAACTCCACTCCCTGGTGGCCCACTGTCTGGTACATGTAGCTGTCCAACTCATCTGGGAACCGGGTACAACTATGATTACCATATGTTGAGGTAGGTTAGGTAGCTCTATGTTGGCAGTCCCAGAGCCTCCGAGTACAACTCCACTCCCTGGTGGCCCACTGTCTGGTACATGTAGCTGTCCAACTCATCTGGGAACCGGGTACAACTATGATTACCATGTGTTGAGGTAGGTTAGGTAGCTCTATGTTGGCAGTCCCAGAGCCTCCGAGTACATCTCCACTCCCTGGTGGCCCACTGTCTGGTACATGTAGCTGTCCTACTCATCTGGGAACCGGGTACAACTATGATTACCATGTGTTGAGGTAGGTTAGGTAGCTCTTGGTTGGCAGTCCCAGAGCCTCCGAGTACAACTCCACTCCATGGTGGCCCACTGTCTGGTACATGTAGCTGTCCAACTCATCTGGGAACCGGGTACAACTATGATTGCCAAGTGTTGAGGTAGGTTAGGTAACTCTATGTTGGCAGTCCCAGAGCCTCCGAGTACAACTCCACTCCCTGGTGGCACACTGTCTGGTACATGTAGCTGTCCAACTCATCTGGGAACCGGGTAAAACTATGATTACCATGTGTTGAGGTAGGTTAGGTAGCTCTTGGTTGGCAGTCCCAGAGCCTCCGAGTACAACTCCACTCCCTGGTGGCCCACTGTCTGGTACATGTAGCTGTCCAACTCATCTGGGAACCGGGTACAACTATGATTACCATGTGTTGAGGTAGGTTAGGTAGCTCTATGTTGGCAGTCCCAGAGCCTCCGAGTACAACTCCACTCCCTGGTGGCCCACTGTCTGGTACATGTAGCTGTCCAACTCATCTGGGAACCGGGTACAACTATGATTACCATGTGTTGAGGTAGGTTAGGTAGCTCTTGGTAGGCAGTCCCAGAGCCTCCGAGTACAACTCCACTCCCTGGTGGCCCACTGTCTGGTACATGTAGCTGTCCAACTCATCTGGGAACCGGGTACAACTATGATTGCCAAGTGTTGAGGTAGGTTAGGTAGCTCTTGGTTGGCAGTCCCAGAGCCTCCGAGTACAACTCCACTCCCTGGTGGCCCACTGTCTGGTACATGTAGCTGTCCAACTCATCTGGGAACCGGGTACAACTATGATTACCATGTGTTGAGGTAGGTTAGGTAGCTCTTGGTTGGCAGTCCCAGAGCCTCCGAGTACAACTCCACTCCCTGGTGGCCCACTGTCTGGTACATGTAGCTGTCCAACTCATCTGGGAACCGGGTACAACTATGATTACCATGTGTTGAGGTAGGTTAGGTAGCTCTTGGTTGGCAGTCCCAGAGCCTCCGAGTACAACTCCACTCCCTGGTGGCCCACTGTCTGGTACATGTAGCTGTCCAACTCATCTGGGAACCGGGTACAACTATGATTACCATGTGTTGAGGTAGGTTAGGTAGCTCTATGTTGGCAGTCCCAGAGCCTCCGAGTACAACTCCACTCCCTGGTGGCCCACTGTCTGGTACATGTAGCTGTCCAACTCATCTGGGAACCGGGTACAACTATGATTACCATATGTTGAGGTAGGTTAGGTAGCTCTATGTTGGCAGTCCCAGAGCCTCCGAGTACAACTCCACTCCCTGGTGGCCCACTGTCTGGTACATGTAGCTGTCCAACTCATCTGGGAACCGGGTACAACTATGATTACCATGTGTTGAGGTAGGTTAGGTAGCTCTATGTTGGCAGTCCCAGAGCCTCCGAGTACAACTCCACTCCCTGGTGGCCCACTGTCTGGTACATGTAGCTGTCCTACTCATCTGGGAACCGGGTACAACTATGATTACCATGTGTTGAGGTAGGTTAGGTAGCTCTTGGTTGGCAGTCCCAGAGCCTCCGAGTACAACTCCACTCCCTGGTGGCCCACTGTCTGGTACATGTAGCTGTCCAACTCATCTGGGAACCGGGTACAACTATGATTACCATGTGTTGAGGTAGGTTAGGTAGCTCTTGGTTGGCAGTCCCAGAGCCTCCGAGTACAACTCCACTCCCTGGTGGCCCACTGTCTGGTACATGTAGCTGTCCAACTCATCTGGGAACCAGGTACAACTATGATTACCATGTGTTGAGGTAGGTTAGGTAGCTCTATGTTGGCAGTCCCAGAGCCTCCGAGTACAACTCCACTCCCTGGTGGCCCACTGTCTGGTATATGTAGCTGTCCAACTCATCTGGGAACCGGGTACAACTATGATTACCATGTGTTGAGGTAGGTTAGGTAGCTCTTGGTTGTACAGTGGAGCTCCGCAAACCCGGAGTACCGGATAACACGGAAAGCCTGCCATAGCAGTAAAGTGCACTAAGTTTCACATAGTAAAAAGTACGAATAGTTAACACGGGAATAATGTAAACTATTCGTACTTTTTATTATGTTTCCTCTTTTTCCAATAACCCAGGATTTTCACACCCAGACACTATTCAGTCTCAATTAGTCCAGATTTGCGGAACCCTACTGTACCACAACTTTGCTCAAAATGCAAATTGTTTGGAAAAAAAGGAGAATAATGCAACAATTAGCCTGTTAGATTGAGGATAAATTTTATGTTGTTATCAGTGTGCAATAAATTACTTTCACAGCTTAATTAATTGAGAAGAAATTGGGGTGAAAATCTCAAAAATGACCTGCAGTCTCATTCGTATTTATATATGACTTTTCAGATTATGCCAGTAGGCATATAAATATCCAAAAAAATTAGAGATGAATATGTACTCAATTACCGAATTCTGGTGACAAATATATTAATTATTTGTAGGCTATACGAACTACTAATACTGACGGACTGAATTTGGTTGACTTTTGAAATTAATATATATATATTGTTAAATATATTGTTGTATATGTTGTTGTAGATAGAAATATATTTTAATTAATTTTTCAATCTATAGAAATTTCAACACCAACAAAATTCATCAGGTCTACCCGATAATAGCTTATTAAAATTGTTACCACTTCATACCTAAAAATATATTGTTGACTGTTAGGAGATAATATGAAATGACAACGATATCATATCTTATTGCAACTCATTTCTGCTCAATTACACTCCAAGTAAGTACCAAATATTTGACATATATTAATTATTTCACTGATCAAAACATAAAAAACAATTTTTTATCCAATTCTTAAACGCTTCATGTTCAATGTATCTTCCCATTAAAAATTACTTCTCATTAAAATTTGCCAAGTGGTGAATCATACTAGCTACAATTTAGATCATATTGTTTATGATTATCATATTGTTGTGAGTTAATGTGTTGACTCTTGAGCAGTATCCTGAATAATCTAAGTTATTAATTATAGTTTACATTTTCTTTATCATTAATTAATACAATAGCTTTTAAGCATATTTGTTAGAGGTTAAGTGGTAGAGAGGACTTGTTAGTCCTATCTTCACCTCCATAATAAAGACATTTTTCATTTCATTTCATTTATTATTTTCTCAGTTTTACGTATTCTTACACAGAAAGGTGTAGGTATATGTATATTTACTAACTGTTCATATAGAATTCAATTTGTTACAATTCAAATTTCAGTATTAATTTAGTAGTTTTGAACTATTTTTTGAGGCTTGGGACAAACAAATCCAACATTAGACTATTATTTGGCTCGCAGTTGCCTTTATACTGCCTTGCCTTCCCTCAGGGGCAGTGGGTCCCTCAGGGGCAGTGGGCTTTCCACTGTACGGGTGTTTCTTGGCGACCCCGGGGTACCTGAGCCAAGCTGTGAGACCCTCCTCACAGTTCTTCCCGAGCTAGGGCCTTTCTTCTCATCTTTCAGGTCTCAGCTCACCGTCTTTATTCTTTCCTGAGCTAACCTTGCTCACCTTCTTGTTTTCGACCCCGAATCAAGGGTGTCTTTCCACCTTCTTTCGACCGGCGCATGCTGGGGGGTCCTGGGAGTGTCCCTGTTGTGTTGCAGGGACTGATGTGTGCCTCGCACTGCCGATGGTCTCCTCCAGTGTGTCGTCAGAAGCCAGCCGCTTCGGACCTTAGTCAGGGAGTGCGGCATGGATGCAGGGATCGGACTCTGCATTGCCACGGTGCGACCCCCAGCACGTCCGGCACATTTTGTGTATCGGTGCTGGGCAAACGGAGGTTCGGGCCCCGGAGTACCGGGGTAGGGGTGTCTTATCTCCTACGGGGGGTAGACCTCCGAGGGTGTACCCGCTCTCGGCCGATGAAGGGCCGCCTCTTGCCGCACGATGCGCTGGTGACATGAAAGCATGGATTCTACTAAACGAAACACGAAGAACGTAATGGAGAATGAGCAAGCCGCTTTTAGGCGAAGCTCTATTGTGCAGAGGTCTCCGACCTCGAAGACTGGGACGCCGACAGTGGGAATTAAAACCTCCCCCCCACCGGTGCCGTTCAAGACGGTAAGTGACGCCGGATCGACGTCCGAGCCTGAAAAGAAGGAAGTGGAGGTCAATCTAGTGATGGAGGTGACCAATCCGGTAACACCTTTAGCCAATACCCAAGGGATTCCTCCCAGGAAGAGCCCTCTTCGTGCGGCATTCGAGCTGCAAATGCTTCGGCAGCAGCAGGACGACGCCCACGAGGAGGAAGACTCATGTCTGAAGAAGATGAAAGCTCTTTTGAAGGAGATGGCCAAGGCCCTCTTAATTCAAAAGAACGTGAACAAGGCGATAAAAGAGGGGATCCCGAAACTCGAAGATGCTCTAGAAGAAATTGAGGAATGCCGGAAAATCAGGCTAAAGGCAGTGAAGCAGGAGCGCGATGTCACGAACCGAGTCATCTCTGCTTCGCCTCAAGCTCACCTGGCTGAGTCCCAGACTCAAGCCAGAAAGCGAAAGAAGAGGCAGAGCGGTTCTTCGCCGGGAAGCCCTGAGCTTGTTGAGGTGGACTCAGTGCCGAGACCGGTTTTTGTCACTGCGGCATCGCAGACATCTCCTGTCCAGGCCACTCAATCCGCCCCGGGCGCTGTCATGATTCCAGCGGCTACTCCTGCAGAGGTTCCTGCTCCGGCGGCTAATCCTGCCTTGGCAGCAAACTCTGCCTCAACACCTTTGGGGGGCTGGAAGACGCGCCTGTCTAAGAAAGAAAGGAGGAGGCAGAAGCAAGCGGAGGCAGCTTCGAAAAGTGCGTCGAGGGTGGAGCGGACGCAAGTCTCAAACCCGGTTGGGGAGGCCTCTGGCAAGTCTGTCAGAAAGCCTAAACAACCCAGGCCTAAGAAGCCCAGGACGGAGGCAATCTTGATCAAGCCCTTAGGGGGGCGATCTTTTGCCGATGTTCTGGGTCAGATTAGATCGCAGGCCAAACCGGAAGAGACCGACACCGTTATCAAGTCTATTCGGCGAACCCAGAACGGGGATGTCCTCCTCGAACTGGGGAAGTCGAGTGACAAGATCGGTTTTGCCGCTTCCCTCAAGACTGCACTTGGGGACAAAGGCTCCATCAAGGCCCTAGAACCGAAGTGTTCGGTCGAGATTCGGGACCTTGATGCCCTCTCCACCGAAGATGAGGTGACCCGTGCGATCCAGGTGGCACTCCCGGAGATACCGGCTGACGGAGTGAGGGTATGGCTGACAAAGCCAAACCGAAGTCAACTCCGGATGGCTGTCGCTGAGATGGGCGAAAAGCACGCTAATAAGCTGCTTAGCCTTCAGCACCTTAGAGTCGGTTGGGTCAGTTGCAGGCTCAAACGGAGGGTGGTAGTTTCGAGATGCTTCCGCTGTCTCGGTTTCGGCCACTCCTCCCGAAACTGTAAAGGGCCCGACAGGAGTGCCAACTGCTTCCAGTGTGGAAGCCAGGGCCACAAACGTAAGGAATGTTCCTCGAGCCCCTCCTGCTTCCTCTGCAAGGATTCAGGCTCCAGTGCCCTCGGTCACTTACCCGGGTCTGGTCAGTGCGGTGCCTTCAGAGCCGCACTTGAACAGGCAAAAGGCAGCGGACGGTAATTCGCATCCTACAGGCCAACCTTCACAGATCCTGGGGAGCTGATAACCTTCTAGATCAGCTCGCCCGAGAACTTGGTGCTGACGCGCTCCTTATCAGCGAACAGTATCGGGACAGAGACCCAAACATTTGGATCTCCGACAGCCTCGGTACTGCTGCATTTTGGGCACGTAATACACGAGATGTCTTGGTGCGGAGTCACGGGCGCGGCCGAGGATTCGTCTGGGTTCGGTGTAGGGACGTGACTATCTTCAGTTGCTACCTCACCCCCAACGAGGCCGTCCAGGACTTCCGCGACAAGATAGATAGTCTAGAGGAGTGCGTTCTCGGCACCACCGGGCATGTCGTCATTGGTGGCGATTTCAACGCCAGGGCCGTCGAGTGGGGAATGCCCTCTACCAGCTCCCGGGGGAAATACATCCTGGATTTCATCGCCAGGGCCGGTCTTGTCGTCCTTAACCAGGGCGACACACCTACTTTTCGGCGCCCCGGGCAGAGAGGCACGATCCCCGACGTCACCTTTGCGTCTGAGTCGCTCCTTCCGAGGATCTCTGGCTGGAGGGTTGTGGAGGACTACACGGGTAGCGACCACCAATACGTCGTTTTTGACCTGCATGATCAGGCAAATCGTCGAGTTTCCGCATCTCGGGAAGGGCCACGCCGGTGGAACACCAACAAACTGGACGTGGTCAAGTTCACCGAAGTCATCTCTCGGGGAGCGCAGGGGAATCCTGGTGAGGCTGGGGCCGAGGCACTAGTAACATCCACGATGGAACTGATCGTCTCGGCCTGCGACCAGTCTATGCCGCGAAGGAAACCCCGACGCGACAAACAATGCGTTTACTGGTGGACTGAAGAGATTGCGGAACTCAGAAGAACATGTTTAAGAACTAGACGAGCCGCCACAAGAGCGAGAATTCCCGCAGACAGAGTTCGTAAGTCGGAGGCCTATAAAGCTGCGAGAAAATCTCTCCGCCAGGCGATCAACAGGAGCAAGGCGAATAGCTGGAGGAGACTTCGTGACGACGTTGACTCCGACCCGTGGGGCCTGGGTTACAAACTTGTAACACAGAAACTCGGCGCCCGATCTCCACCTTCCATCATGGAGGGCGCCACCATGGGGAGGATCGTCGCTGCGTTGTTTCCTGAACATCCACAGCGACCGCCGGTTGACTTCGGACGGGTAGAGGACATTCCACTCTTCACCTTCGAGGAGCTGGAAACCTCCGTTCTCTCCCTGAAGAGCAACAAGGCTCCTGGCCCGGACGGGATTCCCAGTGAGGCTTTAAAGAAAGTATTTTCAATCAACGCTGACTTGTTGTTGAGAATGTACAATGCATGTTTAGTAGAAGGGGTGTTTCCGGCTCCCTGGAAAACAGCCAGGCTTGTACTGATCAGCAAGGGCAAAGGTGATCCCGAGCTGCCGTCGTCCCACAGGCCTCTCTGCATGTTGGACACGGCTGGAAAGCTGTTCGAGAAGCTGATCCGTTCCCGCCTGACTTCTGCCGTGGAAGCTGCCGGGGACTTATGCCCCCGTCAGTACGGCTTCAGAAAGGGACGGTCAACGATCGACGCTGTCACCGAAGTTCAGAGAGCTGTGGAGAGAGCCGAGAGCCACAACCATTTCTCCCGCCGAGTAGTGCTTCTTGTTACGCTTGATGTCAAGAATGCCTTCAACTCGGCGAGGTGGGTCGATATGTTGGATGCGCTTCGAAACACCTTTCGTATTCCTGCATATCTGTTGCGGCTCATCGAGGATTATCTACGCTCTCGAAGCCTGATTTATGACACGAGGGACGGAACGCGGACGGTGGAAGTCACTTCTGGTGCCGCACAAGGTTCAATACTCGGCCCGGATCTCTGGAACGTTGCCTATGACAGCCTCCTGAGGTCCGAGATGCCTGAGGAAACCACTTTGGTTGGGTACGCCGATGACGTCGCAGCTCTCATAGCTGCACGCAACGTTGAGCTGGCCCAACTAAAGTTGAACCGAGTCATGCGTGTGGTCAACACCTGGATGTCAGATCACGGTCTCTCGCTTGCTCTCAGTAAGACGGAGATTGTGATCCTCACGAAGAAGAGGATCGACACCGTCGTGCCACTCCGAGTGGGAAGGGAGGTGGTCACATCAACTCGTGCCGCCAAATACCTTGGGGTTATGGTGGACACCAAGTTAAGCTGGAGGGATCAGATCTTCCGTACGGCGGACAAGGCCGCTAAGGTAGTCACTTACCTTAGTAGGCTGATGGCCAATGTCGGGGGTCCCCGATCCAGCAGAAGACGTCTGTTGATGTCCGCGGTCCAGTCCGTGCTCCTTTACGGGGCAGAGGTGTGGGCAGGCGCTCTAGATAAGGAGTGCTACAGGTTGCGACTCGCCCGGGTTCAGCGTCAAGCTGCGCTTCGGGTGTGTTCCGCCTACCGGACAGTGTCCGAGCCTGCCGTCCTGGTGGTCGCCGGAGTCATCCCTGTCAAGCTCTTGGCAGGGGAGAGGAAAGCGATTTATCAGAGACAAGGCGAGATCGGCAAGGACACGGCAAGAACAGAAGAGCGCTCCCGAACCTTCCAGCAGTGGCAACACAGCTGGGAGCACGACACCCGAGGACGATGGACTGCGCGACTCATCGAGCAGGTCCAACCATGGGTAGAAAGGCGGCATGGCGAGGTGGACTACTTCCTCACGCAGTTCCTGACAGGTCACGGCTATTTCAAGTCGTACCTGAACCGGATTGGCAAGACCGGTTCACCGGATTGCATCTACTGCCCGGGCGTTCCCGATGACGCGGAACACACCTTCTTCCGCTGTTCGCGTTGGGAAAGGCC
Organism: Neoaliturus tenellus; assembly: GCA_030545055.2. Lineage (NCBI taxonomy): Eukaryota > Metazoa > Arthropoda > Insecta > Hemiptera > Cicadellidae > Neoaliturus > Neoaliturus tenellus. The sequence goes on from CM061531.1 coordinate 302,002,513, forward strand.
CCGCCTGGAGGCCACAAGAAAACTCGGTGTTTTTTCGGTGGACACGGTCTGCCAAAAGATTATGGAGGATGAGGGCAACTGGGATTGTTTGTCACAGTTCGTCCGGGGCATACTCCTGGAAAAGAAAACCGATCTGGACCGCGAAGTGGCCCAGATCCCTTGATCGAGCGGCTGGATAAGGAGCGAGCCCCACGGGCGTAAGCCAAATTTAGGCCTAGCCTGACGTAATGTGACAAACAATTCCAGGTTAGATTCCTAAAGAGTAGAGGAGGTTTTTTAGTGGGTAAACTCGTTTTTAGGGGAGCCCCACACTACAGGCTGGCCACCTGTGTGCGTAATGCATTTTTCCGCCTCTCCCTCAAAAAAAAAAAAAAAAAAAAAAAAAAATCTTCCTTTTCAGGTATTATTCCTGGACCAAAGACAAGCCAAAATCAAAATATCATATTAAAAAATTCCAAAACACCAAAGTTACTTGTACAGCCGCCATTTTGCATTTTGTAAGAATATTTTTTAATTTAAGAACGGCTTGACGTAATAATAGTGGAAATTCGGTACACAGCTTTTTGAAGTAAATACCTAGCTAGAAAAAATAATCAACTTTTTATAATTCATGTTTTAAAAATGATGGCCAATTAAAATCTTTAACCTTAAATTACATAAAAACTACCTACATAAGGTAGCAAAGTTTATGTTCTTATGTGTTTTTCCAAAATTTAATTTAAAATCCAACGATGTAAAAATCATGAAAGTTTGTTCATAAATAAGCAAGATAGAGCGATATAACTGAGGCTAGTAACGGTCGGACCGCTTCCCCGGGAGCAGTTTTGGTATGAAATCCATTGTTGGGCAACGCCCGCAACCGCGCTTTTTGCGCGGCAACCCGCTCACATGCGTGACTATTTGTATTAAAATCACTAGATTTTAAATATGATATTTTGGCTTGTCTTTGGTCCACGAATAATACCTGAAAAGGAGGGTAGAGAGGGTAGAGGGCTAGCGGGTAGATTTCAGGGAGACAATGTAATTAACAGTTGTGCCAAGTTTCATTTCTGTGACTCAAATGATTTCAAAGATATAGGGGTCTAATGGATTGAGAACATAGACAGTTGGAAAACGTCTAGACATAACTTGGACACATGCTGTCGTATGATCCATACCCCACAACCCCCCAGCAATCATAGTTAAATAAGGCTTCGCAAAAATATTTTGCTCCAGGCCTCGCATTTCCTAAGAACGGCTCTGGCCTATAGACAATAGCGGCATGCTCAAAACTACAACTAAATGAGATTTAACGTGAAAGGTCCTCCTTAAGAAGTCATTAAAAATAACTGCTTTGTTTACATGAAAAAAACGAGATTTGATTAAAAGAGCCGAACATAGACTGTGAGTGAACACAATCTAATTTGAGGTGCTGTGTTAAAATTTCTATAAGTGCTACCAAAAATACAACTAAAATAACTAATAACAATAAAGTTAAAATTGTTAAAATTAGAACTTTTTGAATGAAAATAATGAAAATTGTTTATTTTAATTTAATTCTTTTTGAATGCTTATTTTGCTTATTAATTTTGCTTGTTTAAAATTTGTTTATTTAAATTATCCGAATATGTTTACGTACTTAAAGAACTTGTATTATTTGGAATAGATAAACTATTTAATTTTCATTATCATGCAAAGTTCATCAATAAATAAATGAAATCTGCTTCAGAGGGTGGGAAGAAAACGACCCCTTTGTTATTACAGTAAGTCAATTTTTATTAAACATTATTATGCAGGGCTTGACCACGAAGCAACGCTTAGAGGAGTTTTAAATCTACCGCGTTGGCTCGCTGGCGGAACCGGGATCTTCTGTCGGTAACCGACGCTGCTGCCATCCGTTGGAACAGCCTTGAACTAAGCTGCACCGGGCTTGAGCGATAGTTTTGCAAGGGTTTAATAAATTAATATTTAAAAATAGTTAGACATCAAAAATCGGTTAGAAAAAAAAGTATAAACAAAGATTAAGAAATGAGTTTTCTAAAAACGTTTCAATATTGAATATTTTGTGTTTAACTTTGCAGTTATGTTGTACACAAATTTGACAATTCCTTATGGGAAATTGGCAAATTGTCGTACAGAATTTAAAAATAAAATAACGAATAAAATATTTTTAAACCACGTTATATATTTCATTGTAACTATATCAACGTTTTGACAGTTTGCAATTTTATGTTTGATAACACATAGGCTGGAAAATACCAATTGTATAGTTTCGCCCCATGTTAAATGACAGCCTCGCTCGGCGGCCGGCGGGACTGACTCCGACCGCCTCTTAAAACTTACAT
>CM061531.1:302004859-302042687 GCA_030545055.2 Neoaliturus tenellus
ACGGAAATAAATTATTTGGATTAAGTTATTTATGAAATACACAGGGTGTCCCTGAACTCTCTACCGATCTCCCTGACCTAAAGACAAGAAAATATTTCATGTTTAAAATTTCCAAACCTTTACATTTAGTTAACCATACAGCCGCCATTTAGTATTTTAAAAGAATAATTTTAGATTCTAGAACGTTCGTTGTAATAAGTTAAAACTTGATATAAATCTTTTTGAGGCAAAGGTAATTGTAGAAAAAATAAATTGTTCACAATTAATATTTTCAAAATGGCGGCTGTTAAAAATCTTTAACCCTAAATTGAACAAAAACTACATAAGGTATAGTAAAGTTTATGTTCTTAGGCTATGTGTTTTTTTTTTTTTTTGAAAATTTTATTTAAAGTCTAACGATGTAAATATTATGTAAATCGGTTCATAAGCTAGATAGAACAATTGTAATACAGTCACGTATGAGTGGGATGCCATTCGTAAAAAAACGGTCGCGGCGCCAGCTCAACAATGGACCTCATACCATAACTGCCTGGTCGTTCATCATTTGCGCACTTTTTAATCCTTCCGTAAAATATTTCGAAGGGTCGCCTAATCCCCTTGCATCATTTGCGCACTCTCCCGTCCAGGTAGCCTCAGCCTGTCGACAGTCGTCCCCCACACATACCACTGGACGGCAACACATGTGTATCGCACATTCATGAATAATTTAAGTTTGTAATGTATAAAACTGTTTTGTAATACATCGAGTTTTTACTTATTTTACTTTCAATGGTTGGTGAGGATTGTATTACTGTTATTGCTCAGGCTGAAATGTTCTGTACGAATTGTTTCTATGGCAAGTTTGCCTCTATCCTAACTGTAGATAGCAGCCTCTCCTACACTAACTCTTCAGAATAAAACCACTCATAAAATTCACTGTTGCAATAGAAACAAACTACAAATGGTTTGTATTTTATTTATCACATATTTGTATTTCATTTAACACATGCAATCCAAGTGTTAATGTACGGGTCAACTCCGTGATATTGTGTCCGATTTTGCCATTATTTCTGTTCTGTTGAATATTGTTTTGCTAATTTTAAACTTATAGGCCTATGTCTTATGTCAAACATTAGTTTAATCATTCAAAAGACCATTTGAACACGGACATAAGTTTTCAATAACTTTGTAAATAAAAATAATGCCGCTTCCACCACCCTGCGATGCGCAAACGATGCATATAACTGAGAGCCCCCTGGAGCTCGATGCGCAAAACAAGCATCCCTTCTACCTGGCTCTCCGCAAAATGCGCAAATGATGCACGCCCAACTGCCTCTGGGGAAGCGGTACGACCGTGACTAGCCTCAGTTAAATTTTTGATTTTAATATTGGTTTTACTGAGTTAAAAATCAAAACAAAGAAATAATGAAAGCAGCCGACTCCACTATCATCCAAGTGCAGAACGCGCCTGTTACAGTAGACAACATGTGGTTTTGAATTAATTGTAGCCAGATACTTAAGGCTGCGGTCTACCCCAACCAAAACAAAAACAACAACAATGCCGAATATGCCGGCCTCGCGGCCGTAGCGCTAGGCGAGTTAGATGGCTGCAGAGGTTTACGGGGATCGTGTTTCAGAATTAACCAATTAAGATAGAGATTGACTCTTAACTTTTTCTAAAAGTACAAAAAAGGATCTCGTCGGCTATCTTTTTAGAATTTTCAAATAAAATTTCTAATTTCAGTTATAATTGTGTAAAATTATCCGTTTTTGAGTTTTATAGATGCAGAGGTTTACGGGGATCGTGTTTTAAAAATAACCAATTAAGATAGAGATTGGCTCTTAACTTTTTCTAACAGTAGAAAAAAGGATCTAGTCGGCTATCTTTTTAGAATTTTAAAATAAAATTTCTAATTTCAGCTATAACGGTCTAAAATCATCTGTTTTTCTCGATTTTTAACTTAATTTTCCTATTGGTTTTAATGAACTAATTACAAAATTGTAACAGACGAAAACTAGTACCGTTATTCTTCTTTAATATGACACCTTATTTATAGCTCTAGGCTTCATTTGGCAGAAGATAACACGATTCTAAAAAACCCTTGCATTTGGGTGCGCGCCAGGGGTAGACCGCAGCCTTAATTACTAAAATAAAATAATTAGTTATATTTTACGTCGTCCTTTTGCTGGCGATCCGGAATGTTCAGGCAAATAAAGTGAAGTAAAGAATAAAAACAACCAAGCAATTTGTAGAATTGGAATTGAATTTCTAAACCAAAGAATCAGTAACAAGGATGAGCTCTGAGCAGCGTTAACCATACATGTAGAATCAACGTGCTACAGATTCGACATATGGTTTAAATTAAAACATGTAAACCAGGCTGCAGCCCATGTAGGCCTACATTAAAAGTCTGAAAAGCGAGCGAGCCAAGCACACAAGTTCGTCGTGAAGGCCAATAAGCGGAGCAAACGAGCTCGTTTTGAATAGAAACTAAACTTTTTTGCACTTTTGGCGTTTTAGCGCAATGTCTGTTACTGATATTACTACGAACAATTGTTTAGGTTCACTGAGCAAATGCTCGGCCCCTAGGTTGGCTATACTAGTTTCTTTAAAAATGTATCTCATCCACCATATTGTATATAAATTTCAAACAAACAAAATAAATTGTTAATCAGACAGTTTGGAGGTTTTCGGCCGATGTTTTAAAAATTATTCCAATTTAAAAACAATAAATATTGAAAAAAGTTAAAAAAATGTTTATAGCCAGTTATAATATTTCTCCGAAACTTCATTCATGGCATTTTACATACATTTACATTTTAATCGTGTCTATAACTTTGTTGTTGTTTAGAATTACTTTTCGTGGAACTTCAACCAATCCTAATACTTAGAATCTAGTTTTAAAAGCTAAAACTCATGAAAATAACCAGTTTCAGTTTCAAAAGCATTAACTCTAGTTAAATCGATGAAATATAATAATTATAGATCACTAACTTACCATAGTCATATAGTAACAAAATTTAAATACCACCAGACTATAACAGGAATTTTTTTCACTTACGGAAAATGAATATGGTAATTAAAAGCTGAAACTTTATTAAAAAAATGTGGGAATAAGCTATTTCTACAGCATAGATTGAAGTTACAAAAACTCACTGAAAAGTGATCAATGACAAGATTTAATTACACTACACAGTTTAAAAATGCTGCATAATATATGTATTTCTAAAAAATTCCAATTCTATAATAGCTTTAGAGTATTTACCGTATAAGATGTAGGCCTACTGTATAGCAACATTAGAGAGTTTTTGCACATACGGTAAATGAATAGGTAAACGCTAAACGCTATTTAAATAATGGCGAATTTAGATACTTTTGTAGCTTGTAGATACTTTTTTTTAAGCCCGTTGAAAAATGATCAATAGTATACCCTATCAGACACCATACATACAGTTGAACTATCCTGTATAACGTTATATGCATATAAATTTGCCAACTTAAAAATAGTGTTTAGCGTTTACCATAAGATTTACCGTATGTTGCAAAAACTCTCTATTCTCTATAGGTAACTTATTTAACCCGTTAAAATAATAAACTGGACGAACATCATACTTTTCATTGTGAAACTACGAATTTCCAGTCTGACACGGGAAGGATGCATTCAGAAGACTTACGAAATCACTAGACGAGAAAGTGCAGAATTTTTCTTCAAAGAGTTCCGAAAACAATGACCCAGCACCAAACGACACGTGGTAAGTTCCCGATCCTTACCCAACGTAATGGCTCACGCTCAAGACATCAGTCTTTGCCAGTTTTGCCGCCGATTGCCAGTTCCGGCACCGTCCGCGGCGCTGCTCTGCGCGTCGAATCGCAAGTTTATCCAGTTTATCCCAACGATTATCCCGTTGCACAAGCCCTGCTGCTGCTTCCAGGGTGACGCAAGGACGGATCCGGCGTTGCCAAATTCAGGAACTGCCAGGTTCTTCTGGTAGCGGCGAGGAAGAGATGTAGAAGGGTGATTGGGTTCAGCCTCGACCTACTTCCGATTTGGTCGACTGTTCATGTACGAGAGTAGGTCCAACTGTGGGTCAGAGCATCTTGAAGAGTTACTCTACTGAAAGAATCACATAGATGAAAAACTATCCCTTGTGAAATGGGTTATTTTTTGAGAAATATGCTTTATATTTCCGATGCTATATTCTATGTATCCCCCCAAACAAAAATTTCAGGCGAAAAAGGTGAAAAAATAATTTGACTTAATAGTGTCCAACAACAATCGAGCGACCATTATTTCTCCGAGTAAATGGAGAAATAGCCTAATGGTTTATAAACGAAACAGTGCAATTTTTTTATTGCTTTGAAAACGTGATTTATGAATATTCTCAATTTATATGTTGTTTGCAGGTCGGACTTTTATAAGAAAACAAAGCTGTAAATGTGACATTGAAAGTATACACAGTTGTAAATGGCATTATTCGATCAAAATTTGCATTAAAATAGAATTTCCACAATTTCAAAATTGAATAACTTCTGAAATATTCGATTTTTTGTGGTCGGGATTTGTCAAATTGCAGGGAATTCAAAGTAGAAGATTTTAGGCTTTCCATTACAAGTGTAAAACTCAGTTACAGTACTTTAGTTTATTTTATGATTAAGTAAATAGGAATACTAATGCTTCGGCTTCTTCTAGGACTAATGGTGGTTGATTTAATGGAATGAGCCTCGTCGCTAGCAAATAGTTGGAATACCTTAAAACATAACCACACTTAACCTTTGACCTTTGAACTCACGTGAAATCATGGCTCTTCTATAGGATCACAGAATAAACAGTTTGCTTTTACTTTCTACTTCCCTCGAGGCAGTGATATAACAGTAAAATGTTAAATTTCTAATCGGCATCTTTATCGGGATTTTGATTTGAAATAAGAATTAGTCAAATATAGTTTAAGATGTCCCTTATTTCGTTTTGGATAGGCTATGATAGCTATTTTTGTATTAATATCGTAAAGCAGGCCTACTCATTAACACTCGAGAATTGTAGATATGGCCACACGAAGCGTCAGCTGAGTGCGGCCAAACAATTCGAGAGCGGCAATAACTATTTGCGCTCGCAATACACACAAGATTTTTCCTACCAACATAATTTGTTTTAGATTAAATAATTTATTGTATAAAAAATGTCACTTAGATTGTTTTTTATTTGTTTCTGTTGGAACAAACTGTTAACTATCAAACGTAACATCAAACTAAAAAAGAAGCAATTACTAAACGACAACAATGACCAACCATTGAGTAAATACGGACGTTATTAACATAACGTATAGAGTGGACAACATATAGGGAAGAGGGAACGCTCGCCACGGTACCCGGGGACTCAGTCAGTACCGTCTCGATGCAAGTATCGATTGTGCTTTCGGTCTATTGAATCGACTACATATCGCATCAACTCGATGGTCATCATTAGCATTGAAAACTCAAAAGAGAATTCGAATCGAATCGAGCTTTCGATTGTTGAAAGATTTCGATTATATCGCATCGGTAGCCAGTTAGTAGCGCTCCTAGTGGACGATCTTGTCATTTAGCGTTTCCAAATTTTAACATTGCTTGTCCACTCTATACGTTATGTTAATAACGTCCATATTTACTCAATGGACCAACTAACAGCTGTGGCGTGGTTTGTGGCAATGGAATTATTTCCATGCAATGGTAGGAAAAAGTTATTCTTTATTAGTTTTAGTCCAATACATGTTTTTATTGTGCAAATAATATTTCTTTTAAAAACATGATGTTGTGTATTATGGCCTAAAATCTAAGAAGATAAACAATTGATTGTTCTATAATAGGGCCCTAATTATGCTTTTTGAGTCCATTTAACAACAGAGACAAAGGTGTAGAAGTTTTATAAAGTTTTGAATTAACTCTAGAACCACAGAATTTCAAATCAGTTCCAATTGTTCACTGAATTTATTCACCAGAATAAACAATGCAGCAATTATTGAAATTGCTTCAACGAAACGAAGGTAATGCAAACAGTTCGAATGACATTATATTATAAATTAATTCAGTAATTTAATGATACTTCAATTTAATTTTAGACCTAAATTTGATGTTGTTGAGGCCACATACGTTCTAATATTCGGTGTTTTATTTTATAATCGGAAAATGTTCAATCAAGCTTTTAATAAAGCTAGGTGCGATAGTTGCATACAATAGAAAAAAATTAACTTAAAAGGCCTGGTTTTTTACGGGAAACGGTACAAACTCCTTGTTGTCTCAGATGTCCCACATATTATTTATTGTAGCCATACCGTATAAATAAAAACTATCATGAACTTTCGTAAAAATCAGTAATTTGTTTCGTCTTGTGTGGTGATGCATTAACACTGTATTGTTTTTATTTTTAATAAATTATTTAAAATTGTTGGCTAAATCCTTAAGTTTTTTAACTAAGATGTAAAAGAACTATCGGAATATCGAGGGTAAAAAAAAAAAAATAAAACATAGCCTACATCAAGGAATCTAAAATTTAGATTCCTTGGCCTACATGAACATTGTAGACCAAAGAGGTTCAGTAGACTGCATTAAAAATTTATAAAATAGAATTGTTTATCCAATTTAAAAAACTAATATACAGTGCTAATTTTAGTTTTTACTGTTAAAACAACTATCTAGTATTAACTATAATCACCATAATGCCTATAATACGAATGGTTTTATTTTTTTAATATTAGACACTTAAAATGGAATAAAACTGTATAAACTGTTTAATTTGTTTCTCTACTTACTGTTGTCCGCTGATTATAAACTATTTCAAACTCAAATATAAAACAACACAAAACTAAATAATATACTAAAGGTTTTATATATCCCCCTCAACTAGTTTTATACTCCCATTTTTCGATCAACAATCTCAAAGAAAAAATATCTGAAAAAACGACGAACAAAGAGAAACACTAGTCTCTCGTAAAAGAACGAGGTCGAACCAAGTCTTCGACGAAACTTCGCTTGTATCTCATGATGAAAGAAAGTAAAAACTTTTCCACTTGAAACATCGCCAGGCAGGCGAGGCTGCGTGAAGTTTGTAGAGCGCACATCACAGCGGAGAGAAGAGTTTCGATCACAACATAGGACAACTTGAGGCCCCAGTAGAGCATGAGTAGGGTGAACAGCCCCGAGACGTTGAGGTAGGTCGCCCACCACAATAATATCTGTAGAGCGTCCACACGGCGGCAGCGGGGCGGCGACAGAAGGAACACCATTGCGAAATTGTCAATAACGAGAGACACGTTATTCGTAGTCTTTTTTGTATATTTACGTCGAACAGCTGGAAAATAAAACTTTTTGTTTTCCATTCAATGCAAAGCAACAGATAGACCAGTTAGGGAGTTTGGAAATGAGTAAAACGTTATATCGCCTATATAAGTGTTAGTATAAAGTCAGAGGCTGTGCGTTTGTGAATAGAGCAAGAGAATCTATCTATATTTATTTAATACGCTAAGGGTTTTTTGTGTTGAGAACTCCCCCTACAATTCTCAACCGATTTCCAAGTTTTTGGTGTCGTTTAATAGGGCTTGGTCTGTAGTTGTATCCGCCAAAAACTGATGAGAATCGGACTCAAAATAAGAGTTCTATCCACGAATTAAATCTGAAATTTTCCCATTAGAATAACATTGAGATTGGTGTGGTTTACATTAGCTGTAGGTTAACATCTGTTAACGTACAGCTGTAGTTTTTGGTGATCACTGATATTCACAATATTGGATTGCTCGGATGTCGTTGATTTAGAACTAAATGTAACTTTTGTATTGTATCAAAATAAATTGCTCGATGTCCAGCAACACGTGCATTATATAGCAATGTTCACTCATGTAATACAAATCCATCGGGGCTATAAATAGCGTTCATAGACTAGATCTTACGGTTTATTTAGGTTTATGGGTTTTTATGTTTTTTATATTGTTTTAGGGCGCACACTCTTGACTGGTTTGCAAATGAATAGTCAAAACATAGCAAATCCTTGGAACTATATTGCATACAAACAGAGATATTAACAATTTATGTAAAAATATTCTCGTCAAAGGATATAAATGCACCTCATACTTGCATTACTCAATCAATTTTCAATGTAATTGTATTTTTATTTCTCCACAATAAATCTGTAAACGCAGGTTTGCTGCCAAGAAGGTATGTAATTTATTATAAACCTTTCAAAGATATACACGCCAGATCCTAAAATATTATGTGGATAAAAGTGTTTGCTAACGGAATTTCCCCCTTATTTCAGGACCGATTTTAACGTTTGAGGTGTCAAAAAATCTTAAATTTCTTAGTGTCACAAAAAGGCTTTAGATATGGTATACTTCTATGCTGAACGAGCCCTTGAATTAGTCTTTTGTCGATAGGGCCGCTTTTATACACCGCGCCGATCGCCGCGATGTGTAACAGTGACCTGGATCAACGTGGGGAAATATTTTAATCTATCCATGAATAAAATTAGAGTTTTGTCATTGCTTAGAATCTTGAAATTTTTGGTTATTTTTACTTTTTATGTATCACATAATCCAAAATCGGCGTCATCTAAATTTCTTTCCCTCTGTCTTTCTCTCTCTCTCTCTCTCTCTCTCTCTCTCTCTCTCTCTCTCTCTCCCTCTCTCTCTGTCTGTCTTTCACTGTGTCTGTAACGCTCATGGGCCCTATTTTGTCCTCTTTTCACGGGAAAACGACGTTACGCGATGGTCTAAATTTTTTTCCTGTAATAGACAAGAGTGGTGTGAAGGTTCATTACAACTTTAATTGCCTCAGCAACCCTAGGGCTTTGCCCCATGGTACGTCAAAGTAGCCAAGTTGTGCTAAAATACCAATCTTTAATCTCTTTTCACATAACAAGGGCTTTAGTAAATGATATGAAAATTTTTATCACTGTTAAATGGTGCAATTAGAAAAATTTTAGCTGCTCTAAACCAACGGTCGTCAAAAAGGCTCTGCCTTATTGTAAAAGAAATATTCAATGTTAATCTTATGGGAATATTTAATTCTATCATCTTATCTATGTTTTTTAATCAGCTGGATTAGACAGTTTGTCACTTTTTCACCACAGATTGCAACACTTATAATTTTAAATACAGACTCATTCATGTCTAATGCTTTTACCTTTTACTAGCCAAAATACAGCGAGTAAAATCAAATAAGTTCTTGGTTCTTAATTTGAATATTAAAATAATTTATGCTAAGTATTACAGAACGAGTTTTGTTCCTTAAATCTTAAAATATTTCTTATTATCATTGCAAACTAATTTTAGTTCCCAATTTAGCTTTCATGACACGTTCTGACAAAAAGAGGTTTATTTCATAAAACAAAATATGTAGTTAAAACTAACAAGGATGGTAAATTTCTCGATCTTCCGAATAATGCGGGTATATACGGGGCAGTACTAATGTGTGAGGATGCTGCTAACGAAACACTGATAAATTTTCATTCAAGGATCATGCTGGCTGGTGAAATGGAATTAGATGGCTAGAACAATTTTGCAGATGTTTGTTATCGTTTTTATTTTTTTGTAAAAAAAATCTGCTCATTTTGACATTTAGAAGGTAGAAAGAGCGATTCCCTTGGCAATCTATATATTAATACGCAAGCATGTTTCTTTTCCTCCTTTTTACTCAGCTTGTGTGCATCGTAGGAGAAACCTGCGCATACCGTTAGAAAGGTATAGTCCTGTAGATGAGCAGAATCCGATTCTTATTCACATCGGACTCCAGAGTTACGCCCCACAGGCTTTCAAAGTTTCAATGTTAATCTTATGCAAGGAATCTAAAATAAAGACAAGGTAGGGGTCAAGACATGCAACGCCCTCTATGAACCAGGTGTTTTTTGCACCTATGACATCATCAATTACTAATACTGTTAATGCTAATGATGACGTCATAGGTGCAAAAGAACACCTGGTGCATAGAGAGCGTTGCGTGTCTTGACCCCTACCTTTTCTTTATTTATTTTAGATTCCTTGATCTTATGGAGGAAAGAGAATCGAATGAATCATTAGTCAGCTGTTGTAAAACCAACTGCTAGACAATTTGGAAGAACAGATGTTTGAGTTATAAAATGTTTTTAACTTCTTGGGTTCAGATCAACAAGAATTTTGATCGAATTTCGATCAGGAGGCGGTTTCTAGTAAGAATTAATCCCAGATCAGCGCTTTATTTTCCTATGTTTATCGATATTTTAACATGGGATGTCTCTATTTATTTGGTTCTGTATAAATTGGCAATAAATAGGGAAGTTTTAAGTAAAAAAGTAAATCTAAAGTAAAAAAAGTAGACCTAATATCTACTTAAAAATAAACATATCTACACTGGTGCAGTGCTACTGACGGGCGATGCGTTGTTTTACTAGGGCTGGGTATTGAAATTTTAATTAAATTTTAATTTGGATTAAAAGTTGTACATGTCTTTTAAGGGTGGAACGAGAAAAATAGAGGTGGGGTACAGGGGTACATTGGATTTAGTACAGCCATTGTCACAAAGTTTTAATATTCTTGACAAGTCTGAGTTTTCTTTAATCGTCTATGAATAGTGGTAAGGTGTACTTTTAGAACTATAAAGCTAATCACGAATATTATTGTTTAGAAAAACTGCAAAAAAACACTAAGTACAAAGACATAACTTCTAAGTTCCAACCCAAGAGGGAAATGAATATAACAAGATTTTGACAAATTTACCAAGAAGCTATTAAGCATAAAATATGTTATGATATCTAGATATGTTGAAATAAAACAAATGAAGGTGACATATTGAATTTGTGAAAGGATTTTTATATTTCTGTTAATAAACGGAAAATACACCCCGTGCGAAGAACGGGTACACAGCTGAATTGAAAATTTAAACAGCTGTTGGAACTAAACATAGGCCTAAACATATTTAAAACAGAATACGTAAAAGTAGAATAGGTGCGATCGAACTATTTATTGAAATTTCAAACCAATCAGATTAATGACGCGCATTGTGCTGCAATAGCATGCCTAGCTTAATGAAAATATAAGGATATAAAAGGGAGATTTTTTAATTATAAGTATTTCACAGCTTCCCTATCTGCAAAATCTAAATTAGGGGTTCTCCCTAAATACATTCGAAATCGGAGCTTTCATTCAAATTGTATCGGGTGGTGTCAACCTTTTTCAGTTGGAGCTAGGTTGAAACAAAGTACTTACCACTAAAAATTCCATAATGCGTTCTGATAAAAACATGCATACACATTCAACCCAAGCGGAGAGAAACAAAAACAAAAATTACCTCACCCAACACCGAACCAGCGTCTTCCTCCTTGTCAAGGTCGCTGTTATGCCTAATGACCGCCGTGCCTTCACGTACAGCACCGCACGTAACTGGAGGCTCCAGCGACTGGAGAACTGGAGAGCTGGAGCTGGAGCTGGAGTCAGTAGCCGGCCGACCGTTCCAGCGCGCGAACCTCAGTTCCTTCACCTCGTCGCTCCGCTCACAGGCCACCACGTGAGTACGTTGATATCAATATAGGTTAAAAGTGCGTTGGTTGTGGTTTAATGTTTTGATTAAGGGATTTGTAATAGCAATTGATATATTATTGTTGCAGTCTTATTATTTTTTAATTTATTTTTAATCATCGGACATAAACTTTTCTTCAAGCTTTGAATTTTAAGGTTTTAGTAGGTAAGGGATCAACTTTGGATATCAAGTTACCCTTAATTCTATTAAAAAAGCATAGAGCATACAATAACTTTACCAACATTTTCTTTAAAACAATAAAACACAAATACACATAAAAAATAAAACTTATAAAGTAAAAAAAATCATTGTTTATTACGTTAATTATATTAATAAACACAATAAAAAAATTAGACGATGTAGTTGATAGAGTTTTTGAAGGTAGTGAAGGAGTTTTGAATAACTTTAGCAGTTTACTTCCTCCAGAAATTAGTAATTTTAAACATTAAAAGTAGTGAGTGACTTCCGATAGTTTTAAAAACATTTATGCGATGAAAAACATATTTTGTATGGGTGGCGTTGTTTATTTTGGAAGCTGTCTCAGGTAAAATTTTGACTTACTTCAAATTCTTTAGTTTGCTAAATTTTGTTGATAAATTCTTTACGTTACTGTAGTTAAAATAAAATCGTATTCACTCAGAAAACAAAGATACCAATTTTAAATTATCACTAAAGCGACAATAACTTGTCTACCTTTTTTGATCAGCTAAAGAATGCCTTGAATTCATGTTATTGAGTGCATTTTTAGAACTTATATTGCTCTTTAAACACAAACATCTATGTATTATATTAATACAAAGTTCTAAATCATTTGACTAGAAAAAATAAGTTTAAATTATTCTCTTTTATATCATTACCGTAATCTCAACTCGAAGAATTGAAGGACATTGATTATTTAGAATGATTTAAAAGAGATAAAATGGAGTTTGGTTAACCCAATCTCTAATGGTGTTGAAACTTTGTCACATTGTTCATTTTTCAACACAATGTTAACAATGACGCTGTAAATGTATGTAAAATTAAAAAATCAATTAAAGGTTTAAGAATAGATAAATTTGATATTGACGTCGATATCAGTTCTATTGTTCAAATTGAATTATTCAATATGTACACCCGATTCCGGCGAAACAACCACATTCCGGCTAAGCGATTAATTAATTATGTGTTATTGGCAAGCCTTCCACGTTTGTATATGCCTTTTGATAGTGCCATGTAATGACATCAAACAACTTTTAGTGTTTAAACTGTTAGATCCATTTATCTTCCCGCGAATAATTTCCAATTTTACTCTAAACATTTCATTACCTACCGTTCATTAATACAGCCATAAAATGTTTGGTAGAAATAATCAACATACACTTAAAAAATGCATTGAATTTAACCAATCTTGGATTGCCAATACGCTAAAAATATTTGTATACTTTCTCTTTGTTAATCGAAATAATAGAATCTCCTTACTCTATGCGTTGGGTCAAGGACAGTGTAGGGTGTACGTGTGCACCGTTAGGCTGTGGGATATTTACATTACATTTAGAACAGTTTCGAAGTGATTTGGTTTTCTGCAAAACGTGTAAACCCTACATATTATTGCCTTATGTGTATTTCAAATTTGACTTACTCAAACATAATAAATTAAATATCATATATTTTAAATTTCTTAATAATTTAACTTGTCCTAAAACTACTTTCAATAAATAAGCATAAAAATTGCAAAAAACATAGTGTTGTGTAAATTAAACAAGCTTGTCATTATGGTGGAAAAAATTTACCCATTGAAGAAATGATATCAATCCTATATGCAAAACGCCAATTGCAATTTAGAATGGTCAATTTTTGTTAAGTCAGTAAAATACTTTGGATAAAAAATGTCGTTTTGCTGGAGACATATTTGATTGAATATGATAATCTAAAAACAAGAAATTGTTTGAAAATTGAAAGTCTTTTGATAACCAATGGCGTTATAGACATTTCTAATCCTAAATATAGATCCATTAGATACTCAGGTAGGATGAGCAATTGTTACTACAGTCATTTTCATATCTTTACATGTTAATACTGAAGTTTGGTAATTTTTAGTGAAATGTCTGTATGTATAAAAGTATAGTCTCATGTGTTTTGTGTCTACGCTACTGGCAATATTTATACAGGAAGCAGTCCAAAACCCAGTCTTGTTACTATTTAAATTCAAACTGTTGTCAAAGTTTAATCTTTACTTATATTATTTCAATAAATTATAAATATTATTTTGATTTAGTTTTCTCTATTCAAAGTAGAAAAAAAAACTACACGTAAAGCTCAATGGATAACCAAAGATTTAAAGAAAGAAAAACAGGATATACTCAGGCTAAGCAAGATTGCTAGATCAAATAATGACGAAAGTCTTTATAAAGAAGTTAAAATCAGAAATAAGACGTACAAAACCAAATTAGTTGATAGTAAGAAAATGTACTTTAATAACAAAATTAAGAATTCATGTAATATAGGAAAGACTACTTGGGATGTTATAAATACTGAGATAAATAGTTCTAAGGACAGGGCCACTGAGAATATTGTTTTGAACTTGAATGACGAAACTATCACAGACCCCAGCAAAGTAGCCAATCTATTAAACACACAATTTGTAAATACAATTAAAAATATTTTTTTGAATACACAAAAAAGTTCAACGAATGTCAGTATCAACTCAAATACCACATATAGTAATCCCAAACTTTTTATTCAAAATTTGTTCAAGTGCACTCCTGTGGACGAAAAAGAAATTTTAAATATTGTAAAACACTTAAAAAACAAATCATCTAGTGGATATGACGAAATTCCTATGAAACTAATAAAATTTGCAATTATGCCTCTTCTCAAACCTTTAACACACTTGGTAAACTCTTCTTTTGTATCAGGAATTTTCCCTTCACACTTTAAAGTTTCTAAAATTGTGCCTATTTTCAAAAAAGGAAATAAACATGACCCTGATAACTACCGCCCAGTCTCGGCTCTACCTTCCTTTTCTAAAATATTTGAAAAAGCTATGTATGATAGACTGGTTGAATATCTGGAAAAAAATGAAGTACTTGATGCAGAGCAACATGGTTTCAGAAGAGGAAAATCTGTTGTATCTGCACTAGCTGAATTCTGTGAATCAATAATAGACTCAATAGATCAAGGTCAAAGGCCTGTTGGAATCTTCATGGATCTTTCCAAAGCCTTTGACTCCATTTCTCACACTATTTTACTAAAAAAATTAGAGTCATTTGGGATATCAGGCGTAGCTCTCAAATGGTTTAATTCATATTTATCAGATAGATTTCAATTTGTAGAAATATCGAACACATTAGATAACAAAATCACCAAAAATGCATAAAATAAATCAATTATTACAAGCGGAGTTCCCCAAGGTTCAATTTTAGGGCCACTTTTATTCCTGTGTTATATACAGGGACTTCCAAAAATTCTCAATAACATTGTAAACGTAAAGAGTCAGCTCGTGTTGTATGCTGATGATTCAAATTTAATTATATCAACTAATGATTTACAAAATTTAGAAGAAGCAAGTCATACCCAGCTTGCTAATTTACAAAACTTTTTCACAAACAACTCATTGTGTCTAAACACTAAAAAGACCAATTTCATAAGTTTTGGAACAAAACAGAGTAGAATAAGTTTTGAACCCAATATTTTTATTGAGAATGATCTTTTAGACCAAATAGATAGCACCAAATTTTTAGGCCTGGAGGTGGATAATAATCTGAGCTGGGAGGGTCATGTTAAAAATGTAATTAAAAAAATTAATTCTGGGATATATATTTTGAAAAGAATGGCAAATCTGTGTAGCCTAACAGTTTTAAAAATGATCTATCATGCACACATACATTCCCATATTGCTTATGGCATTGGCATCTATGGGAGTACATGTGATAAAAATTTAAATACAATTTTACTTTTGCAAAAAAGAGCAATAAGGATTATGCTAAAGCTTAAGCATGATGCCCACGTTAGGGAACATTTCAAAATTTTAGAAATATTAACTGTTTATGATCAATATACAGGGTGTTCGGAAAAAACGTTTCAAGAATTCAGGAGGTTATTGCCCACATCAAAATAAGCAAAAAAAATCCTATAAACATATGTCCTAAAATGCTTCGTTAACCCGCTAGCCGCCATTTTGTTTTTTACACTAAATATTTTTTATTTCCGTAATGGATCATTGTATTAAGTTAATATGTGGCATGAACCTTCATCATAGCAATACCCATTTTCAAGAAAAAAGTTATTTTTTTCTAATGTGTATTTTCAAAATGGCGGCCATTTTAAAATTTTAAACAAAAATATCTCAAAACCGGTAAATTTTATAAAAATTTTACTAGACACAAAAAAGTTGACAAATTTAATTATCTAACCAATGGTACCAAGTTTGTAAGGATCTGACAACAAATAACTGAGTTATTGAGATTTTCCAATTAAAATTACCTTAATTTGCATTAATTACAATGCAAAATCAATGTTTTTATGCATAAAAATCTCAATAACTCCTTTATTTGTTGTCAGATCCTTACAAACATGGTACCATTGGTTAGATAATTAAATTTGTCAACTTTTTTGTGTCTAGTAAAATTTTTATAAAATTTACCGGTTTTGAGATATTTTAGTTTAAAATTTTAAAATGGCCGCCATTTTGAAAATACACATTAGAAAAAAATAACTTTTTTCTTGAAAATGGGTATTGCTATAATGAAAGTTCATGCCAAATATTAACTTAATACAATAATCCATTACGGAAATAAAAATTATTTAGTGTAAAAAACAAAATGACGGCTAGCGGGTTAACGAAGCATTTTAGGACATATGTTTATAGGAATTTTTTTGCTTATTTTAATGTGGGCAATAACCTCCTGAATTCCTGAAACGTTTTTTCCGAACACCCTGTATATTTGAATGCATTATTTATCTAAAAAACAATCCACAGAAAATAACATTACGTTCTAGAGTACACACATATAACACCAGAAACAAAAATGATATTGACATTCAAAAACATAAGTTGACTTTTTTCAACAAAAAACCTACTCATATGGGATCAAAATTTTTCAGAATTTTACCTTTAGAATAAAAAAATGAAACTGACAATGTAAAATTTAGGACTAAATTAAAAACCTTTCTTTTTCAAAACCCACACTATTCCTTAAATGAATTTCTCCATGAAGGCCAATGAATATATAAAACTGGGATGCATTTGTCATAGTTGTATGTGATTTGTTTATTTATGTTTGAAAACTCTTATACACTATGTATTTACTTTATTTTATTTTATGGCGAGTACCTTATCTGTACCACTTTCAATGTATATATTAAATAATGACGCAATTTATGTACAGGCTTGTACTTACAAATAAAGAATATTTTTATTTTTATTTTGATTTTGATACTACTCGTTTATTTTAATTATGTATAGTGAAGGGTCACCCCGTCGGAAAATAACCCGGAATGTCCCAAGTTCAATATTTTTTAGCGAATTTCCCTGTAGGAAATACATTATTACGGTAGTAGCCATGGTAAGACCTAAGCCCGGGACCATGTTACTTTTTCATTTTGAGGTCTCAACACTATATTTGAGGTCAAAACACAATTCGTTCATTTTCATATACAGGGTGTTTGGAAAAAACGTTTCAGGAATTCAGGAGGTTATTGTTCACATCAAAATAAGCAAAAAAGTTCCTATAAACATATGTCCTAAAATGCTTCGTTAACCCGCTAGCCGTCATTTTGTTTTTTACACTAAATAATTTTTATTTCCGTAATGGATTATTGTATTAAGTTAATATTTGGCATGAACTTTCATTATAGCAATACCCATTTTCAAGAAAAAAGTTATTTTTTTCTAATGTGTATTTTCAAAATGGCGGCCATTTTAAAATTTTAAACTAAAATATCTCAAAACCGGTAAATTTTATAAAAATTTTACTAGACACAAAAAAGTTGACAAATTTAATTATCTAACCAATGGTACCATGTTTGTAAGGATCTGACAACAAATAAAGGAGTTATTGAGATTTTTATGCATAAAAACATTGATTTTGCATTGTAATTAATGCAAATTAAGGTAATTTTAATTGGAAAATCTCAATAACTCAGTTATTTGTTGTCAGATCCTTACAAACTTGGTACCATTGGTTAGATAATTAAATTTGTCAACTTTTTTGTGTCTAGTAAAATTTTTATAAAATTTACCGGTTTTGAGATATTTTTGTTTAAAATTTTAAAATGGCCGCCATTTTGAAAATACACATTAGAAAAAAATAACTTTTTTCTTGAAAATGGGTATTGCTATGATGAAGGTTCATGCCACATATTAACTTAATACAATGATCCATTACGGAAATAAAAAATATTTAGTGTAAAAAACAAAATGGCGGCTAGCGGGTTAACGAAGCATTTTAGGACATATGTTTATAGGATTTTTTTTGCTTATTTTTATGTGGGCAATAACCTCCTGAATTCCTGAAACGTTTTTTCCGAACACCCTGTATATCTATGTGTCCGTGATACTGATAAGTTTTGACAGGGACCTCAGATTTTGATGAAATTTGGTATTAAGGTGTAGGACCAGGTCTATTTTCATGAGTTCATGAACTATCATTATCGGGCCATGGGAACGGAGTTTCAGGGAACGGAGTTTCAAAAGCGTCAAAAATGGGGTTTTGCATTTTTGACCACATTTTTTAAAATTCAACATTCTTAACTGAAACCACTTAAAAGAGCTTGAATAAAACTATTGAGTAATTTGAATTTTCAGCTTGGTTTTACACGTTACGGAAAAAATCTAAAAATAGATTTTCCATGTTATTATTATCGGAAATTAACAAAACCCTGTATCTCACATATTTATTGACATAACTTGTTCAAATTTGATTTGAAGTACAAAAAAGGATTTCGTTGGCTATCATTATAGAATTTTTAAATAAAATTTCTAATTTCAGCTATAACTGTCTAAAATCATCTGTTTTTCTCGATTTTTAGCTGAAGTTTTCCATTAGTTTTGATAAAACTACCAAAGTGAGATTAACAAAGTGTAGCTAAGGAAATTTAGCACCGTTATTCTACTTTAATATGACACCTTAGTTATAGCTCTAGCCTGCATTTAGCAGAAGATAACAGGATTCTAAAAAAACCTTGCATTTGCATCGAGAAAAACAGATGATTTTAGTCAGTTATATAGCTAAAATTAGAAATTTTATTTAAAAATTATAAAAAGATAGACGACGAGATATTTTTTCTACTTTTAGAAAAAGTTAAGAGCCAATCTCTATCTTAATTGGTTAGTTTTAAACACGATCCCCGTAAACCTCTGCATCTATAAAACTTGCCACTGGAGAAAACAGATGATTTTATACAGTTATAGCTGAAATTCGAAATTTTTTTTAAAAATTCTAAAAAGATAGCCGACGAGATCCTTTTTTTTTACTTTTAGAAAAAGTTAAGAGCCAATTTATATCTTAATTAGTCATTTTTAAAACACGATTCCCGTAAACCTCTGCATCCATAAAACTCGCCTAGCGCTACGGCAGCGGCCGCGAGGCGGCATTCGGGCTTGGGTAGACCGGAGCTTTAATTATTAAATACAAATGAAATGAAAAAAATGAAGCTTCATTGTTAAAAGTTACAATCTTTAAAACAATCAAATATTAATTTATTAACAGTTAAAACTAAATTATACAACATTATATGTTTAAATTTTTTAATTATTATTTTAACATAATGTAGGAAGTACTGCATTTTACAATTTATTGGTATCATATCTTAGTTTTATAAAATATGTGAAGGCCTTGCTATAGTATACCGGGTGTCCCAGACCACCCGTACACCCCTTTTAAAATCTACAAAATTAATTATTCACAAAAATCAAATTGTGCAATTATAGGTAAACCGGTTGCGCTCTATCCATTGACGATGATTTCAATGTACAGAGTGTGCCAGAAGTAACCTACCCAGATCGTAAGTCATTAATTTTAAATACGAACCCCCACTTTTTATGGTATTTTTGGATTCTAGACATAATTTTAAGAGTGCTTTACAATTTAATGTGCATTCCTAATCCTAACGGTTTGGGAGATAATGGAGGTCGAAGTTTGATTTTTTTCCCACAAGAATAAAATTTGGCTAAATTTCACATCCATTATCTATGTAAATTTCCCGTTAAACTAATACCTTTAATACCTTTATTGAAATGGCGACCTAACTCAATAGGTAGTTTAAAGCCAAGTATGAATGAGGGATGAGTGTAGGATGATTGTGGCGCGATCTTGTATTGTATTGTATTGTACTAAAAAGGCCTAACATAAAAATGCCTTAGCTTCTTATTTTAAGCACTTCAAACACTTTAAACATGCATCATAAATTATTAGTTTTGTCATAAATTATTTTATTTTTTCATGAATTTGTCAATATGGTGAAAATTATTTAAAATGTGTAGAAAACTGAAATAAATTACGTGAAAATCTGTATTTTTAAATTAGATAATATCTAAAATGAGGCTAATAGATATTTTCATGCTTGGACAGATATGTTAAAGGTAAAAGTTTTAGTGTTAATGGATATGCCAATTTGCTCCATGTTATTCTTATGGGATAAAATCAAACTTCTAATTCCATTATCTCCCAAACCGTCAGGATTAGGGATACACTTGTAAAGTAATCATAAAATTGTGTCTAAAATCCAAAAATACCATAAAAAGTGGGGGTTCGTATTTAAAATAATTAATGACTTGCGGTCTGGGTAGGTTACTTCTGGTACACCCTGTACATTGAAATCATCATCAATGGATGGAGCGCAACCGGTTTACCTATATAGCACAATTTGTTTTTGTGAATAATTAATTTTGTAGAATTTAAAAGGGGTGTACGGGTGGTCTGGGACGCCCGGTATAGGTATGTGAAAACGGTAGAATATATTTCATTGCTCATCTTCATGCTTTTAATATATTGATATTTAAATAACCTACACATTTAAACCATTAGTAAACATAAACAAAATTAAATGATCGGTGAAAAGTGGAATTCAAGTCAGGTGACCTTTGTCTGAGACTGGGTATGCATTTAAACTGCTCACTGAACCTAGAGTTAAATAAACATGTTTTGTAGGAGTACTCGATTTTAAGGCTTTAATCTCATCATCACACATTCTTGTAGTAGGATTTCAGTAAAAAAGTCATCAAATTACAGAATCCTTTGACATGGGTTTGAACTAAGTGCCAGAACCGTTATACGTTTCAGTTAGGTTGTTTTAAACTACTATTTGAAAACCCTCATTACGTGAAGTGTGCATTGACTTCCTATTTGCATATAGTTTGCATTCAAACCCAAATTCTTAAAAACGAGCATTCGTTCACGTTTTATTTTTACTAAATGTATTCACAATTAGATTGATTACAGAGGAAATATATAAACATGTATACTTGTTGCAATAAAAGCTATAAATCAACATTCACCAAGTGAAAATGCATGAGAAAAATTTACGATGAAAAGTATTGGAAAAGTTTATTCCTTTATCTAAATATTTGAGGAAAGTCAGATAGGACAACATTTGCTTATAGAAAAAGTTTGACAAAGTAAAAAAAATATATATACGTATTTTCAATAAACATTTCTGTTTTATTTTCATTAGCGAAGAAATCTCAGTAAAATATAAATATCATATAATCCTAAAAAAATCACTGAAATGGAAATGATATAAAATTTTTCACAAAATCATTGCACTTTCTATCAACGGATATGCAATGAAAGCGGAAATCGAGTAATTTACACAGAATTGTTGTTTCCATCAATAGCATAGAGTAATGCAGTGTAGGTGGTGAAATCAATGTAAGCCTCATCCACCACCGTATTACCTCGGCATGATTCGTCCATCTTCACACGGAGTATATAGCCTCTAGAAATTACATGGAGTAAGACCAGACCAACTATTATGGTTTTATTGTGATTGCACCAATACAAGCGCTGCCCGCAATAACCCTTGCGCAATTTATTATTGGAAAATTGATTTGGAAGTCATTCTATTAAGATTGTTCGCTACAAATCTGAATTTTAAATAAACTTATTTTGTTTAAACCTTAGCGAAAATGTTATAGCACAATTGGTTTTTAATTAAGTGACCTAATTTACTTAGCTAATCAAACAGTGTGGAATACATTTGTATATTTTTGCAGTCAGTTTTCATTACATATTTTACATCTAAGTACCAGAGATTATGCTCGGTAAAATTACTAAGCGTCCCTCTCCTTTCTTAGGTAAAGCTCGTTCGCTCTGCTCACTCCCAATCTTCATTTTTCGCTAGGCCAATAGGTGCACTTTGGTATAAATTTGTTGAACCACGGGTTAAATATGTAACACATATGTTTATATCTACAATTATCAGCTAATTTCCTGTTAAATTTAGTAGCTACAAAAATCTCCATAAGGATAACATGGAAAACTTGAAGTGATTTAGGACGAAACCAGGATTTTCTCCAGCCATGGGACCAGCTCCAATCGATTTCTCGTGGCCAAAACCCACATATTCAACAAAAAAAAGAAAAAAAAAATATTTGCAGAAGAAAAAACTCCCTTGCAAACAGTACTTGTTTTAGAGTATAAGATGTCATACCATAGCCAGTGTATTTATTTTCGTAATACTTTATATTAAATGAATGCCATTTAATGTTTTTTTTATTTTATTTATTAAAGCACGCTACAAACTTTGGTTCAGTGACAATTTAGAAAACCTTGGCAACGTGTTCTGAATTAGCTCAATCAAATTGATGTCAATTTGTTAAGAATGCATTTTATATCGGTGATTTCAAATGTAGATCCTCTTCAAAATGGAAAGTCAGATTACTCAAACGTATTTAATAAACTGACATGCATCAATATCAAAAAAATTATCTCATAAAAGTTTTAAATAAATATTCTATAATTCTATACATTTCTATACAATATCATGGTTAAATTAAAAATTGAATAATATGAAAAATAAGGGGTCTGAATTGAAAGCTTTCAACAGCGGTGGTGTTGGTGCGCTGTGGGGTAGTTTAGTTGGAAATAAAAACCTTTTAACCGTTCGGGAGTCCTTGAGCGAGCACAATAACAACATTGTTGAGAACTTAAACAACAAGTTGAACTTCATCGGTAGACGGGAAATTGATCTTATGTGAATGATAACATTAGCATTGTTACATACTTAAGAGCATTCGTGATCAACATGATGTCAGTGTATGTTTTGTAATCAAAACAATAAAATACAATAGAATATATTTTCTTGCACTAATTATAGCTGCAATTTTGGATAATTTTCTCTAATGATTATCACTGATTATTATCAAGTTTACGCTTAGTGATCAAATGTGGCTAGATACTCATGTGCATTTCGAAGTATGGCCTACATGACATGACAAGAGCAGATGTGATTGTTAAATTGCACAGTAAGTCAAACAGTGCCATGCAGTGGCAGTGTCATCTTCAGGGACAGAGAGTGAACCTGATACGTCCGTCAGGGAACCATGGAACCACGGACGGGTGGTTCGGGGCAACAACAAACCACAACGTCTGGTCAGAAGCTCCGGTCGGGACCGCGCCAAGGTCTGACGGCGACGAAGTCTGACGGCGACAAAACCTACCACTTTTTTCGTCAGGTTTTGACGGGTACGTCAGGCCTCAAGCCTCGACGGTTTTTAAAAACGTCAGGGCTTGTCGCCTCACGCACCCGTCAAAACCTGACGGATTTAAAAACGTCCTATTTTGACGCCTGACGTACCCGCCAAAACCTGACGGATTTAAAACGTCCTACTTTGACGCCTGACGCACCCGTCAAAACCTGACGATTCTCTCTCACCCCTCTTTATGCACCTGACTGTACAGTTTAACTTGTCTGTCCTCTTAGGCCACGCCCCTACTAGGCCAAACCTCCATTATTAGCCTATTTACGACAACTCACACACCCGTCGAATAAGGAATCATTCCTCTCACCTCCCGTTTACTCCCAATTTTTAAATTGCTTTCTTCCTAGGCCACTATCCCCACACCTAATTTGTTACCCTATTTGTTTATGCCACAATATTAATAAATGTGTATAATTATATATATTTAAAAATGTTAAGCAATCGTGTTCCGGCGGAGCAGTTCTTCAGTATGATGAAGTTAGTTATAATGAGTTATAATGAGCCCAGCGGGGTGGCGCCGTCGGGCCGCCCCATCGATGTATACTACTGGATTGCTCGCGCCCGTGTTGCAGCGAACCGATTCGCGGTCCGGCCGAGATGAGCGCTGTAGGGCAACAGCGCCGGCCGCTAACATGGGCAACATAGGGAAAATCGTGACGCGCGCTTACTAAAATTACATTTTTAAGGGAATAAAATTTTTTATTTATACAAAATCTTTTGATTTGTGTTCTCAAGTGTACTCTGCCTCCATAGACACACATATTGGCTACTATTTATCGTTATTTTAATTTTAAAATTAATTCAAACTTGGAATTTAAGTGAAATTTTATTTCCTATTGCTTCTATGAATGGATTTAACCCTTTGTAAATTATGGCAATTCTTTAAACCAGTTTCTCTTACTTTTTATTGCAAAATCTTACAATTTATGAATTTAAAATAAATGTTTGAATTCATATTATTTTACACAATACAGTAACACAGTTTGTTCTATTATGAAATACAATGAAGCCCAGTATATCGACATTTTTAAAATTATATGTAACAAGTAGTGGCAAAGTGGGGCTGCTGGCTCAGGTCAATGACCCCTGAGGAATGCTGACGTCACCAAGGTCACTGACGTCACGAATGACGTCATCGGTGACGTCATCGATGACGTCATTTCTATGACGTCATAGGTATGACGTAATAGAAATGACGTCATGACGACGTCATTACCGCTGACGTCACCATAATGACGTCATTGACGCAATTAAGGTCAAGGTCACGTGGAAAGACAAAAAAATTTTTCTTTGCACTCTTGTGGTTCCTAGTATTCGGCTGTGGAGCGAAAATCCACAAAGAACCACAAAAGTGCAAAGAAAAATTTATTTTCCCAGCGACCAGACCGAAAAACCTACCAAATGTGACGTAAGGCATTCCTCAGAGGCCATTGACCTGAACCCTAGCAACCCCACTCTTAAAACTAAAAAAATAAATAATTTTTATTTCCACTTACCCACTGGAGAAACCCGAAGTCCAACTGGAAACAAAATTGCGAACGGCCGACGGTGGTGGTGTCATCACCGCGCGGGAGCCGGACGCCGACTGACCGGACAGCACCGTGCCGTCCGGGTACCAGGCCGCGTGGTGGGGGTAAAGTGATCAGATGCAAAAAATAAAAAAATTATTTTTTTCCAACAACTCATTCGAGTTTGTACTTGTTGGAAACATTATGAAAAAAATAATATTATTTTGTCTCAGATGAACTTGGGACTTGTAAAATTTTGAGCTATATAAAAAAAAAAAATAATTTTTTTTCTAATTGTTTTCTTAGGTGACCTTGGGACTTGTAAAATTTTGAACCATATGAAAATAAAAAAAATTATTTTTTCGCGATTTTTAGTTTCGCTTAAAACTTGTGAAATATGTAAGTTTTAGCTAAATATTTCATTTAGAACTCCAGTTATGTAAATTGAGCGGAAAAAGTGTGATGTGCACACTGCAAGAGTCGAATAGCGACTGACCAAGTCGCTCCATGCATCCTAGGTACCCAGTTATGTGGTGGGGGTTAAGTGGTCAGATGAGAAAAAATAAAAAAATTATTTTTTTCCAACAACTCATCCGAGTTTGTTCTTTTGCTGGACCTCCGTTACTTGGAGTGGAAATATTTGTTAAGAAAATAAATTTTTTTATTAATTTCTAAGTGACCTTGACACTTAGTCTGGAATTGGAGTCACCAGCGTTATTTTACTGGCAAAAGTTAGCTCGTCTAAAAGTTTTTGAAACATTTTATCATCCATAGTGATCTTGGTGTCCCTTGAGTAAAATTTTGGATTATTCCTAAGGCAGCGTTTCATTTTTGTCAAAGTGGAAGTCTTGGACACCCTAACAGAATTATTTTGCTTTGCCAGCAAAAATTTTACTCTTAATAATTTTTCTCGCAAAGTTTCAGCCATAGCTGTGTCTCACAGTAAGGTTAGTATAAAACTGAAAAAACTCAGTCAATTGTAGCACCTAAGCTGGAAGTAGTGGGGGAACAGGGCTGTAGTGGTGGGGGTAATGCGGTCTGGTGTTGCTATGTTTAGAAAGAGTTTGCTGCGAACTGTCCGAGTATTAACACGTACTGTGTAGAAAAAATAACAGCGAGACTAGTATAAAATTTAAGTCCAAGAAAATACTTATTGTTAGGTTAATAAAGAGGTAGAGCTAAATGAAAAAAAAATAATTTTTGTACAAGATGTGCATGGTTCAATTTTGCAGCTAAGTTCAAAATCCACCAGTGTGGAACAAAATTTAATCATGAGGTTAAAATATTTAAACACATCTGCGAAATATTAGGAGGCTTGTAGAGCTAAATAAAAATTAATTTTGTAGCAAACAGGTAGCGATATATTTTTGCCAAGTCATATAATAAGAGGGAATGATGTAAAAATTGAAATTTTACTCACAGAAAGTCTGGTAGTGTTAAGGCGCAGCGTATACCATGCGTCGTGGAGAAGGCTGGCGAGTAACTGACTTGTTTTTAGAGGCAAGACGGCAGACATGGGTTGGTTATATAAGTGTTATGTAATATGCAAGCGATACCGGAGACAAAATTAAATTTGTTCCCAACCAACACTGACTGTAGGCTGAGCTGAGAGAGACAAAATAAAATGAAATGAAATATTATTCTATACTACAACTGTCTTGGACCGAAAATATTCTAAGTCCGAAGACCCCCCCCCCCCGGCTCCGGACGAAAAGTGCGCCCCCCCCCCGGGGAGGAGGAGGTGGCATAGCCCGAGGCGTTGCCATACCTTGACATGTGTTGCATAATGAGATCCGGTTAGTAATGTATTCAGGTGTGGCTCTTGGAGATTGTCCAATGCCGCAAACAAGTACGTGTCGAGGTCTGCCTGTTTACGTAACCAGGTCCGGTTCCCTCACTCCTGACCGGCTCAGCTTCGGTTCTCTGAGGCTTAGCTTCCTCGCAGTTGCTTTCAAACACTTCAGCTGAGTGGTTGAAGCTCTGCCCTACAGGATTCGCAATGTAATGTTGGCGCCGCATTATATTGGGAATTCTTTTCTAGTCTAAGGCATGGCATGTGTAGTGTTAGGAAATAATTTTATTTTGTGCTTGCTGCTTGGTGCTCGGTGTTGGTTGTGATTTAGTGAAAGTGTTGTGCAGTGAAAAATATTTGTGTGTGCTAATATTTCCACAGGTTGGTGTTAGTCTAAGTCTTGTGTTTAGAAAAATATTTCTTTGTATTAATCTTCCACAGGTTGTCCCTAAAATTAGTTTTTATAAATTTTTGGCTTCCTTAGCCTATGTAAATAGTTATACTGTTAGGTTTGAGGCTTAGAAGCCTCCGTAAAATTAAATTTTTTTTGAGGCTTAGCATGCCTCAAGAATTATTTTTTACCAACAATAGTATGACACTTAACGAGCCTGGGGTTGGCCCCTGGGGATCCACCGTTAGGCCTTGTGCCAGCGGCGCTGCTGGACCTCATCACTCGTCACTGGCAACATACGGGTGGTTGGCATCCTTCAGCACGAAGTGTCGGCCCTGACACTGACCGGTACATTAGGCTTTATGTCAGTGCATTGCATTAGGCTTTATGTCAGTGTACTGGTTAAGATGGGGCCCAGGTCATGATTAGCATGACCTTATGATTCCCATTGGGAACCAAAATTATTTAGCATGTTTCCCTTGTGGAAACTCAAAATTAAGTAAAAATTTTTTATTTTTTGTAACATGAATCCCCCTATGTTTAAGTTTTGTGTTGTAAAATATTTCTTTGTACTAATCTTCCACAGGTTGTCCCTAAGAAAAAATATTTTCTAAATTCGTATATTGGAGGATTAGCCTCTGTAAATTGGCAGTTAAAGTGTTAGGTTTGAGGCTTAGAAGCCTCCATAAAATAATTTCTTTTGGAGGCTTAGCATGCCTCAATAATTATTTTTTAACAACAGTAGTATGGTGCTTAACGAGCCTGGGGGTAGGGCCCCTGGGGATCCACCCTTAGGTTTTCGGACCAAGGGCGCTGCTGGACCTCATCACTCGTCACTGGAAACATACGGGTGGTTGGCATCCTTCAGCACGAAGCACCGGGTCCTGACACTGTCCGGTACGTTAGGCTTTATGTCAGTTTATCGGTTAAGATGGGGCCCAGGTCATGATTAGCATGACCTTATGATTCCCTTTAGGGGAACCAAAATTATTGTAGCATGTTTCCCTTATGGAAACTAAAAATTAAGTAAAATTATTTTTTATTTTTCACCTCCCCCTAAGTTGTGAGATTCCCCCGAGGCCTTTGACCGCCGGCGGTCTTAGGCTTCGGGGGGAATTTCTTTTTAATTCTTGGATGACCTTGACCTATATTTGTGTGTGAATAAAAAAATAAAATAATTTTTGTTCCACATGTAGTCACAGTCAGCCAACACTTGGCGGATTTTTGCCAAGTCCTGAGAGCTCGCAGGACTTAGAGCGATATCGTTAAAGTGTTGGTTGTCTGGGCAGTGGTAAAATATTTTATTTGATATTCACACATAAGTAAGGGTAGCAGCCATCCAAGAGTTAAAGTCCTAGGGTAGGTGACCCCCCCCCCCCAAATTTTTTTAGAAAAATTTTTTGACCTTGACCAAAAATTTTTGCTCCGGATAAAAACTGCGCCCCCCCCCCCCAAAATTTTTTTTTGGATTTTGACCTTGACCAAAAATTTTTGCTCCGGACGAAAACTGCGCCCCCCCCCAAAATTTTTTTTTGCAAAATTTTTTGACCTTGACCAAAAATTTTTTGCTCCGGACGAAAACTGCGCCCCCCCAAAATTTTTTTTTTGCAAAATTTTTTGACCTTGACCAAAAATTTTTGCTCCGGACGAAAACTGCGCCCCCCCCAAAATTTTTTTTTTGCAAAATTTTTTGACCTTGACCAAAAATTTTTTGCTCCGGACGAAAACTGCGCCCCCCCCCCAAAATTTTTTTTTTTGCAAAATTTTTTGACCTTGACCAAAAACTTTTTGCTCCGGACGAAAACTGCGGCCCCTGGGGGGGGGGGGAGGGGGAGGTGCCAAGCCAGTAGTGTGAAATTGTTACTTCCAGTACAAGTTAAAATAGTAGTGGTAAATTGTTACCACAAACACAAATTTGTGTCTTCAAACTTCTAATGTAACTTAACCATTTAAATGTAGGTGCCAAGCCAGTAGTGTGAAATTATTACTCCCAGTACAAGTTAAAATAGTAGTGGTAAATTGTTACCACAAACACAAATTTGTGTCTTCAAACTTCTAATTTAACTTAACCCATTTAAATGTTGCTACTTAAAGGTAGCACCGTTTTGGTGCTACCTTTCATGTACTATTTTCTACATGTCCAATTTTGCTTTATGTTTTTTAAACAACACTTTTAATTACCGGTTTAATGTAAAACTATAAAATATGGTTTATATATATATGAATTATTAACAAAACCTTAGTTTTAACATTAAATGTCATTAGGAAACTTCTAATTGAGATTAAGCCATTTAAATGTTGCTACTTTTAGGTAGCACCGTTTGGTGCTACCTATGGTGTACTATTTTTACATGTCCAATTTTGCTTTAGGCTTTTAAACAACACTTTTAACTACTGCTACCAGTCTACCACTGAGGTATTTATGAAGCGAGTTTGGTCCATCTTTTTTTTATTTCTAGTTGCTAAGGTGTTTAGGAATGAAAGGTTAGAATTACTTTTAAGGTTAAAAGAAGCACATGGTGCGAACAGAAAGTTCACTATTGTTTTAAATTAATGGGCATTAGAAAACTTCTAATTGAGCTTAACCCATTTAAATGTTGCTACTTTAAGGTAGCACCGTTTTGGTGCTACCTTTGGTGTACTATTTTTACATGTCACAAAATATATGGGCCTCTGCTTGACGCAGAGACAGGTACTTGACCCCGTTTCTACCCATCATTAAGTGTACTGAGACTTTAGGTTTTTAAACAACACTTTTAACTACTGGTTTAATGTAAAACTACGAAATATGTTTATATACATGAAATCTTAATAAAACCTTAGTTTTAAAATTAAAGGTAATTTGTAAACTTCTAATTGAGCTTAAACCATTTAAATGTTGCGAATTAAAGGTAGCACCATTTTGGTGCTACCTTTGGTGTACCAATTTTTGCTTTAGGTTTTTAAACATCACTTTTAACTACCGGTTTAATGTAAAACTACGAAATATGTGTATATATATATATATATATATATATATATATATATATATATATATATTATATATATATATATATATATATGAATTCTTAACCAAACCTTAGTTTTAACATTAAACCGTATTTGGAAACTTTTAATTGCTGACTCAGAGACAAGTACTTGGCCCCGTTCCTGTCCATCATTAAGTGTACTTAGGCTTTACATTTTTAAACAAGACTTTTAACTACTGGTTTAATGTTAAACTACAAAATACGTTTATATACATGATAACTTAACAAACCTTAGTTTTCAACATTATAGGTAATTTGGAAACTTCCAATTGGGCTTAACCTATTTAAATGTTGCTTAACCTATTTAAATGATGCTACTTAAAGGTAGCACCGTTTTGGTGCTACCTTTGGTGTACTATTTTCTACATGTGCAATTTTGCTTTAGGTTTTTAAACAACATTTTTAACTACTGGTTTAATGTAAAACGATAAAATATGTTTATATACATGATAAATCAACAAAACCTTAGTTTTAACATTGA
The DNA here is from genome assembly GCA_030545055.2 of Neoaliturus tenellus. Classification (NCBI taxonomy): domain Eukaryota; kingdom Metazoa; phylum Arthropoda; class Insecta; order Hemiptera; family Cicadellidae; genus Neoaliturus; species Neoaliturus tenellus. Next base: position 302,035,238 of record CM061531.1, read on the forward strand.
AGGTAATTTACTTGGGAACTTTTAATTGAACTTAGAGCATTTGAATGTTGCTAATTAAAGGTAGCACCGTTTTGGTGCTACCTTTGGTATACTATTTCTTCCTTGTCAAATTTGCTTAAAGGCTTAAAGTTTTTAAACAACACTTTTAACTACGGGTTTAATGTTCAAGTACAAAATAACACTTTTAACTACAGGTTTAATGTTAAAGCACAAAATATGTTTATATATGAGCTTCTGCTGACTCAGAGACAAGTACTTGGCTCCGTTCCTGTCAATCATTAAGTGTATTGAGGCTTTACGTTTTTAAACAAGACTTTTAACTACTAGTTTAATGTAAAACAATGAAATATGTTTATATATGAGCCTATTCTTGACACAGAGACAGGTATTTGGTTTTGTTCCTGTCCCTAATTAAGTGTACTGAGGCTGTAGGTTTTTAAAAAACACTTTTAACTTCTGGTTTAATGTAAAACTACGAAATATGTTTATATACATGAAATCTTAACAAAACCTTAGTTTTTAAAATTAAAGGTAATTTGGAAACTTCTAATTGAGCTTAAACCATTTAATTGTTGCGAATTAAAGGTAGCACCGTTTTGGTGCTACCTTTGGTGTGCTATTTTTTTTTTACATGTCCAATTTTGCTTTAGGGTTTTAAACATCACTTTTAACTACCGGTTTAATGTAAAACTACGAAATATGTTTATATATATATATATATATATATATATATATATATATATATATATATATATGAATTCTTAACCAAACCTTAGTTTTAACATTAAACCGTATTTGGAAACTTCTAATTGCTGACTCAGAGACAAGTACTTGGCCCCGTTCCTGTCCATCATTAAGTGTACTTAGGCTTTACGTTTTTAAACAAGACTTTTAACTACTGGTTTAATGTAAAACTACAAAATACGTTTATATACATGATAACTTAACAAAACCTTAGTTTTCAACATTAAAGGTAATTTGGAAACTTCTAATTGGGCTTAACCTATTTAAATGTTGCTTAACCTATTTAAATGATGCTACTTAAAGGTAGCACCGTTTTGGTGCTACCTTTGGTGTACTATTTAATAGCATTTTTATGTGTAAAGTTTAACATAATTAGTTTTGTATTTGATTTTATTATTGTTTGGAACACTTGTTATGTGTTTTAGTTAAGCAAGTCTTATTTTGGTATAAAAAATAATAATAACCTTTAGCACATGTATGTAAAGCTAATTTTTTAAGTTCAATTTATTAAATAAAAAATGAATGTGGCATTAATGTAAAATATATTAAAAAATCAGTTTATATAAAAATCTACAGGAAATTGTCAACAAATTTAAAATGTATCATATACTGTTAAATGTGCAGTATTTCCCTTCATTTTGCATGCCCAGTTGCGCTTCATCATTTATGAAAGTGGTTTGTTGAGTGTGCCCTTATTATTGACATCCGCAAAAAAAAAAAATTGTTTAAATTTAACATACAATTGTGTATGAGCAGTAGTACTTGTCTACTGCGCATGCGCAGAAGGTTTCCACCACTCTTCGTCGGGTATATAAGCAGGTCGGTTAACCATGCATTTCATTGTTTGGCGAACTTTTGCCAAGTGAACATCTTATTGACAACTTCGGTTATTCCGGATATTTAAAAGGTGTATGCTATTTTTGTTACATTTGACTTTAATATGTCTGAACTGCAGTGTTACATGTTTGATAGTAAACCTGTAGCTGTATTATTTGATCGTGAAAACAATCCATGGTTTAAGGCTAATGATGTATCAGAAATTCTAGAATATAAAAGACCGCGAAAAGCAATAAATGATCTAGTTAAGGAAAAATATAAAAAGTTATGTAAAGATATTGATGGAAACAGTTTAGTGCTACCCTCTAACTTTCAAAAAGGTACCGTATTCATCAATGAACCAGGTTTATATTCCTTAATTTTATCGTCTAAGATGAAATTAGCTAAGCGCTTTCAAGATTGGGTGTTTGAAGAAATACTACCATCAATTCGCAAGTATGGAGAGTATAAACTAAAAAGAGAAAACCTTAAGTTGACTCACTCCTTACGTAAAGCGTTGTCAAATAATCAAAAACTAATTGAAACGTTAATTGATCAAATACCTAAAGTTGCTGTTATACCTGATGATATGGATTTAAAACATATCTTTTGTGTATTGGAAAAGGACACATACTATGAAAAGTATGGAGTAATGGAGTACAAGTGCATTCGTACAGAGAGGAGACGATATAAAAGAGCACTGAAAAGAGCAAAGGAAGATGGTTTTGTACCAAGTTTTACAAGATATCCTGTACCAAACAGTATAAATATCTTTAATAAAGCTAAGGAGGTTATGAATACTTATGGTATGCATTACGAATGTTCTTTGAATAACATACTGACCCCCCATAATTTTGTAAATATTGTAAAAATTATTCTTAATGAATAATAAACTGTATGAATGTATGTATGAATGTGGGACTTATTAGATTGAGAAGTTAAGGTATTAACTTTAGCTACTCATTTGAAAAGTCTGGTGTGAATGAAGGTCACTGGCGCGGTTGACTAAAAGACCCGTAAACCATGTGTGTGTGTGTGTGTGTGTGTGTGTGTGTGTGTGTGTGTGTGTGTGTGTGTGTGTGTGTGTGTGTGTGTGTGTGTGTGTGTGTGTGTGTGTGTGTGTGTGTGTGTGTGTGTGTGTGAATGTGTGTGTGAATGTGTGGAAAACGACGTACACCCACCTCCTCGTGGTGTTTTCTGGGTAACGCTAAGAGGTGTACAACCAATGTCTTGTAAAACCACATGAATTAATCTATTTGTATTTTTAAAATATACATTCATAGGTATATATACAATAATAACATTTATTTAAATTAAACAAATTTAAAAGCATTTTAAATGCATACAATTTATAATTGTTGCTGCAAAAACACCTCGTGCTTTACTAATAATAGATGAAAACGATATAATGTATGTATAAAATATGAGTTTTTTAATTAATGGAGCTAGAAAAAATAAAGATGGCATTAAATTAGTGTTACCATAAAATTTGTTTATAGAACAATAAGTTTTTCTTCATAATTATGTGGGTTTTAAGATCTATATTTAGGTAGCACTAAATTAGAGCTACCATTATGTTAATAAAATAGCTACATACATTTATAATTATATTTTATTATTTAATTATTAAATATATTAAATTTATTCAATATTAATTTGACTGACTTTTTTACAGCATAAATAAGTATAAAAACACAAAATCTGAAACAAATTAGTCATTTTAATTTTAATGTAAAATGATAAAAGCTCAAAACTTAATACTTTTTTAAAAATTAAACAAAAGTAGCCACAAAATATTGGTGTTACCTTGAAATATTTATAGAAATTATAATATAGTATGGTTTTATTAATTTATAAACTAAATTGAATTCATCCTTATTCTACACATAACGGTAAAACCATTCATTCTAAACCTTAATGCTTAGAACTCTGACATATTGTCTTAGAACTCTGACATATTGTCTTAGAACTCTGACATATTGTCTTTATTTCAAGATACAGCTCAACCTTTCATTATAAATCTTGTTAATTTTTTAAATCTATCTTCTTATTTCTATAAGGGTTTTGTCTGTCACGTCCCTTTTTTCTCTCGACCTACTGAACCGATTTTTAAGATTGAGGTGTCATTTGAAAGCTTAGGATATACCGCAGTGACGAATTATAATTAAAAAGGTCATATTGTTTCAGGCTTCGACCCCCTGGCCTTTGATTTATTTCTAGAGGACGCTTTAAAATGTTGACCAACTTTTATTGCAAGTTCTTTAATGTGAATTGTAATTTAACAGCTGATTACCTTCAGATGAATTTTAAAAGCTAGATAGTAAACAAAAATAGATCTCCGTCACTTCATAATAAGCATTTACATACTGTAGGTGAGATTTACTCATACAGAATCATAAAACGCGCAATTTGCACACGGGCCACCTCGTAATATAATAAAAATATAAAACACATTAACTTTTAACTAATTTACCAATAGGGAATACGCTATTACGGTATTAGTCAAGACCTAAGCCTGGGACCATGATACTTTTTCATTTTGAGATCTCTAGAAGCCAAAAAACACCGTTTGTTCAATTTGATATATATGTATGTGTCCATAAACACGATAACTTTTGAACGGAACCTCTGATTTTGATGAAATTTGGTACAGGGGTGTAAGCCAATATCTACTTAATTTAGTTCGCGAACCATAATGATCGGATTATGGGAACGAGGTTTATGGGGTTTCTAAAGGGTTAAAATTGGGTTTTTGGCATTTTTGAACCTCAATTTTTTAAACTTCATGACTTTTAACTAAAACCATTGAAAAGAGCTTAAAACAACAAACAATTTAGTATTTGGAATTTTTACCTAACTTAAATGGTTATTCAGAAAATCCAAACACTATGTTTTCCATGTTATTCTTATGGGAAATCAACAAAACCTTCTATCTTGCTTATTTATTGAAATATCTTGATAAACTTGGTATGTACATTAATTAGGAAGCGTTTAACTTATATCTGCTTATAAAACGCATATGGCGGCAAACCTACGTACTCACCTCTATGGGTTTTATGGAAAAACTAAAAAAAAAACCACAACCTGATAAAATTTGGTATGTACATTCACTAGGTAGGGTTTAACTTATATTTATCAACGAAACCCATATGGAGGCAAACCTACATACTTTAAACCCCCATGGATTTTATGAGAAAATAGAAAATATACCAAAATTCCATTGGAAAGTTGCTGAGTAAGCAGGTCTGCTGCGATGGGGGTATTATATTTATAGTTACATTAAGGTAGCATTATTTTGATGCCACCTTTACATAAAATATATTAATTCAATTATCTTATTGTTTTATTTTGTATTTACATTAAATTTAGTCTACATGTGGGAATTGAGACACCAATTTTTGATTGTTTTATTGTGTATTTACATTAAATTTAGTCTACATGTGGGAATTCACCAATTTTTGGAAAATGAATGCATATAATCATGGGATATAGTCTTTATTCTGTAAACCCGGCTTACCCCTTAATCGTTTCCCCTTTAAATTTTCATTTTATTAAATTTAAAGTGGAAACACTTCTTTTTAGAAACAAATTTGTGCTATTATCATTCACTTTTCTTTGTTTAAATTAAATGTAGTCCTTTTTACTCTACTTATAAAGCAGAAAAGATAATATTTCTGGAACTTAAATCATATAGTTTTGAAACTTGAAACATTATTCCGAACATACAATTTAACTCTCCGATTGTAAATATAAGATGAGAAAAGCTAAAATTTCTATATTTATAGTTATAGTTATAGGCATTTAGTCAAATGTCTATAACTCGATAATGGATTGACGGATTAGGACAAGCGATACATCATTGAAAAAGGTCTATGTAAGACGAACATTTAAGTAAAAGAAGAATTTGGTTATCTTATTTTAGTCAAAAGTAGAAACCTGGAGGTTCATAGCCCCGCCATTTATGAGTTTTAAAAATGGGGAGAGGGAAGGAATAAGGATTGGGAAGGGATAGGGTGGGGAAAGGGTAGTTTGGTTATTAAACGACTTGCGCTGTAAAATAGCCGCCAACATCCACACCTTCTTCGTAGCACTCCTTTATTGTTTGTGCCCACTGTCGCATGCGGTCTCTATCATTTGGTGTTACAAGAAAAGAATTACAATCATCATACAATATAAAGGAGCCAATTCGTACATAAGATCCTGAGTCCAACCATTTATGAGCTTCAGACATGAATTTATCTATTGTATCGAATGGGGATTGTGGATTAATTGCTATAACTTTGAGTTCTTCATTAATTTCAACGGTATAATCATCATCTTCATCATCATCTTCACTGTCACTGTTGTCATTTAAAGTGTCTTCAGGTTGTTCAAAAACATCAGAAATTTCGGAGGAATTGAAATTTTCATTGAGACGAGGAGGCATTTTGAAGCAAGTGATATTGTAAACAGCAGAGACAAAACAACAAGAGTGGCTTGTAGAAGCGGAATGAAGGAGTGAACAACGCTCGCTCCGCTTTTATAACGGTATGCTAATAAGAGGGGTAACAGCTAGCCGTGACCAATTATTGACCTGGGAGGTGGGGGAAAAGGAAGGAGAGGGGGTATTTATTTGAAATAATTCGCATAACTTTTGACTAAAATAAGATAACCAAATTCTTCTTTTACTTAAATGTTCGTCTTACATAGACCTTTTTCAATGATGTATCGCTTGTCCTAATCCGTCAATCCATTATCGAGTTATAGACATTTGACTAAATGCCTATAACTATAACTATAAATATAGAAATTTTAGCTTTTCTCATCTTATATTTACAATCGGAGAGTTAAATTGTATGTTCGGAATAATGTTTCAAGTTTCAAAACTATATGATTTAAGTTCCAGAAATATTATCTTTTCTGCTTTATAAGTAGAGTAAAAAGGACTACATTTAATTTAAACAAAGAAAAGTGAATGATAATAGCACAAATTTGTTTCTAAAAAGAAGTGTTTCCACTTTAAATTTAATAAAATGAAAATTTAAAGGGGAAACGATTAAGGGGTAAGCCGGGTTTACAGAATAAAGACTATATCCCATGATTATATGCATTCATTTTCCAAAAATTGGTGTCTCAATTCCCACATGTAGACTAAATTTAATGTAAATACACAATAAAACAATCAAAAATTGGTGTCTCAATTCCCACATGTAGACTAAATTTAATGTAAATACAAAATAAAACAATAAGATAATTGAATTAATATATTTTATGTAAAGGTGGCATCAAAATAATGCTACCTTAATGTAACTATAAATATAATACCCCCATCGCAGCAGACCTGCTTACTCAGCAACTTTCCAATGGAATTTTGGTATATTTTCTATTTTCTCATAAAATCCATGGGGGTTTAAAGTATGTAGGTTTGCCTCCATATGGGTTTCGTTGATAAATATAAGTTAAACCCTACCTAGTGAATGTACATACCAAATTTTATCAGGTTGTGGTGTTTTTTTTTTTTAGTTTTTCCATAAAACCCATAGAGGTGAGTACGTAGGTTTGCCGCCATATGCGTTTTATAAGCAGATATAAGTTAAACGCTTCCTAATTAATGTACATACCAAGTTTATCAAGATATTTCAATAAATAAGCAAGATAGAAGGTTTTGTTGATTTCCCATAAGAATAACATGGAAAACATAGTGTTTGGATTTTCTGAATAACCATTTAAGTTAGGTAAAAATTCCAAATACTAAATTGTTTGTTGTTTTAAGCTCTTTTCAATGGTTTTAGTTAAAAGTCATGAAGTTTAAAAAATTGAGGTTCAAAAATGCCAAAAACCCAATTTTAACCCTTTAGAAACCCCATAAACCTCGTTCCCATAATCCGATCATTATGGTTCGCGAACTAAA
>CM061531.1:302042787-302359481 GCA_030545055.2 Neoaliturus tenellus
CAATGCTCGGGCTGGAGTTGGAGGCGGCCGGGCCAGAGGTAGAGGCTGGGACGTTCATAGCAGACATGGTGGTGTTCAGCTTAACGGTGTAAAGCAGAATGAGAGGACGGTTGATCACCACTCCTATATATACCCGTTTTTAGTGGTGGGGATAACACGAGGGGGGGGGGGGGTAAAAAAAATTTTGCTTAGTCTTCCCGGTCATCAGTTTTACATACCTTTAGCACACCCATTATTTTGGTTTCTTCAATAACTTTACACACCTCAAACACCCAAGCAAACAGCTCATCTATGTTGTTATAATTAATTTTTGTCCAGTGTTCATACTTATGAGTTTGGTTGTTTATAATACATAGATAAAATGTAGACCCGTCTCGTCTTATACAATACTCAACTTCCATTCTATGCTGGTTTAGCACTTCCCAAGCATTGTGTTGATCTATCAAGAAGTCACCACCTTTGTAATTGTACCGTGACATGTTTACCACGGAGCACAGAAACAGACTGAAGCAAATGAACGGCTCATACAAGCTTAGTAAGAGCGTTAGAGTGGGGGTATCACGTGATACACAACATTAGTTGTAAGGTTAGCACTTTACTTTAAACAGTAATTTATATGGGTCAAGGTCATTCAAACTTTGAAAAATTTTTACCTCCAAACACTTGTAGCAAGCTACAAGTGTTTGGAGGTAAGTTTTTATTTGTTAAAGATTTTTTGTAACTTAGTCTTCACCCTCAAGGACACGGTTTGAGATTGTCCCAGTGACTTTACGTCACCGCCAGGTTAAAGTATTATACAAGTCAAAAGTTTTTTTTTTTTTTTTTTTTACCTGACTTGTATAATACCCCTCTCCCTTACTTTAAGAGGGTTAAGACTAAATTTGGAAAAATAATTTGGAAAAAGACTTTTAAATATTGTCCAACACAACCTAACAATTTTGAATTTTTTTTTTTTTTAGTGGGCCCATGTCCTAGTCCATTTCCCACACGGTTTGGCATCCTTCCCTTCGTATTAGATAGGCTTTAGGGATGAAAAATTCTCTTTGTACCATCCGAGGTGGTACTTGCATTGTACAAAGGTGGCCTTCACCTTTTACAACGATTTCTACTTTTTTATTACCTGCTCCATAGGTCTGACCAATAAAATAATATTTTTCATCAACCTTTAGCCTTCTAATATCCCGCGGTTGCGGGCCGTGGGGATGTCTGAACTTGAACGTTTTAGGCTTAATATAAAGAGTGTAGGGTTTGAATTGCCGAAATTTGACTGTACTTTTAAGGTGTCGTTGGCAGCGATCTCCTTCTGCACAGGCAAGTTTCTGGCAACACAAAACCCCAAACTTACTTGACATCCAAGCGTAATCGCATTTCTTACCCTTGCCAGCAGGGGCTTTAACACGCTTACGTTTTTGTGTTGGACTCTTTAGTGGAGTGTCTTGGAGCTTCTCCGAATTAGGCTGGCTAGAAGGAATGGGGGTGGAAGGGGGTAGAAGGGGCAAAGATTGGTCAAGAGGAATGGAGCAAACAATTTTGGGTGGGGTAGGGGAACGTGTTAGGTCTATGGTGGGAAGTTCGGAGGAAAGGATGGATTTTTGAGGCGATTTGGATGGCAGGTCAATAGTGGGAAGTTCAGGGGAAAAAATGGATTTACGGGGTGGTTTGGTTGGTGTGGACGGCATGGGGGATATGGGTAAGGGACATTGGGATTTGGTATAGGATAAGATTTTCCGGGTTCTGCTGTAGGGTGTGATCCTCGACCTGGACGTCTCTTCAAAGACCGCAGACTCCGATCCTGAGTCCGATAGCAGAGAGAGTGCTGGAGACGCTACCGGGACTCGACCTGACGACTTGACGAGTTCTCCTGACGATGGCAGTGCACCAGCCTCTTCCACTGTCGGCAGCAATGGCGACAGGCTGGGCATTGAGGCGGGCTGTGGCGGCGGTGGCGGCGGCGGCGGCATCGTCAGGCAGCTCAGGATGTTCGCAGTCATCAGGTATTCTAGGATCGAAGTGGAGGATGATGAGGGTTGAGACGTGTCGGTCGAGGTTGAAGCTGGTGGGTAGTTTTTCAGCTTGAGACCCATTTTACCCATTTGAATGAATGAAGTAAATGAAAAGAGTAGATGTTAAGAAAGAAGTAAAGTGGTTATAAAAATCTCGAGAGTAAGGGAGTACCTGTCCGTATGGAAGCTTGGACCGGAATGAGAAGTGCGTACAGCCCGGGCGCCTTATATCCCCACCGGGGCTGCCACGCCCAGGATATCAGGGGTGGGGGTGGGGGGGGGGGGGTTCGCACTTTTTGTCGGGGGGGGGGTTCGCACTTTTTGTCCGGGGGGCGGGGGGTAATTTAACAAAATAAACCCCGCTTGGGGCCTTTGTGTTGACATCGCTAAAGCCTCCTAAAAGACCCAACTATAGACAACTCCAACTTTGTGTGTTACTAATACCTAACTGTTCGATTTTTAAAAGACCTTAATTTATTTACTGTGTTGATAAGACCGGACTGTTAAAGATTTTAAAAACTTTTACTTATTTAGGTCAAGGTCATGAAAAAAAATTTAAAAAAATTAAGCCCCACACCCCCCTATGGGGGTGTGGGGCACTTGGGTTGTCATCGCTGTAGCCTCCGAAGAGACCCAACTATGACAACAAGGCAACATCCAATGTCGTGTACCCTTCGCCACGCAAGACTTGTAAAAATTTACTGCATTGTCTTTTCAGTAGCTAACAAAGATTCATTTACATAATTTTTAGTTTCCAGAAGGAAACAAACTGAGGACACCCTAGTGGCTTACGTCCTCGTCCGAGTGCAGAGGCCGCCGCAACCTTTTGCATGCCAGCGTACAAACGGACATGCTCCCAAATGCCATCCGCAACCTTTTGCATGCCTGGCAGGAGCCTACCGATAATTAAAATAGGCTTTACACGGGGGCCTACTCCCGTAACCTATCTTTAATATTTTTAATTTAGCAATGCATTGAATTTTTACAAGTCTTTGTGGGTCAAGGCCACACGGACATTAAAAAATTTCGGCCCCCGTACATCCATGGCGAACCACGAATGTTCGGGGGCCTTGGGGACTAAAAACACAAATAGCTAACAAAGATTCATTTAAATAATTTTGAGTTTCCAGAAGGGAAACATACTGAGGACACCTTAGTGGCTTACGTCCTCGGTCCGAGTGCAGAGGCCGCCACAACCTTTTGCTTGCCAGCGTACAAACGGACATGCTCCCAAATGCCATCCGCAACCTTTTGCATGCCTGGCAGGAGCCTACCAATTATTAAAAGTGGCTTTACACGGGGGCCTACTCCCGTTCCCTGACTTTAGAATTTACTTTGAGCATTGAAAAAGCTCAAGGGGGATTGCTAAAACAAGCGTATACACTTTAAAACATATAACACACTTACAACACACAATTGAGCTCAACGTAGTCAATGCTGGAACAAGCACATACACATTAAACACATATAACAAACAAGACACAAAGGATAAAAGACACACAGGAGACATAGGGTACAAGTAATACACTCTCATATAAAACAATTCGCAATACCCAAACGCAAGCGCAATATCTTACAACTAATACAAGTCTTAAAGTTAGAGTAGACTTCGCTAAACACTGAAGGCGCCATTCAATGTTTAGTGATGCCTATGGCGGTTCGTCCCGATCGTTCACGTTCAACGCGCGGGAGCGGACTGCGAGCCGGCTCTGGCTGGGCCCCCTTATATCCCCGCCAGGGCTGCACGCCCAGGATATCAGGGGTGGGGGAGGGGGTGGGGGTGGGGGAGGGGGGGGGGCTCGCACTTTTTGTCGGGGGGGGGGGGTCAGGTAAGTTAAGTGGGTCAAGGTCACCCACAACACTTGTACTCTAAGTGTTGGCTATACCCCCACCACAACTGGGTCCCTAGGCTGCACAACACCGCTACGCCAGTATGTCTCCGGCTTCCATGCGGTGCGTCTCGCTGTTCTCTAGCTCTCTATATGTAAGTAATTTTACAAGTTCTGAATGTAGGTCACTACACTTTAACTCTGGAACGATATCGACTTGTAGTATTTCAGTGTTTTGACTCAAGGTCATCACACTTTAACTCTAGCACATCGGTTATCGTACCAGAGGTGCTCAATAACCTAACTTGTAATGTTTAGGGTGGCGTTTGCACGCCACGTGGTATCGCCATGAGTGTCCAGTCCAAGTTTTAAGTAAAATTAATTTTACTGTAATCTTTTCCATTTCCGCTTCGTTTTGCCAAAGTATAAGGTGTCGCTTAATAAAGTGGTATTTCTCTAAAGTTATAGGAGATTGCAGGGATACAATTAGTTTATTTAGGAGACTCTTCATCTTGGAGTTTAACACAATTTCCACTTTGACTTTGCTTCCTCGGCTCTCACAGCCTAAGCTGTACAGAAATGTTTCTTCTAGTGCCAACTCGGGCCAAGAGAACAGTGTGTTGACTGTAGGACAGCTCATGGTGAAGTGATGCGATACTCCAGCGTACCACCTCACCTTCCCCCACCACTGTGACCTTCCCCCACTCCTGCTGTTTCCCCCACCTCTTTTCCCTTGACTCATGCGCTACAAGCAGTCTCTCAGTATTGTGCGGACTTTTGTGAGGGGAAGCCATGTCCCGGGACGCTTTAGGTAAGAAACTTAGCCGTGTTAAGACTTTGTTAGTTGCTCACTGTCCGCCACTCAAAGTTAAGAAGGTTTCGATTTTAGCTAAGTGGCGCAAACTGTTGCGTGGACACCCTAGGTTTTATACCAAACAGACTAATGTCAGTTTTACTGATGAAGATTTGTTTAGAATATTGGATGAAATGTCTTTTCCTTGCAAAATTCAGTTAGTTACTCCCATTCCTGACGGTTTAGAGTCTTAGTCTCTCAAGCCGATATACCTAGCGTACACAGAGCCTGACAGTCAGTCACTCGGTGGCTGTCGTGGGGTGCGCATCGGTGTCGGCGCTCCGTTGTTAGGTTTTCAAGGTCACAGTAATATCAAATTGTTGGTGTTGTGCTGGTTCAAGGTCACCTGAGGGATAACCGATTGCCCATTTAGGCGAGGTCATGTCAGAAACTCGAGTTTAACTTGGCACTTTTGCCGTTTCTCGTCGAAAATTCGCTCCAAGTGGTCAAGGTCACGGGGACTCTGACTGAAACTCGGAGCGTAGTGCGAGAAACGGCAAAAGTGCCAAAAAATTTTAAGTTTCGGCGTGACCTTGACCTCAGTGGCGTCGGTGACGTCATTTTGATGACGTAAGGGGTGATGACGTCATCAGCACGTCATTTCTGTGACGTCATGGGTGTGACGTCATAGAAATGACGTCATTAGTGATGACGTCATCGATGACGCAATCGATGACGTCATCGATGACGTCATCGGTGAGGTCATTGACCTCGATGACGTCATCCCTCAGGTGACCTTGAACTGAGCCAGCACCAACAATTTGACACTACTCGTTCGAATTCAACAGATCCGATTGCGGGTGAAAATAGCCAGAGTTATGGCGGAAGACCGGGGAACGAAAGCAGAACTATCTGGCCATGGAGTGATCTACTGGACAATGAAATAATGGAGAACTCATGTTCCGCCGCCTCCGGCGCGGCGCCGCGCCCCGTACCTACATCTGCATACGCGAGACTGGATCGGATAAAACGGAGGATCGGCGTGCTTTGTGTTGGTCAACTAATTAAGGAAGTAAAAGTCCTGATTGGTTTTGTATATTTCTATTCCTTTGGCATCTTTTTGACTTTTTATATGGGGAACAGTCCACACCCTAGTCTTGTTACTATTTAATGTCAATTTGTTAGTTACACAGTTACAGCATCATTAGGGAAATGACAAATGGAAATAGTGTAGAAACCTTTGAACTAACTACCAACTATGGTACCAAACTACGGTACCAACTGTTCTCAGGATTGAACCACCAACCTTTGGATTCGATTCAAAAGCAAGCACTATCAATGAATGAATACAGAGATCTTTCACAAAAACAAGTCAGATTTTAAATATTCAGCCTTTTTTAATGGGCGGTTCACCGCGAGAGGTAAAGTGAGCGCTAGCTGTTCCTTCTTCGACTAAACGTTGATTTTGCATTATAATTAATTGCTGGAGGTCCGGTAGAAATTAGCGCTTTGGGTCTACAGCAACGGTCGATATCACGGGCAGGATATTAAAAAACCTGACTCGCGTTAACCAAAATTATATTTTAAGTCAGTAAAAAAATCGTTTATTTTGCCATTAAAACCTCTATTTATATTCTCGAGTGTGTTCTGGTTCCTTAGTGATGCACACACCTTTACGATATGTGTGAAATTATCGTAATTTCACACATATCGTAAAATAATCTTTATAATCTTTATAGTTGGAGTTTTACCAACAATTCCAATAACACCTAATATGTAAATGTATAATGTAATGTTATAAAATCATGAATAACAAATAAAATATACAAAAATCAATATAAATTTTAAAGTGTAAATTAATATTATATAATGATTAAATGAAGATATAGTAGGCCTAGTAACTTTCTATAATGTGATCTGAAGCATTCAAGCAACCGGGCTGTATGATGCTGAAGGTCTCACGTTCAATGTAAAATGTTAAAAGCATTAATGAATTTACTCCATAAATGAATTTAATGAACACTATTACAATCAACCGTAACATAAGCCTACCACAAAAATAAATATAAAACATTAAATTTAAAAGTTGTTTTTTTTCTACCAACACCTAAATGTTACATGTATAATGTTATGCATCTTATGTTATAAAATCATAAATACCAAAAAAAGATACATAAATCAATATAAATGTTGAAGTGTAAATTAATATTATATAGGGCTAAATTAAGATATTGAATAACATTCTGTAATACATGATCTGAAGCATTCAAGCAACCGGGCTGTATGATGCTGAAGGTCTAATCACAATTTGTAGGCAAAGTAAACATTGCAATATTAAATATAATATATTTAAATGTATATAAAAATTACAATAAACTTGTACATACAATAAATTACAAATAATAAATTTCTTCATACAACGAACCAAACTTTTATGGTAAAATCATAAAAACTTCACACTCTTGAGTCCTTGTATATTTTGTTTCCGGTATCCACTTGAGAGGTCCAACTTAAGACATTTTTGAAGAGCAAACGAATGACGTGGAAGGAGACGTGGAAGGACTGGAAGAAGACATGGAAGGAAGGAAGAGTTAAAATGAAAACGTATAGAGCAGTAGACCATTAATAAATTAAACATAAATTAAAAATAACAAATATAGTAATGAAGAACAAAGAAAGAAGAAATAAGTAGGAAGAAAAAGAAATAAGAAAAATTTCAAATAAGTTTAAAATGAAGAAAGAGTTTTGAGAAAATGAGTAGATAAAATTGTAATTAAATGAAAATTTGTAAAATTGTCAATAAGTGCAAAAACTTGAAATTTGTTTTGTAAATTCCCATACATTGTGAAACTTTGTCAGAGGAATAAATTTATTATTATTATTATTATTATTATTATATTGTATTAAGTCAAAACTAAGTTTATCCTAGTATTTCAGTACATTTTTATTTCTAATTACTTGCGTGATTTACATTTACGTTTTAAAAATTAATTTTAAAATACAATTATGTTTTCAATAAATGTTAAATGTTTTACGATTGAAATTTTATAGCTACTGATTAGGAATAAATGTACAGTACTACTAATATATGGATAAATTTTATTTATACTATATTTATGCTACAAATAAGTATATTTAAGACAAATCAGTTTAAAATTGGTTTTCATTCTATATTGGCATAATGTAATATTTTAACTGGTTCTTAAACATTTTCTTAAAATTCAAAATATTACACGATGTGTTTATTGTAGTAGCCTACATATTTTATGAGAATGCTACATGAAAGGTTAAAAACGACTTTCAGTGGTGTCAAAAGTTACATTTATATCACAGTATTTATTAACCATGATTATAAATAGCATTAACTCATGTTAATATGAGGATAAACAATCATCATATATTACGGTACTTCGACATTTCTGTACTAAATAATTGTTAAGTTTACTTAAATGAATAGAGTTTAAATATTCATAATTTCCATCATCATTTACTTACAATATCAATCTATCTATACTTATTTACTACGCTAAGGGGTTTTTTGTGTTGAGAACTCTTCCTACAATTTTCAAACAATTTCCAAGTTTTTGATGTCGTTGGATAGGGCTTAGTCTGTAGTTGTTTCCGCCAAAAATTTATGAGAAATGGATTGAAAATAAAAGTGCTATCCACCATTAAAATCTCAAATTTCCCTATTAAAATAACGTTGGGATTGAATAAAACATTTTTAACATCTGCACAGCTGTAAATACAGTGGCGGCTCGCCCATAAGGACTCCCGGACGCCGCCCCTCCTAAGGAATTGATTAAAAATCAAAATAAATAAACTAACAAAAATATTATTATGAGAATATTTAACATAATGACAATTGTATAGGTCATAAGTTGAAGATAGAAACCGATCTACCAAAATAAATCTAAAATCGATGACGATTGTGTCTCTAATTCTATCGCGGCCGGCTCGGGCCGGAGCGACGGACGCCGGCCACGGCGTCCTAGCGCTCTTGTAAAATCAAATGGAGACGCGCATACGCGCAGCTCACTCTCACAGGCACACCCAACGGCTGCTAATGCAACGCTCTGCCCGGCGCCCTAGGCTGCGCGCGCCACTGCTCCAGCCACTGCTACCAACCGAGCAGTGCCAAAACTGTGACTGTCAGTTCCCTCGCGATGCAGTCGTCCGTCTGGGTTCTGTTGTGCGTAATGCTGTACGTGTTGGTGTGCGTTGTGTTGAAATAGTGAATTATATAGATTTGTGAGGAAATGTAAATGGGTGAAAGTGAAATGGGTGACGTTGGAGATGAGCAACATTTACACCAGGTAAATCGTATGGTAAGTAATAGAATGAAAAAACACTGAATATTAGAATTACTTTGAAGAACCTGGGGCTTCTAAGGCCCAATTTAGTTATTAATCAAATGCAAAGTTGAACAAAAAGAAAAGGAGTTTTCATCAAAAGTGTTTTAAAAATTTATACAATTAGGCCAATTGGCTCTGTGGCTGCAAAATTAGAAAGTCGTTTTTCTGTAACACTTGCTTGATTATAGGGATTCAGGATCGTGTCTTAACTGTTGGTGGCAATTCAGAGATTAAACATTTGAGCTAAAAAGTGAAGATACATAAAACGAGTGACAAACACATCAAGGCATGTATAGAATTTGATGAAGTACTTGGAAATATCGACATTAGATTTACGACATTAAATAAAACTATAGGCCTACAAAATGTCTTGAGAAATGCAGATTTTTTATTTCTATTTATTTTTTTTTTTTTTGCTGGATTTCGTTAAGCAAAATCATTGACTATGTAGGTATTCATAGTCCATGGCAAAATAATCCCACAATGTGACGTATCCTTTACAGTTAATAAAACAATTGATTGTATTAAGGCTTTCAAGTACGATAAAGAATTTAAATATGATGTACAAAAAATAAGAAACTCCCTTGAACTAGATTAGTCCAGTGTGTGAACAATAGCGTACATGAACTCAGACGTAAACATGGTTTGAAGACCGGAAATATATTGTCGCAAAGGAAGTGTGTGACATCTTAACATCCGGGGTAGCGGACTGCTTTCAATTCGTAGAACACATCTGTCCGCGGCAAAACTGTTTCAGTCTGATTTGTTTCCACAATTCAAACAAATGTCACGAAAAAGAAGCTGGCCTAAGCATTAAACGGATTCATATCAACTGAATAAAATTGACAGAAAACAACTGCTTGTTTTAGGTCAATTTTATTGACCTAAAAAGTCATCTTTGTTGTACATAACTAATACTCTACAGTACAACAGATTATCAGTTATGTAAAACAGAGATGACTTTTCGTCAGCAATTGTGATTAAGATTTTTAGGCTATATTGCAATTTAATTCAACTTTGTGAATTATAGGCCTACCTGTTTGATGGAGTAACTATTATTTATTGACATAAGACATAACCGTTTTTCCTTAAGCAGACATTACTTATATTCTCTGGCATAAATATAAATACAATAATGATAAGAGCCCCCCCAGCGTCCCTAACCACCGACCGCCACTGTGTAAATACATGTAGTTTTTGGCGATCACTGATACTCACAATATTGGATTAGTCTGATGTCATTGATTTAGAACTAAATGTAACTTTTGTATGTATCAAAACTAATTGCTCGACTTCGAGCAACAAGTAAACTAGTACTTATTTAATACGCTAAGGGTTTTTTTGTGTAGAGTTCTCCTCCTACAACTTTCAACCGATTTTCAAGTTTTTGGTGTCGTTGGATATGGCTTGGGAGTTGTTTCCGCCAAAAATTGATGAGAATCGGACTGAAAATAAAGGTGCATTGAAATACCAAAATTTCCCATTAAAATAACATTGGGATTGAATAAAGAATTTTTAACATTTGTTAATGTTCAGCTGTAAATACATTTGTAGTTTTTGGTGATTACTGATATTCACAATATTGGATTGGTTGGATGTCATTGATTTAGAGCTAAAAGTAACATTTTTATTGCATTAAAATAAACTGCTCGATTTTGAGCAATACGCATACTAGTAAAGTAAAAATTAAATAGTATATACAAATTGTTGTTTTTAAAAAGTCATAGAATAAACGACGATTTTGTTGACTGTTAACAGCGCTTTGAGTCTCAACATTAACGTCTTCACTCCACTGTAAATTCGATTCCTAAAGATCAAAACATGTGTGATCTTAAATTACTTGATTATATGAGGAAATTAATCTCATTGGCTCTAACTTTCCCGCTAAAAGTTTATTTCTGACCAAAAAAACTCCGCTTAGTAACATGTTCTTTTGTTTTTGACAAAATAAATCTGGATTTTTTTTGCTTCCAACTATAAAGATTACATTATTTTGCGAACTAAAAAATATTCATATTGTTGGATTCGACATTTAATATAGGAACAGAATATATCAATTTTATAGCACTTCAACCACTTTGCTGTGGTCCAGGAGCTTGTAAACGGCGGCGCGCACTATCCTTTCCTTGGAATATGTTAATTCTGGATAGCTGGGCGGAAAGGGGAAGAGTACACATGGTGGAACAGCATGGTAGTACAGTGTACACTGTCTCATGGTGAACCGCCCAATTATTGAAACTGGCAGAATAAAAGCCATAAGACCTGTTCTTTAAAAGACTCTGTATTCATTGGCACTATAACCACTCAGCTACCCACCCTAATCATAGTAAAACTAGTATAATATAATATCTTCTTCACTCATTGTCTTCCAACTGGCTCTCTTTTTAAAGTCAAACCAAAACACATGTACACATAGCAGACGTTTTTAGAATACACATGCTATTCTTAAGGAGGACGTTTTACGATATATCTCATTTCCATTATGGACACACCAATAATTTTATCTCATGCATGGGACCTTTAATTTGAGACCCATCCCATTTACTTGCAATTTGTATAACGCTTACAATTTTGCTAAAAAATTTGCTTACATAGTTATATATATATATTATAGATAATGGTCTGATTCCTTCATTATTTCCATTGATTGGGAATGCCTAACCAATTTGGTATATTGTGGTAAACACTGTAACAGTAATTGAATGAGAGAGGATTGATGTTTTATTTGTATTTGACCCAAAGTATCATAAGTTTTGAAAAGGCCGCTTGTGATAAATTAGGCAACAGAGGAGTTTTATCAAGTTTTAAGTCTAAAAACAGATATTGTGTTTCCATCAACCTAATTAAAATATTTTCAACTAAACAACCTTTCTCTAAATTTAGCATTATGCAAGGGAAAAATAAATAAATATGAAACACATAAGGGTTTTTATTCAATTTTAATTAACCTTGAAATGAAAGTTATTTTCTAGTTTTGGCCACCTTCATAAATATTTTAACTAGTTTTTAAAATTAATAGAGAATTTTTCCATCATACTGTAAATGCTAAAAGCTATTTTGTTTTTTCATTAATGATTAATATACATAATGTAGTATGGTTAAACTGTATAAATAATTTTCAATGGCTGACATTGATCACTTTTCAACAATTTGTTGTAACTTCAAACAGTAAAAATAGCTAAATGCCCCATTATTTAAATACTGTATTCATTTACTGTACGTGTAAAAATTTTGTGTTGACTTATCTGTTAAATTGATACTGTGTTGTTTTAACCATAACGTAAATGCACTTTAAACTAAACTTAGGAGTCAGGTAGGATACAAAAATTACGTATTGACCTCAGTATTGATTACTAACACAAAATAATACAAAACCGATTTATAAAATAAATCAAGCAAGATAAAATCATTTTAATGTGTAAACTAATAAGCAATAAATCAAGATTTTTACATACAAATATATTATAAATATAGTTTAACAATAGACAACACATAATTTGTTTCCATTTTCTAAACAAACACTGAAATTACAAATAATTATCGATCAACAATGAAGACAAAATATAGTCTAATAAAAAAGACATACATGTACATTAAAATATTATTGTCTAATGTAGTTATAATTATTAAGTATTCACACAGTAAAAATATATTATTAAGTTTCAAATAAAGAATTAATAAGTATTAAAAAATCTGATACAATAGTTCAATAATTCATGGAGTTAATTTTTATTCAACAATCTATAATTGAATAGATCTGCATACTGCAGATTATTAGATCTTATTATTACATTTTCTTGGATTGGTGTTATATTTGCAAATTTCAGAACAGTATTTAAACATAACTAAATTCCTTTCAGTGATTTTGTGATTAACTAAATTCCTTTCAGTGATTTTGTGATTAAAATACGCTAATGTAAACTTTAGTCTGAATGAGTAGCTTTTTACAAATTACTATCATGCAGTTTTCCAGTGAGTGTTTTGCAAAACAAATGTTAAGCTACAACACAAATAATAAATGAATAAGAATACACTTTAAGTCAGGAATTGTATACTACTATTTTATAATTTGTGTATTACAGAATAAACATCACATTTCAAAATATCTCAACAAACAAATTGTTACCATTTTATTTTAAATGCAAAGGTAACATTTTGTGATGATGAAAGATCTACAATGCGGTTGAATTAGATCTGAAGTGACTCAAAAACAAGACATCAAAATTACTCAATAAAGTGAACTAGCTACTAGTTGGAATGAGTCCCAGTGTGTACCCAAAGCTTAAGCAGTTAACGTGGATGGTCTTCTGTTAATAATCATTAGTCGGCGAACAAGTGCCAATTTCCAAAGCTTTTTTTAAATTTTGATTTTACTAGTTAAGTTGCTGATTAGTATAATTAGTTTTTGTCAGGCTAAGGATTTGATGTAGATAAACTAATGATTGATATGTTGAGATAATCGTAATTAGAAGTACTGTATGCAGACTTTTGTTACTTATTTATTAGGTATATGAACTTTTATATGGACTACAGTGTATTAAAACTAACACCTTCAGTTAAAATTCACCATGAATTAAAATTTCAAAGCGATGAACCGCAATGCAGTTGAATTGTTTAACATAGAAGATCTGAGTGTTATGCCTGAAGTCCTAACCGTGAATTAGGACACAAAAAACAACTTTGGCTTGTGTTGGTTAATGGCAAAAATATTGAAGGAAAATCTCAAAAAACTATTTTTAATTTGAGTTTTTAGTTCATAAATCAAAGACAATACAGGTGTTGGAAAACAGTTTTCAAACCCAATCAGCATGATGCTTGTCAAGCCTTCCAACCACTTCAACATAAAACTTATTGACAGTTAAAAAAAATTCTTGGCCACATGAGTTGTCACATATGAAGAACTAAAAAAACTATCTTTTACCATTGACTATGTACAATAATAGTGTACAAAGTCAATGCTTTTACATAAACTCTTTTACCATTAAAAACAAAACATAAACAATAAACTAAAATGTGGCAGGATTTGTAGACATCATTTATTGTTTGTAATTTACATTTTAAAAATATTTGCTAGGCATAGCATTCTTTCAGCATTGGTGTGATTATCGATTGGTAAGATTAAATCGCCTATAAATGTCTTATCATCCTAGTTTATCTACAATGGTTAATGACAATCTTAAAAAAATGTTTAAACACTTTACAAAAAAACTTTATACAGACTAAACTAATCAGCAACATGAAGTGTTTTGGCCCTGGTTAAAAGCACTCATCGGACACATCCCTCCGGGAGGTTGCAGGATGCGTCGTCATACTCGCAGTAGCGCCTACTGTCGTCATCGCTCTGCAGTGCTGTCAACCTTAGCCGTGGTCCCTGCTGTGGCGTTACACCACAACAGGGACCTTAACCTCATCCGCCGCCGCCACACGGGGGAGGTGGCAATGTGGAGACGTTGTTGAACCCTCCGACGTTCCTCCGAGGGGGACGAGGAGGCCTGTAAATACATGTGGAGAAAACGTTACCAACCAAATTATTTTTTAATGGAAAATAATATTTGACTTAAAATTAAAGTCAATTTGTATATTTTTGCACCTTAATTAGCCCTTCACTTCAATATAAACTCTTTCACCATTGAAATTAAAAAATAAACAATAAACTAAAATGTGGCAAGAATTTCTAGAGTCCTTCATCATGTTTTTCCTCATGATTGTGGGTTCTGGGCTCATATACGCCCCAAGAGCATGGGGGGCACGTGCCAGCAGGACTAACAGGAAGAGGTTGGAGAGTGTAGAGAACAAAGAACTTTGACGGTTTCCCGCACATTGTGGAAATAGCGACAGGAAAGAAGACCTGCCCGAGTCCTGGCGTCCGAGACCGGCTGGCCATTCTGGACGGCCCAACCTAGGAGTTCCATAAACTCCTAACTGAGGTTTAGCTCATTCACTCCACTCACTCACATCAAGACTATAATATCCTTTAGATTTTCAATGCTACAAAAGTAAACAAAAATCTTCGTTTGAATTTTGTTATTTAAATTTAAAATTGTAAAAAAATATTCTCATGACATATAAAATTTACAAAAAAAAGTACGCTTTTGTTAGTAAACCTAATTTAATACGCAAGGCTATTTGCTACACTTGCAGTAAATATTACAGGGCGTTCGACCCTTGGTATTGTGCGATGCACGAGCATTCAGGTAGGCCTACCTTTATCTTCTTCAACGTTGGCCCAACCTGGCGTCAATCCACGCGCCAAATTGCCAGTCTACGGTAATCCTTAGTCACTGGTTTTAATATATGAGGTTTAAGTTTTAAGTTTTTGTGCTACCTATATACATTACGCAATAAATAAATGTTATTTTACAGGCATAAGGTAAATTATTTGTAATTTTTCTAATGTTTACTTCTTTCCCAATAACCCGGAATTTTTTCAAACCCAGACACCACTCGGTCCACATTTTGTTTGTTGTTTGTTGTTTTGTTTGTTGAAGATATCAAAGATGAAACCCATATATATATATATATATATATATATATATATATATATATATATATATATATATATATATATTTTGACTTTTCTAACTTTAACTCTTTTAAAATAGAGGCATGCAAATTCATTTTGAATTTTTAATCAACTGAGTTTAATAAGTGTTTAAAATATACAAAACCATTGTAAAATGTTCTTACATAATGTAGATACGTATATAAACTTGTATCTTTATGTAAATATGATTCCCAAATTCTGCATTTTCATTCAACTGGTATTTTACAATCTTGGTATACATTGGTGTACAATCTTGGTTTTTACTTCACAGTCACTCCTTAAATTTTTTTTACTTGTTAAAATTTATGAAAAGTATATTTATAAAAAAGGAGGTTGGAGGTTGGAATTCATATAATCGATGGACTAAGAAACAACTGGACTGTTAGCCATATATATAAAAAAAATTTCATGGACAAGTTTGTCAGCCATTAGTTTTTGTAGAGTCCTAAAGGCTTAGCCCCACGACCGTCATAAACACACCCATGTTACTTTTTTTTTGTTTTTTATATAAGTTGTTCATGAACACAACATATGCCAAAAAATGTCTCTTTGTAGTTAATTCTATACCAGGGTGTCTAATTTTTCAAAATGAAATTCAAGATTTATTCCAGGATTTTTCAAGGTTATTGCAATAATTACAGTTACTCGTTTAGCAATGGATTGTTCTGGGTACACCAATTATCACCATAATTTATTTATTTATTTTATAATTAATCCTATATTCAAATAATTAAAAAATAATTTTTTTATCATTCTGCACATAATTAGCCTGTTTTTTGTTCTCTCAATAGTACCAAAACCGATTCTTTTTTGTCCTAGGACTGAAAAATCAGCTGGATAATTTTTTAGGTCCTAGGACTGAAAAGTCAGCTGTTTGCTAAGTATATTATTATTGATTTATTAATGTTGAGGAGCAAAATTTTGAAATTCAAACTTTATAAAGAGCATTGTTTGTAAATAACAGAAATGTAAACACTGCATATTACTTACTTTGTTAATATAACCTCGAATATACAACTTAATACTTAATATTTTTAACTAGCAAAAGACAAGTTTCGCATTATAATCAAAAACTTTGTTCATCACTCAGAGCAAGAGTGTCTTTTTGATGCTTAATTGTTTTTAAAAACTCGATTCCGCACCAAAAAGACTCACTTTTGCTCCTAGTGATGAAAACTACTATTTTTTTGTTCCGGATACACCAATTATTACCATAATTTTTTTTATAATTAATCCTATATTCAAATAATTAATAAATTATTTTTATTTTTCACAAATCTTTTATAAAAATTACTATAATTTATGTTATTATGGTGTATTATCTAAGCAGGGTTCTTACAGCCATATCTTGACAAAATTCAAGGACTTTCTAAGGACCTTCCATGGTTTTTAAGGACCACGAGAAGTAACTATATTTATATCAATTGGTTAATTGGTACAATTTTTTTTGCTTAAAAAAGAATAGTAGGTTTATCCAGAATGGATAACACTGGGCATTGGGACTTACACAAGTTTAAAATTTGAACACTTGACAATTTTAATAATTAAATAGAGGGTAAAAAAATGTGTAAGTGATTAATAACATTGTTAAAGTTATAGCTCACAGTTTGTAAAAAGGTGACAAATTAAGGATCGTAATTGCTTACTCCTACGTATGAACTAGATTTTTTAACCACAAAGTAATGAGTTATTTAACTGTAAAACTTATAAACGTAAAACTGTAAAACTTTTAATCTCCAAAAATTTTAGGATGTAATGAAGAATCCTCTCACACTGATATTTTATTTACCCTGTCCTTGTCATTTTGTGGAGTTAGCTATGTGTGCTGTTCTATTTATATGTGCTGTTCAATTTTAATCTTTTCATCAATTTTTCCACTTTCTTTAGTTTTTTTTTTTTTTTTTTTTTTTTTTTTTTTTTTTTTTTTTTTTTTTTTTTTTTAATTTAGTGTTAATACCGTCTAGTCTTTTTTTTTATTTAGTATTAACTGCTTGAACACCTATTTCTTTTAGCTTTGGTTTTTATTCAGGGTAGTCAGATATGACATTAATAGTTTTGTCACATCATAGTTCTTTTTCTTCACAAGCCATGATAGTAAAATCGCCAAAATAACTTACTAAATACAATCTTACAATTATCAATAATAACTATTATTAATTTATTAATTTATTATTATAAATAATAAATAAATTTATTATTTATCAATAATAAATTTATGATCAGAGAAAATCTGTTTGGTTATTTATAGGAAATTTTCTCTTTTGGAAACTATTTTGCCCATATCATTTCCTGTGTCCTTTAAAAAATGTACATGATAAATATTATTTTCAGCAAAACATAACTGAAAATTCCTTTTGAACAAGTTTAGGAATCATTCTGGAGTGATAGACTCCATCTCTTATATTTGTTTGTTATATATGTTTTCAGCTTTATATTTTCAAATTTAATAAATTATCAAACCTAATTTTTTTTAGAAATTTCTTAATTTCTTAATTTCTGAAATTTCTTTTTAGATCTTACAATTATCAATAATAACTATTATTAATTTATTAATTTATTATTATAAATAATAAATGAATTTATTATTTATCAATAATAAATTTATGATCAGAGAAAAATCTGTTTGGTTATTTATAGGAAATTTTCTCTTTTGGAAACTATTTTGCCCATATCACATTTCCTGTGTCCTTAAAAAAATGTGACATGATAAATATTATTTTCAGCAAAACATAACTGAAAATTCCTTTTGAACAAGTTTAGGAATCATTCTGGAGTGATAGACTCCATCTCTTATATTTGTTTGTTATATATGTTTTCAGCTTTATATTTTCAAATTTAATAAATTATCAAACCTAATTTTTTTTAGAAATTTCTTTAATAAATTGTGTATAAGCCTGAGAGAAAAAGAAAATCTTAGCTTTGGTTCCTTCTTGGTGGAAGAAATTTCATATTTAGTAACTGTGATTTAAAAAGGAGGATTTCACTTGGCAAGTATAAAAAAATACTAAAACATTTTTCAATTGTTTAATTTAAATCTATAAATCTAGTTAAATATTACAATTTTAAATAGTACCTAAAAATAGAAAAATAATGGTAAAAGACTAAAAAAGTTTTTTTTGTGCAAATTGCAAAAAATATTTACATACATTGAACTTAATATATACATATAGTAATCCTAATTTAATCATATTGAATATATATATAAAGTACCGGTATTTACATCAGTCTCTCACTGTTTTTGCATAAAAAAAAATAATTTAATTTCATAAATAGGTAAGTAGATTCATTTTGGAATGTTGGAAAGTTAGGGATAACGTAGAAACATTTGCATTTCTAGTTGCATTTCATCCAAAGCGGCAAGACCCTCCAGGGCATGATGGAGCAACCCCGCGCGGTCGGAACCTTCGAAGTCTAGGGAACCGCGGCGGCGCGGGGGGAGGTCTGAAACACCAGCAAGTGAAGATAGATTATAAAAGAGACAATTAGAGTGGACATGCTATATTGAGCTTTGGGAATACTGAGAAAGAGAGAGAGATAGTGAGAAAATAATTGATTAAACAAATGTTTTCTGTCCATTAGAAAAACAAAGTAGTGGTGGTTACAAGAATCAAAAGTGGTTACAGTATTTGCTGGACAGGATCAAACAAGGTGAGACGGATTCAGTGCTAATAACTCAAAAGGAATTAACATGCGAAATGGAAATAGTCACTTTTCATGTCAGATGCTGTAAAAGTTTTAATATTGGTCTAAACAACATTGCCTTTTTTCTGGTTTCATGTCCACTCTTTACGTCTTTATTACAATCTATCTTCATGCTCTATGGGACCATAACTTCCACTTACATTACAGAAACTCTGTCTTAACTGTAAATTTGGGAGATTGCTAAATTTGTGTATTTTATTTAGGCCAATGTAAATTAATTTTCTTTGTTTGAGATTTTTTACTGTTGGTAAAATACTATTGTATAACACAATTTTCTGATGAAATTATAAGTATTAATCATATACATAGACCATAGACAAGAGCCTTTCATTTAAAGGAATCCTAAATTTTTACTGATAAATTAAGTGTATTGTATTTTATTTTTATTATTTTTCACACCAGAAATAGTAGATCCACATCTAAATGTGTTCAATTGGTAACTTTGTGAGCCTCTATTCGTCGATTAAAAACAAACACTTTCACACATACACATAAGAAAACGTGCAAAAAGCAACATAGCATAAAGTGCTAACTTAATCCTCACATTTTTAGAAACTTTAAAATTGGAAATGCTTGTTTTCCTACATTGGGATTAAGTTAGGGATTACTACTGTTTTTTTTTTTTTTTTTTTTTTACTGTCACTGAAAATTATATACATACGAGTATGTTAATTTTTTTAAGTGGCTGAGGAAGTCAAATCAAGATAGGATGCTTAGAGGTAAATAGATCACAGCAAAAAAAATAAATAAATAAATAAAATAAAATATTGGCATCTTTTAGATGTCTAAAAGGTAAAATATTTGCTCTCCACATGCCCTAAAAAATAGTAAAAATTTTAACTAACCTATATGAAGTGAATAGCGGGAAAAATAATTCATAACCAATTAATTACTAAATTGTTTTAATTAACAATGGTTCAATAACCTATAAAAATTAATTATGATAACAACTTACAAAGCAGGATATCACTACTTTAAAATGTTAACATGTGTACACATCATTCCAGATTAATAATGAGCATTAGCCTATACTGATTCAGTATTAGTTACTACAACTAATTATTGCCACTTCAAGTAAAACATTTTCAAAAAATTACACACTATGAACAAAACACAAAAGGCATCGCAGTAAAAAATTCCAGTAGCAAACTTAACTTGAAACGTTATACATTGGAATGAACTATTTGAATTTTTCTACAGTCTCGCGCAGTCTACCAGCATTGGCACCAGCAAAGGAATCCACTTTTCGACCGTTCTTGAGGAAAACAAACGTCGGCATCGACGTGACACTGTACATAGCTGCGATTCCGTCACACTCGTCAACGTCGACTTTGAGAAACACAACATCCATCATCTGCGCCGCCATTTCATCAATGTACGGAGCGATCATCTTGCAAGGGCCACACCAGCTGGCGTGGAAATCGATCACGACAAGTTTGTTGCCAGCCGCCTTCAACCTCTCGGCCAAGTCACGTTCGCTTGTCACGTGGTGGGGTTCGGCCCTCTGCAAACACCATAAGAAAACTTTAAACTTATGAAACTGAATAACTCATGACTCCGTTTCTAAATCTACAGCTCTAATGGTTGGCTTGAAGCTGGTGCACATCGATGGGAGGAAAATAAAAGGGCAACTGTAACATGGCTTACTTGTCGAAAAATTAGGCAGACATGGTATTAAAAAGCAATGAATAAAAGTGGTTTGTTTCATATTTAGAAAACAGAAAGCAAAGAATAGTAATAAACAAATTTCAAAATAATTACAAATCAGAATGGAATGAAGGCCCCATATGGAGTGCCTCAGGGGTCAATTCTTGGACCTTCTTTATTTATTATTTATGTAAACGATCTTTGTGGCGCCTCAAACATGACTACTTTTCAAAATGCAGATGACACTGCTATCATTTGTAAAGAGAAAAGTTATTTTCAATTTGAAAACCACCATAATTAGCGAACTTAAACTATTAGAGGATTGGTTCACTGTAAATGGTCTTTCCATGAATGTGTCAAAAACCCAACTAATACAGTTTTCAGCTTCTAAGTTAGATGAAAATATAACCATAAACTCAAATTCAAACATTTTGACGTCTAATATTTCTGTTGATTATTTAGGGGTAAAAAATTTATTCCTATCTAAATTGGCAAGCACATATTGAAAATTTATCTAAAAGATTAAGTTCAGCAATATTTGTTCTTCGTGTAATTAGAGACACTACTACCAATTTTGAAACTCAATTCACGATATATCATGCTATTTCTCTTCATTATGAACTTAGGCCTGATTGTCTGGGGTTCATCAAATCAATCTAAAAAGATTTTTGTTCTTCAAAAAAGAGCAGTCAGACTTTTAGCTAAATACCCCAAATTACAAATTTACCCAAAATACCCCAAAGCAAGGAATTTTTTTATTAATTTAAAATCCTTACCTTATACAGCTCTTTATTTTTCACTGTCTTGTTCTTAATGTTAAAAAGTAATTATGATGCATTCATGGAGAGTCAGCATAGTCACATGCATAACACGAGATTTAGGAATGAAATTAAATGAGTTCAACACAGACTTAAACTTTTTCATTTATCTCCTCAATATATGGGACAAAAAATTTATAAAAAATTACCTTCTGTAATAAAGAAGATTGGCAACTTTCCTAAACTCAAGACAAAGTTGAAAGAATGGTTATTGGATAAGGCTTTTTATTCAATTGAAGAATATTTTGAAGCTAGCTGTGTAAATTGCAAATAACTAATTAGCAGAACTTTTAGACGTACATTTTAATTTTATATCTGGACGAATCACCTGTCAAAATATTGATGTAATGTTATTATTGTGAATAAATAAAAAATAAAAAATAAAATAACGAGGTATATTTAATTGGAAAGGAGGACATAAAAGATACTACAGTTCAACATACAAAAACTATACAATTATTGTATTACCGGTTGTTAAATAAGGCATAAAATAGTATCTTATCTTATCCTCTAAAATAAGAAATGTTTGTACGGGCAAACTTTTTTCCTGTCCTAGGATTTGTGATTTTTTTGTAGAATATAGACATGAGGAACATGTGGAATGGGGTATTGGACATGAGGAATTGCTTGGAGTTGGTTCTATGGCTGGGAAAGTTCCCATTTTATACTTATGAAAATTTTTTTAGCTACTAAATTGAAAAAAATCAGCTCATAAATAAATAAAGAAATCTTTATTGTTGTAAGAATACAAGTGATTATTGATAATGTCATAATTACAGTGTGGCTACACAGTCAAAATGCCTTAGCTCTAAAGAAAAATTTCTAAAATGTATAATATAAAATATTTGTTATAAAATATACATATATCTTTGAAATTGAATATTTTCAAAATTAAAGAATTCTTCCAGTCTATAAAAAGGGTGACCCAATAAACCAATTATATAATTTTTTGTTTAAAAACCTTTGAAAGAATAATTTTTAGTAGAACTTTCCAAAACACAGATAATTGTATACATAATCCAATGTGTTATATCTTTAACCTGTGGCTCAAAAAATTTAATACCAGGGAGCAGCACCCTTTGTCCTCGCGAGTGAGATCGAAGTGAACGAGTTTGTCTTAAAAAGGGAGGGCGAGTGAATGGGGCTGAACGAGCTTTGTTTGGGAAAGTAAAGTGCACGCTTAGTAATTTTACGAGCATAAGCTCAGCCCCCCTGGTACAAAACATTATAGAAAAAGGTCAGACAAAGGTATAGGTGTTGTGAAAATACAGTTTTAAAAAGTTAGGTACCTAATGTTTAGGAATTACCAAATAATATTTATACACCCTTAAAGAACAAAATATTTCATATAAACCTGATTTGGTTGCAAATACTGCAAGTATATTAATTATCAGGATCATTATACTTACCCTCCACCTGGACGAAAATCTTGGGTGTACCGATCACCTCTAGAATGAGGACCCAGGACTGATCAGGGTGCGGAAACTGAAATATGATAATAAACAGATTAATCGCAGTCTGAAGCTGTTTGAAGACAACCAGAGAAAATATTTACTAAGTTCTATAAGGTATAAAAAGGCTAGACTTTTTTGTTTGATATGCTTTTGATCATCAGGCAAAATGGCATCTTGGTACAGTGCAACCCCGAGGCCGTATTTCTAAATAGGCTGAAAAGGCGCTGGAGCCTATAGCGGCAAAATTTTACAACGCCATACCCGCCCTTACAACCTTTGATATTTATTTTAAATAAATATCAAGAGTGTGTGTGTAATTTTTTCACTTTGCCAATTTACTAAAAATTGAAAATAATTTTAATACTTTAATAACACAAACTTCTTTAGGCCCATCTTTCTGATTTAAAGTGTACTAGTTTGAGGAAAATGGAAATATGTTTATTCTTTTCATATGTAGTAGGCCTGGTTGTGTTGTGAGTCTACACACCAGGGACCACTTAGCATCTTCATCCCCAGACATTTTACGTTAAGAGTGTCGCAACTGTATGATGATGAACTAACATTATTATTGGGCTGGCAGTTGTCTCTAGATACTGCCTTGATTGTTCGCTGTTGTAGCTGCTCTTGTGAAGTCACTTTGAGCCTTTGTGTTGTGATTCCTGGTTGAAAGTATATGCAGTTCATAAAAGCAAAATTGATACTTTTGATACTTTGATATTGAGACATTAAATTAATCTGATGCTTATTTATTAAGGTTAATACGCCCCTACTAAGTGACAATAAAAACTATATATGCGTCTGTCCCTATAAGTGGTGGCGGGGGGAGGGGGCAGAAAATAAATAGCCTCCAGGCGGCATATTCCTAAATCCGGCCCTGGTGCACCCTCCAAGCCGCATCCAAACAATGACCAGGGTTTCAACTTCTGAGCACCGTGATGTGGTATTGTCCTACACACACAGCTATAAGTTAACGAAAAAAAAACCTGAAAAAAAGCTGAAACCACGTCACTGACATTCTCTCATTTTGATACTGAATGTGTTGCTTCTGCCTCTTTCAGGATAGGTCCCCCTCTTTCCTCATTTTAACCCTTATTTATTAAGGCTTGGTGTCCATTATTTAATAGGCCATCCGAGAAACCTGTCGTTTAATTCCCCCAAGCACAGATAATATATATTTAATTTATATATTTGATATGCCCAATTCCCTATAAACTTCTAATTGTCCTTGGGAATATATCGGACACAAATTCATTAATACTCAGCCATTCTAAAAATTTTTTAAATCAAAATGCTAAAATTAAAAATAATGAAAACCCAATTTTTAAGTGTTTAGGTGTGTACCTAATAGTTCAAACCCAACAAATTCAGTTTTTTTTTTTTTTTTTTTTAATATTAGGCTAATTTGGTTTTTTTACCTTGATTTTGGACTGTATTATGCATGCCTTTCCGGATGAAAGCAAACATTGGCAAAGAACAACTTGTTTGTCATTTTATATTATTGGTTTGGATTGGCTGTTCAGAGTTGTTTGTTTACACCTAATTGAAGCAACTCTTCTTCTGTTGAATGATGTCGTCTGAGCATTTTAGGTTAGTTGTTTTAATCATTTAATGAGGATTTTTCTTTGACATTTTTGGGTGTAACCTCCGTTACTAAAAGGATGAAAAAGTTTCTCTAACTACTTTAGAGCACACTCAGACTGAGGGGTTGTATCAAGAAGACACACCTATTTCTAACAACCCTGTCAAACCAAGATCATCTTTGTCTACGGAACTTAGCAAACCAAATGAGAATAAACTAAACACCGAATGGAAAACAGTGCAAAAGGGTGGGAAAAAGAGACCACTACAAACTGGAAAAGATCTACCATTGCAAAATAGGTATGCATATTTATCGCAATTGGAAGATAATAGTAAGGCAAACACTTGGATACAGAATACAGAACCAAAAGAAGCACAAACACGAGGGACCGGAAGATTGAGAAAACATATCCCAAGAAGAATCATATTTAAAGAAAAATACTCTTGGAGGAACCCTAACTTAAGACCTAGACAAAGAGATAGAGCTCTAAAATGCACACATCTTGTCGTGGGAGACTCAATGGTGAAGTATGTATCCATTCCTAACACTACCGTTAAAGTATATAGAGGAATAGGGGCTCTTGAGATGTCGAAAAAAATTAAATCTATTGGTGAAGAAGTGGAAAGTCCCAAGTCTGTCTTTATACACGTTGGAACTAACGATCTTGACAGAATGAGAAATGCATGCGATGTAATGGGCGCAGTAAAAAATGTTATCAGTCAAACAAAAGCATCATTTCCTCAGTCAATAATTGTTATAAATAGTATTGTTTGTAGACGAGATATACCTTACCAACTTGATACATTACACTAACCAGAACATTAGGTGGCTCTGCCAAAACTCAGGAGCAGTTTTCCTTGACTTAGACAGGTACATCACACAATCATGTCTAGCGGCTGATGGAGTGCATTTAAACAGAAAAGGCACAGAAATTATAAGCAAAGCGATCCACAACATAGCATTCAAATTTGAAAACATAAACATTCTTTCCTACAAAAAAAAAAAAAAAACTGATAAATAAAACAACACAGCAAGAAAAACAAAATACACCCAAAATAGCAATAGTTGAGAGACACATGAGAAAAGTTATAGAACAATTTGAGATGGACCCTACTATCGCCTTTGCACATTGTGCATCCGCTGATCTAGATGACGATCGCCAAATGAGTGCTGGCATTGCAGTTGTCTTTAGGAATCATTTTGGCAAACCTTTGGCCAAAGATTGTCTAAACAAAAATCTTGCCTGCCAGAAGGTTGACAATGGTGCAACTATTTACACCTTACTCACAAAACCTGCATTTAACCAGAAACCACTCACTACAGACTATGACCTATCATTT
Source organism: Neoaliturus tenellus (assembly GCA_030545055.2). Classification (NCBI taxonomy): domain Eukaryota; kingdom Metazoa; phylum Arthropoda; class Insecta; order Hemiptera; family Cicadellidae; genus Neoaliturus; species Neoaliturus tenellus. The sequence continues at coordinate 302,068,852 of CM061531.1, forward strand.
AATAGATTAACTGAGGATTTCCAAAAGCAGAATCTAACACATCTCATTTGCTCACCGATGGGATGTGTGCGCGACAAAATAAATCCAAATCACTTCGTTAAAAACATAAAAATATTTCAGGATATAACAGGAGCAAACATCAGTATTGTTGTGTATGATAAAGATCCTAAAAGAATGTTAAAAAATGGTATGAAACATGAGGATTTTTTGAGAAAGTTAAAAAACCTCATAAAAACAAACAATGATGACTATGAAAATAATTATTTGAATGCCACTGACGGATACCACAAAACGAGCACTCAAGTTCACCTCAAAGCTGACAAGGCCTTGGACTACTCAAGAAATATGGTCAACTTTCCGCCTCTGCCTACTTCCTCTTCTCAGCAAGCTAGGGAACACCGAGACACGCTGCAGGTGTCCATTAACTCAACACATCCGACTTCGCTTCAGGACATCACCACCTTCGAGGGCCTTGTATCTACTAATGATTGTGTTACCGAAGATATGTGTCTCGTGGATGAAATCAATTCTGTTTGCAGTGTTGATTCTGTGTTCTGTGAGAATGTCAGTGTTGAAACCAGCAATGAAGATTTAGGGGTTGTAAATATTACCTCACCTGGCCCTACTTTAAACTGCCTTATTCGGAAGTCAATTGTAAAAATTTAGTAAGACAGCAAAAGTTTGAAAATTTAAGAATTTTTCACCAGAACATACAAAATTTGCCACTCCGGGTTGAGCCACTTCAAGTTATCCTTGAAGAAATTAATCCACACATAGTAGTCTTGACCGAACATGATATGAAAGAGAATGAAATTGAAAGGCTCAATGTTGAAGGTTTTAAAGTTTCCTCATGTTATTGTCGTACGTTATCAAGTAAGGGCGGAGTTATGATTTTGAGCGGGGAAAGTTTGAAGTGGAGTCAGGTGAATTTGCCTTTGAGACATATTCTTTGTAAAGAGAAAGTTTTTGAATATTGTATTTCTAAGTTTACTCTGCAAAATTTAAAGTTTATTTTAGTTGGATTATATAGATCACCTAGCTCAGATATAGATGAATTTTTAGAAAGATTAAATTTACTAATAGAAAATGTTTTAAAAGTTTCCAAACATATCATTCTCGCTGGAGACATCAACATAAATGTTTTAAACCAGGACAATAGGTATACAAAATTAATGAACGTTTTGAATAGCCACAATATGACTTATCTTGTAGATTTCCCTACTAGAGTGTTTAATGGATCAGTCACTGCAATAGATAACTACTTAACAAATCTTAGTAAAGACAGGTTTTATGTAAGTGGAGTAATAACAATGCTTTCGGACCACGATGGTCAACTATTAGAATTTAAGAATAAAGTTACACACAATGACAGTCATAAATGCTTTAAAATTAATAAAAGGGATTTTTCAAAACAAAATTTAGATCTATTTAAATATTTGTTGAGTTATGAAACCTGGGAAGAGGTATATTTTTCAGAAACAGAAAAAAAGTATGATGTATTTCACAACATTTTAATGTATAATTTTAATTTAGCTTTTCCAGAGAAACAATTTAAGGTTGGAAACAAAATAAATAAATGGATAAGTAAGGATCTAATAGAGGAAAAGAAAGAAATTATAAGTTTGAGTAAAAATAATAGAAAGGCAAATTTACCCATATCAAAAAATGTTTGTGATAGGAATAAGAGGTACAGAGAGATGTTAATGCAGAGTAAGAAAAAATATTTTGATAACAAAATAAAGAAGTCTAAAAATGTAACTAAGACTACATGGGATATTGTAAATTCAGAAATAGGGACAAAGAATAAAAGAGAGAGAAGTAACATAATAATAAATATTGGTAATAAACTAGTAAGTGATCCAAATAGTGTTAGTAATATTTTTAATGAATATTATGTAAGTGTTGCTGGAAGTAATAGCTCCACTGTTAATATACCATCTAGTGCAGCTAATAACACTGATTTTGCATTCAATAGTGGTAGCAAATACTTTCGACTTTTACCAACAGATGAAGAGGAGGTGTTAAAAATCATAGCGTCTCTTAAAAATAAGTTTTCCTGCGGTATTGATGGAATACCAATGAAAATTTTGAAAGAGGTGGGTCAGCTGCTGAGTAGAGTGATCACTCATTTGGTAAATTCTTCTTTTGTTTGTGCAAAATTCCCTGACAAACTTAAAATTTCAAAAGTCATACCCATTTATAAAAAATATGATTCAAATAAAGTAGAAAATTATAGACCTGTTTCCTTATTGCCATCAATAGCTAAGATATATGAGAAATTAGTATACAACAGGTTGGAATTGTTTTTGGAAAGTAACAACAAAATTGAGAATATTCAACATGGTTTTAGAAAAAATAAGTCAACAATCACAGCGGCAGTAAGCTTCATAGAATCAATAATAAACTCAATTGACAAAGGAGAAAAAGTGGTTGGCATTTTTATGGACTTATCAAAGGCGTTTGATAGTGTTTCTCATTCTTTGCTAATTTTAAAATTACAAGAATTGGGAATAAAAGGGCTTGAACTGAATTGGTTTAGATCATATCTTTTAAATAGACAACAATTTGTAGAAATAACACATTTTACCGAATTTAATCAAATTAAAAAATTCAGATCGACATTAAGAGAAGTTAAAAATGGTGTCCCTCAGGGATCTAATTTGGGACCTCTCCTCTTCCTCTGTTATATAAATAATGTAAGACATTGTTTGAACTTTTCTCCATCCTCCAGTTTGTGTCTCTATGCCGATGATTCTAATTTAAAAATCTCAGGAAAGTCACAAGAAGACATTGAAATTTTATCAAATATTGAATTAAACAGCATAGGACAATTTTTTGAAACACATAGTTTAAGTTCAAACCCCGAAAAAACTATAGGGATGTGTTTTAAAACAAAACAAAGTAAGAATTTCATCCACCCCACAATCATTTTAAAAAATCAACAAGTACAATTAATTGAACATACAAAATTCCTTGGGATGATCGTAGACAGTAATTTATCGTGGGACGACCATGTTAAACACATTCTAAAGAAAGCAAATTCTGGCTTGTTTGCCATTAGGAAAATGTCAAAGCTGTGTAATGAAGATGTATTGCGATCCATATACTTTGCTCTTATTCACAGTTTTATTAACTATGGAATATGTGTGTATGGTTCAACAAAAAATGAAAATCTAAATGAAATATTAAAAATACAGAAAAAATCCATCAGAATAATTTTAAAGCTAAACTTTCAAGAATCGGCAAGAGAACATTTCAAAAATTTGAAAATAATGACAGTTTTTGGACTCTATATTTTTGCTACCATTATGCTTGCAAAGGAGTACAATGAGAACACTGAATTAGTACCAACTCATCAATACGATACCCGTAAAAAGATAGAACCCATCCCCAAACATCGCCTAGAAATATTTAAGAAAAAATCCACTTATGCTGGGAAAAGATTCTTAAGCAAAATTCCAGATTATATAAAAAATGAAACAAACAATGCAAAATTTAAAAATAGATTAAAAGAATATTTAATAGACTTAGCCCCTTACAGTTTACATGAAATTGAAAAAAAATAGAAACTTTTATATTTGATTTTTACTGTTGCAAAAATTTAAATCTGGTAAAAGATAGAAAAAAGACAACATGGGATAGCTGTCTAAATTAAGCAATTTTTGTGTATGTGTAAATATAACATGATTATTTTTAAGTTTATATGACACTATTCGATGTACAGAGCTGTATAATATGAATAAAGAAATTGAATCTGAATCTGAATCTGAATTTATTTTATGTTTTTAAAATGAAAAAATTTGTTTCTTAAGTCAAAATAACTTTGCGGTCATATCTAAAATTTTTTAGGTTTTTACACCTATAAGAATATAGATTTTATTGGGTAACAGGGGTTACACAAAATATAAGTAATGGAGGTTACATAGGTTATTACCATGACATTTTAAAGATATATTCAATTTTTAACGCCAATTGACTTGTACTGACGTATATTATGAATGTTCTGGTAACATAAACAGCTTCTAATTTCTCTACCGAAGTTTTTTGTACTTTTAAGAGGTTTTTTACTATCTCCTGACTCACGACAATATTACAAAGCTGGTGGTCTCTTAAAACAGGTCTAGGGTGTTTTAATTGGAATTAAATAAGTTACATATTAAATATATTAAGTCCATTGCAATATGAAATTGTTTAAATTTTAGGCCTATATTCATTCTTGATAGTTTGACAGCAATTTCCAAAGGATAGAAGTTAATATTTACGCTTTTTATAGTTGCTTAATCAGACCTTTTATAAATCTTAGGTTTAGGCTAACAATTTGTTTTATTTTCCTGGCCAGATAGTAAAGGCCTTAGTAAAAAAAAAAAAGAGTTGATAGCAAGAATGAAAGAAGGAAGGAATTTAATGGAGAGGAAAGAGTGTTAACAGAAAGATGGAGAGGGAAAGAAGGAAACTTACGTTTAAAACAAATTTCTGTTGTGAAGAAAATAAAAAAAACTATGAAAAATACTTGTTTTAATGAGTGCATACAAAATGTGTGGGAGGCTTAATAATTCCTGGGGAATGATGTTGCATCTTGTAATTTTCGAGTGACAAATCTTGCGTACTTACACCATGTTTTATTTGTTAAAACTGATTTAAATTTCTTATTTTCCAAGATATTGCACTGTAATACTTTTCTCTCAAATTACTGTCATTTTCAGTTTAATTTTCAACCAAAAAGTTAAGGTACTGTAAAGTAGCGTTATCAATTTTGACTAGGCCTAATTGTTTTTGCTAATAAAAACACATTTTTTCCAATCACAACTATAAAAAATTTCTATACAATCCCTAGAATTTGATTTCCTATCACAATTGATTCATAATTACTTTAATATGAGCCATAAACAGAAAAAATCACACCTTGAAATGCACAGGTAACTTCCGTTACTCAGACGGTAACCTCCGTTACTTTTTTTGTATTATATATTACTAAATTCCATAAATTATTTTTAACAAGAGTACTGCTAATAAATAGCTTAACTTTTGAAGAATTTGGTTATCATAAAATAAAATCCTTTTGCCACAATAATTCACAGAAAATCAAAGAAATAGTTAAGGAGTAAAAAATTAGCCAGGTGTGTGAGTAACCTCCACTACCGTCTTCTAAAGGTGATATTTTCTATACTACTTGATGAAATGATATTGATTTACTCTTGAACCTTTATACAAACAAAACTTAAACTTGTGACATATTTGGTTTTAGAATATTTAAGTTATTTCACTCATTTTTTCAACAACATAGTCATATGCTTGTAACCTCCATTACTTTAGAATGGCTGTACTGTACTTATCATCATGTAAGTTTTAGTATGAAATATGTAGGCCTACAAAGGTATTTGCTTTCTGCTGCATAAAATAAATAAGTTACTTACAACATGAAGAAGAAATTGAGAATACCCCAGAAGAAGGCCGTTATTTTCGCCAAGCCCCATGGTTGCTTGTCAGTGATTTCCCCACCTATAACAATTTAATTTTAATAAAATTTAAATCAACTGTCACTATATTACTTGTCAAATGTTAATTTTTCATTATTATCAAAATCAAAATCAAAATCAAATCTTTATTGTCACATAACGTTTACAATTCAGCATATGCTAAAAAACAGGTGACATTGTCATAGTATTACATAAAACTACTTATTTAAAGACCAAGCACGTACAGTGTAAAGAAATACATTTTTACCACAGACCGCTTTCTCACAACTCTACATCATTCAAGTAATCATTAACAGTGTAATAATTTTTTTCCAACAAAAAATCTGTAATGTATTTTTTGAATGTGTTTGTACTTATTAATGATTTATATTTTTCAGGTAGTTTATTATATATTTTTTTCCCCATATACATTGGAGTTTTCTCCACTATTTTAAGACGGTGTATTGGATATTGAAAATGTTTCTTAAATCTTGTGTTGTATTTGTGTTCAAAGTTTCCTTCGGTGAAAGTATTCAAATTACTTTTCACCATTAATAACATTTTTAATATGTATAAATTTGGAATTGTTAAAATTTTTAGTTCTTGAAATTTAGGTTTACATGATGATCTCCAAGATGCAAAAGTCATAAGTCGTAAAAATTTTTTTTGAACTTTAAAAATTTTATTTGCATTTGAAGATGAACCCCAAAACTCAATTCCATACTGTGCTATTGAGCAAAAATAAGCATAATAAATCATGATTCTAGTTTTTATGTCTACAGTATTTCGTATAATTAGCATCTGATAGCAGGCTGAATTTAATTTTTTTGTGATATATTCAATGTAAGGACCCCAATTAAGATTTGTATCCACCTCAACACCCAGAAATTTTGCAATTTTACATACAGGCAATGTTTTACCCTGAAAAATAACTTCCCTAATGTGCTCTTCCTTAGATTGTGGTGTACAAAAATTTATGATTTGAGTTTTATCCTGATTCAGCTTTACACCGTTAGCTTCAAACCACGCTGTTAACTCAACGAAAGCTTGGCTTAATTTAATTTCCAATGCATTAGGGGAGTTTGCTCTTACAATTGCGGTTGTGTCATCCGCAAATAAAATTATTTTAGAAGATATATTTCTTGGTAAATCATTAATGTACAGTAAAAAAAGAAGGGGGCCCAAGATAGAGCCTTGTGGAACGCCAATCTTAACTTTTTCCCATTGTGACCTTGATATTAAGTTATCTTTTAAAATTACTGTTCTTTGATGCCGATTTTCCAAGTAAGATCTTATAAAAGAGATAGATTTTTTTGAAAAGTTATATACACCCAGCTTCCTCAAAAGTATGTCATGGTTGACACAATCAAAAGCCTTGGATAAGTTACAGAAAACACCCACGGTGCTCTGTGACCCATCCAAAGCCCCTGACACTTCATTTACAAAACTATTGATCGCCTTAATTGTATTCTGTCCTTTTCTAAATCCAAACTGATTATTTTCCAAAATAAAATTGTCCTCCAAAAATTCTGAAATCTGATTGAAAGCTAACTTTTCAAACACTTTTGAAAATGATGGGAGTATAGATACTGGGCGGTAACTGTTTGGATCATGTCTTTGACCAGACTTAAAAAGTGGTTTAATCTCAGCATATTTTAAATTTTCTGGGAAAACACAACTGTTGAAAGACTGTGTGATTAAAACAGATAATGGTTCAGCAATTAAATATGTTACTTTTTTCATAATATCAACGGGCATTTCATCCCACCCAGCAGATTTCTTATTTTTTAGTGAATTAATAACTTTAACTACATCATCTGCAGTTACAGATTTAAAACTAAAATAGAAAATATTGTTATTATAATGGCATTTTTGTGCTAATTTTAAAGCTTCTTGTTCACATGGATGAACCCCGATTTCCTTAGTTATTTCTGAAAATCTTTTGTTAAAAAACTCAGCAACATCAGTGGAGTTATTCAAGACCCTATCCTCTAAAACAATATCAGAAAAGTTGTGAATATTACTCTTGCATCCTAGTTCAGATTTTACCACTAACCATGCAGCTTTACTTTTACACTCAGATTGTTTTATAAAAGTGGAATTGCTCATCTGCTTCGCTTTGTTACAGACTGCTTTAAAAACCTTTTTATATTTTTTTACATAACTAACTAAGTTTACATTATTTGTCTGCTTGGCTAGTCTACAAAGCTCCCTTTTTTTCATGCTTGATATTTTAATGACATTAGTGATCCACTTATTTTTATTATAACTGGGTTTGTTACTTTTACTAAAAAATTTCCTCGGAAACACTTCTTCAAAAGTATTTTTAAAACAACCAAAAAAGTTAGAACAGTTTATGTAAAATGAATTCTTAAAAGAAACATTCCACTTGATATCATTTAGTTGATTGTAAAATCTAATGATATTTTTATCTGAAAAAACCCTTCTTTTTCTTTTTGTTACAATTTTTTTCTGTTCAGGTAGTACATTATTAGAAATATCAATAAAAATTGCCCTATGATCTGATATACCAAGTTCTAAATTCATAACTGGAGCCAGAAAGCAAGATTTAAATTTCAATGATAAAACATTATCGATGCATGTTTTTGTTGTACTTGTTATTCTTGTTGGAGATGAAATATTGACTTGAAATCCATAAGTTTCTATCAAAGAGAGAAATTCAAACTTTTGTTGTGGTTTTTTACAATTTTCCAAAATGTCAATATTGAAATCTGATGTAATGTAAATATTTGTTATACCTCTAATGTTTATTAAAAGTTGTAGCAGTGTTTCAAATTTGTTCATGAATAGTTTGAAATTTGTATCCACTGGCACTCTGTAAATGGAAATTATGATTATATTCAAATCTTTAACTTCAACACACGACATTTCAAAAATCGATTCAGCATTAAAAATACATAAATCATCTCTTACTTTGAATTTTAGTTTACTGTTTAACAGGATACATGACCCACCGTGTTCACCCCCTTCCCTACAGTAAAAATGTGCCAGTGTATAGTTTTGAAAACTGTTTAAAACTCCTATATTGTCTTTTCCAAGCCAGTGTTCATTTAAACAAATAATTAATATATTTGAGTTTTCTAATATTATATATAAGTCATGTTTTTTGTCAACTATTCCCCCTTGAATATTTAAATGCATTATCCAACTGAACTGATTATTAAATTTTGCTTCCTTACAAATTGGCCAATTTATTTTTGTTTTTAAATTTTGCTTTCCATTTTCCTTTTTAAAATAATGAAAATTATAAGTAGTCATTACCATCAACTGTCGTTAATAGCTAAGGTATCTAAAAGTATACTGTATCTGTTGTAAATTGGTGTATTGCCGTTGATAAATAAATAAGTACTGTTTAGTTTTTGCGCCACCATTTATAGTCTTTGTCCTGATCAGCTCATGATAAAAAAGGGTTCATAAACAACTTATATAATGTTACAGTGGACTGTTATATTCGTTTGTGTACTAATAACAAACTGTTGGTTATGTAATCACAGTAAAAAATCCATATTCCTCGGTTGCTAGGCCTAGGAAATATTACCTATAAATAAGTACGGTAATGATATTATGAGGTGGTCGTGAACCTCAGTAGGCCTAGATCTAAGTTTGTAAAAAATAAACTTGATATAACTAACCTCAGTATATCGAAGACCTTGATATTACAAAGTTTTTACATTCCCCTTCAGGTTCAATATATCGAGGTTCCACTGTATTGTTTTATTTATGAGGTCACGTTTTAAAATAAGTAGCCTTTAAGTTGTAGGCTATAGGCTAAATAAATATTGTTATTGACTCAATATTTTTCATTCAGGCCTAACATGTCGATTGAATTAGTTGATGCGATTGATAAATAGATCATATCGATCGATAATGTTCATTTGATAGTTTCACTGGGTATGTATAGAAGTGCAGCCCAAAGAACTTAACTTATGACTCATGTAGACAATATTTTGTTAATTTAAGAATTCTGGCAGTCCCCTCCCTTTATATGTTTGAAGATATGAGTTTTGACAGAAAATAATTTAATCAGTCCCACAACCATCTATCCGAAATAGATCAAAGCTATTTCATAAATCAAGCTACCCGCATAAATCAAAGCTTGTTCTCAAGAAATTGAAGGTCCGCTGTTGCATCTGGTCAATACTTCCCTGGAGCAGGGAATTTTTCCGGACAGTGGGAAGCTGGCCATTGTCAAACCATTGCACAAAAAAGACAGTAAACTTCTGCCCCGGAACTATCGTCCTATCTCACTCCTACCAACAGTGAGTAAGATTCTAGAAAAAGCAGTTTGCAACAGGTTAATGCAATATTTAAATGATCATAATCTTCTCTTCTCTAAGCAATTTGGGTATAGAAAAAGGAGATCCACCAAGCTAGCCCTTATTGATTTCGTGAGTAAGTGCGTCGATGCCTTGGAGGGGGGCGATACTGCAGTCGGCTGCTTTATCGACCTCTCTAGGGCATTTGACTGCGTCGATCATGAAATTCTCTTGAAGAAACTCAAATTACTTGGAATAAAGGAGAGAGCCCTTAGTTGGCTGATGTCCTATTTAAATGACAGGCGACAGCAAACTACAGTAAACTTTACTTTCAATTCTGGACTTAAAAATCAGTTTTTCTCCCATATTGCAAATAATACTTTTGGAGTTCCGCAAGGTTCAATTTTAGGCCCTGTGCTTTTCATTATTTACATTAACGACATTTCTAACTTTTTCCCTCAAGAATCTTTAACTATTTTTGCAGACGACACTTCGCTTTTCACTAAAAACAGCAATGTCTCACAATTAGAAATAGAAACGTTTGGTCGGATCGGAGCTCTCTCTCAGTATTTTTCAAGGATGAACTTAAACATCAACCCAAAGAAAACCAATTTCATGTTTGTTTCTACTTGCCAGAAGAAAAGAAGACTCGAAAGGGCTGGCTTGTATCCACCACTAGTTATGCTTGAAGATGAAATACTTGAAAGTTCTCCTTTTATGGATTACCTGGGAGTGAGATTGGACGATAGTCTCCGGTGGTCGGATCACATCGAAAAATTAGCTTCAACTTTGACTTCAAATGTTTTTGTCATTAGGAGTTTGGCAGTTTTCAATAATATCTCCCTTTGCAAGTTAATTTATTTTAGTCTCATAGATAGCTACTTGAGATATTCGGTTGTGCTTTGGGGTTCTTCGAGTAAAATCAATTTTAACAGGATATTTGTCATCCAAAAGAAAGCAATCTGAGCTATCTGTAGGCTACGGCCTATGGACTCTTGCATAGAGAAATTTAAAGAGCTTCAGATCATGACACTCCCTTCACTTTACCTTTTTGAAGTTATCAATTATGTCAAAGAAAATAATTTGATAGAGGCTCATAGTCATTCTTACTTCACTAGAAACCGTAATGTCAATCCATCTGTTCAGCATAAGTTAATTTAAAACTTTTTGAAACTAAACCCAGTTATCTTGGTGTTAAATATTTTTCTCAATTACCGTCAACAATCAAGAGTATTGAAAATTTGAACAGTTTTAAGAAGAAACTCAGGCAGTACCTCATCGATAAGTGCTACTATGATCTACCACCTTTTCAATAATCCTGATTTTTCTCCCGGTCATTATTACTACACCCATTCCCCAACCTTACCTTACTACAACCTGATTAGACAGCGTCAGGAGTTGACGGCCAAGTTTTAGCCTACTATAAGGAAATTAAAGACGGGTCCCATGCCTTCGTGGTCTACGGGACGGACATAGGAGGTAACAGGTAGGTAACAGGTAAATAGACATTTAAAACCCTCAGTTCAGCAAAGACACACTTAGAGAAACATTATAGAAAAAATAAACCTTAGGCCTATTATAAGTTATCGGTCTAAAGCTTTAGTCCACACTGCCCCAGAGTGTAAGGGAAATCAGTGACATTGGAAAATTCAGAGTTCAGTTAAAAATCATTTATTGAAGGAGTGCTCCTACAGTGTTCCAAACTGAGAACCTCTTACCTTGAATCCGTCTTCCTGTCCCTTATCTAACTTATGCTAACCCCTAAAATTTATCTATTCTAATGTGACTCCTTTGGGCCGCATAAGATCAGTTTAAGGACTGGTCTTATGCCCTGGAAAAAGGTCTACAAGAGTAGCCTACATTGGAGATGTAGGTAAACTCTTTTGAATAAGCTTAGGTGATTAGGCCTAGTTTGGGCATAAGACTGACTACTCCACAAGTAATCTAGTAGGCCTAGGTCTAGACAATGAACTAGACAAATTTCAGGACTTTTAGAGATAGATGATACTGAGGTTACTGTATTGATAAAGATAGCAATACTAAAAGTAACTCTCAAAGACTCTGATCATGAAAATCAATTTTGTGAAAATTTTATGCCACCTAGCCTAAAATAATAAAGATCAAACTTACTTGATGTGACGTATGGCATATTGGAATATTAGTTGGACTTCAATAAACCCATGAATAGTTTGCGATTACAAAATAAATAATATGACAAACCACCAAATTGGTGGAATAAAATTAGGTAAATAAAATTTCTCAATAACACGACAACGTTGTTCAGTCCGGTTTGACAGCGACGACAGCTGGCTTTTTCCATTGCTTACTATTGTGATTAGTCATTCTTTTGGTTAACCATAGAGTCTAGTTTATGTTTATGTTTGTTACTGTAAATGCTACGTAAAATCAATATAAATTTGACATCCTAATGGTAATCAAAGGTAAAACTTTAATGAGACAGCTTAAAATTTCATGGATAGTTATTATATTTTAAAAAGTTCTTAAGTCCATCACTAAATAAACGTATTTCAGATTTAGATTTTTACAATATTATGGCTTTTTTCCTACATACTCTATGACGTTGTGTACGTGTTTGTTTATATCTTATCTTCAACTTCAATTCTAAACTTGCAGACGAATTTACTTCGATGCACTTTTAACCTGTACTGTCCTATGATTTATATTATCCTATAAATTTCCGTAATAATTATCATTATCGTCCTCTCTAACTTCCCGACGTGGCAATATAGAACTAACCCGTGTTCATTTATTCATAACCGGTATTGGAAACTTACAAATATGTTGAAAGCGGTTATCTTGATTGGAGGACCTTTAAAAGGTAAGTTATTGCATTTGTAATGATCAATAATATAGCCTATTGAACTAAATAAATTACAGTAATAAATTAAAACTAAATTAAAAGGTTAACCTTTTTAAAGATTATCTTCACTGACCCTCATCATGGGCATTTAAGCCTTTGTGGTGGTCGGGCCAAAGACAGCAATGTACCATCATGGTAGGTAGCCTAGAGGGTGTAAGGCCTGTTAAGCCGCGTTTACACCGGAGTTGGAGACTGGAATTGCAGGCTTTTATCGGCAATCTCGATTGCAGACAGAAGTTTGCAACTTGTGCTTGCAACTGTACACACAGTTTGCTTCTGCAACCGCAACCTGCAACCTAGCCATCAGTCAGTGTGTGTAATGCCGATTGGTGGGAAAGGAAGTGACGTAGCGACGTAGCCGATGGCGGGAGGGGTGGCGGGGTTAGTTGCAGACTCAAGTTGCAATCAAATAGGCGCTGCAACTCGGGTTGCCGACCGGGGTTGGCAACCGCCTTTGATCTTTACCGACTCCGGTCGGAAAACCAAAATTCGAATTGCGTCTGCAATCGAGATTGCCGATAAAAGTCTGCAACTCCGGTCTCCAACTCCGGTGTAAACGCGGCTTTACACACTTAAGTGGCGCATCTGGTACGTGGCGGCACGCTGCATGCGACTGCCACGAAACGCAAAAACCAACCAGTGCTTAAAAAAAAACCAAGATAGGAGCTTACATACTACAGTAGCGCCATCCCCACCACGCCTATGCTAATGTGCGCCACTTAAGTGTGTAACAGGCCTTAATCTAGCCAAGGTTGACCACTCATATTTTTTCCTGTTGTGTTGACGTCCAGGATCTATCAGGAATCACTATGGCTCGTGAGGCCAAGAGCTGTTTCAGTAAGTTAGCTCTCCTGCACCTTATTAAAAATACCTAGAGGCCCAATGATATAGATCTAATTACTTAATGAACAGAAAACCATACCCTGGTAATAATTTCCATGATTTTGTTAAATACAAAGACCATCTCTAATGTCTACAAGTTTTATTTAAATTTAAGAGCATGATACAGTAACGTTAAAACTTCAGTCTTGAGTTTTTTGTTCAGCCGAAGTTAGACAGAGCAGAAGTCCACACTCAAGGTCTAAATGGTCCTGTTGATAAAAACTCAAGTCTATTCAATATTTCATGGCTTAGCAGACCTCGTTCATAAGGTAACTTACATAAAATGTTAAATATAAGTCGTAAATCTTAAAACTATCCTTTTCATGATTTCAGGTGTAGGATTGGAAAAAATTTAGGTACAAATTCTGTAAAAGAGCCTAGGCCTAATACCTACCTTTGCAAAAGCTTAATTTATTAAAATATCTTGTGAACCATTTAGTACCTAACGGTCAAAACAAAAATTACCTTATTTCTCTTATCTTAGACCAACTGGTACAATGTGGGGTATGGTCAGTGCTGTTTTTGTAACAATATAGGTTCCGGTACGCGATCTATATCTATTCCATATAGATACAGATATAGAGGGTATTTAGAAGAAGGGTCCACTCCTGGGAAACTTTAAAATTTTAGCCTCAAAAAGTGCATTTTAAAGCTATATGATACAAGGTTAAAAAAAAATATTTTTTTTGTTTTTTCCCCCAAGAGGTGGTCTACTGGTTTGGTGCCTACTGGCGCTTACCATCACAAATAAAGCACTGGGTAGGGTCGGCCTACTTAAAACTGTGCCTTTAGTGGTTTAAGTAAATTAGGCCTAACTTATGTCGGGGTGATACCTGCTAGCCTACTTACATTAAAGGCTAAACTTTGTTATCCGGCTCCATTACTATTATCAATCTTTGCAATTTTATGTTTATTTTGCTTTTCAATAGGCCCTATGTCCATTCGATAGTTGAAATAGCCTGTAAACTCTATTAAAAACACAATTTAGCCTAATGTGTTAAAAAAGACAAGAACTGCAAAAATTTGATCAGTCAGTTTGGTTTGGTTTTAGTTTTTTGTCAGCAACTGTTTTTTTGTTTTTTGTTTTTTTTTCATATGATGCAATCATTTATTTACCATCAATATGTTAACAATGATATGAATTAATTTTAAAATTGATAAGTTAATAGCAATGGTGTTGGATAACAAACTTTTCGGAGCCTCTGACCACCAGGATTTTGTTTTTGTTACACAATGAACTCTCATTCCAACTAGAATGACTTGGATTTCGGCCTCATTTATCCCATACTCCCTAGCCTTATCCATGAATCCTATACAACTTAGTATAATATGAGCAGTATCTGTGGCGATGTATTTTCAGCGATCCCGAAATCTAACCGGTAGATTTTGCTTTAACTTAGCATTTGAGAGTTTTTTGGTCGGATTGCTGTTAGAATAATCACTTCCAGTAAGCATGACGAATATTGCAAACCTCTTTTTGTTCGCCTGGGCATATTGAATGTTTTCAACCAGTTTATATATACCGTACTTAACTCCCTTTTGAAGGTCAAGTATACTCCACAGCTCAGTCAGAAAACTTGTGGGCACTGCCACACTTAAGATTTCCAAAATAGAGGGCACATAAACATACCGAGGTGTAGGCAGGGAAACTAAAGACAGCAACCCTACTATAGGATACAAAATGTTAAACCAAAGCCACAGGAAGTCAAGGATTTAGACCCACATAAATTCAACTCTTGGCAAGTCTTGTAAAGATTTTTAACTAGGTGTCAATTGAAGTAACCTTTTTTAAGTTACAAAAGTTTTATTTAAATCTGACAAGATCTATCATTCATTGAGGTAAACTATTGCTTCTTAGTAATAAGTCCAGAAATTTAAGGTAAGTAACAGCCCCAACCTCAGCAAAAATATTTATTTTGTGTAAAACTACGTTTTTAAATTGTATGTTTAAAATTACAACGTTGTCTTGAACCATCAAGGCAAAGGAATAACAATAAAAGGTAAACAAAAATAAAAGCATGCTACCTTTAAGCATCTTGGTTTTGAAACAACATTGGTTTTGTCCTGTGAAAAAGTGTCGCCTAGTTGGTTCAACCCCTGATTACCATAATACTTACAAAAGTGAATTAAAACCAACGAGACAGGCCCGGTTGACCCGGTAGTTGACCCGGTTGAGGATATGACTATGGCCTGTCTAAATGAAAAGGGAACCCAAGACCTGCAACTAAAATAAAAATGGACCATGATGTAAACCTGTCATGTGAGCCTGCCCTCAAAGTACCTACAGTATGGTATAGAGAATTTTATGGATTAACATTATCACAAATGTAACCCGTGTTGTGTTTTTTTTAGCGATTGAAAAACTACCTCAGATTACTGACTATTGAACGTCCACTTTTCATTTGCTGAGTTAAAAATATAGTAAACTTCCCTCTAATCTGGCATGTTTGGGACTTGACACATAAGCAGATTACAAAATATTCCGGATTACAGGATAAATGTTAAGAAAATGTGTATTAAATAAAAAATGCATTAAAATATGTAAAAACAACTTTACTACCTTTAGTATAAAATCATTGCATAAAACATAGGTCTACTGCAACCTGAAGCTAATTTTAATTTCAGGTACTAGATTTCGACCTCTGTCACTTGATGTTCCAAAACCCTTGTTTCCCGTGGCGGGTTTACCAATGATTCAACATCACATAGAGGCTTGCATCAAAGTCCCGGAACTGAAAGAAATTCTTCTCCTGGGCTACTATCCAGCTGTAGACCTGGCTCAGTTTGTGATGGAAATGGTTCAAGAGTACAAAATAAATATAAGGTAAAACTTACCATAAAATATTCCAAATTATTTTGTTCATTAATCACACAAATAAAATATATACCATAGCCTATTTCCAAGTAAAATCTGTGCTGGTGCTGTGATAGTTAACTTAAAAGGGCTACTTGTTTCTTACATAATTGCAGGAGGGTCTAAAAGTTTCCTTTCGTTCCTCACATGTAGCCTTAGAAATAAAACCCTAACAATATCTGCTCTCTCCCTCTTTACGTAGTCTTATGGTGGCAGTATTATTTTTGACAGAATTTTGCAATAGTTTTAATCATGATAAATAAAAACATACTTTTCAAGTGATGTTAAAATTAGCCGAAACATAATTTATTTCATCCCTTTTTATCAGATTCAATTTTTTCAAGTGATAAACTAACATTAGCGCTGGAAACTAGGCCTTAGCAGCTTGGGCCAAGTCTGTATGTTCCAAAATAAAGACCTTGTTAGATAGTTGCCAGCCTGCCTATTTTATAGGAACGTACAAATAAAGCTATTTGAGCCATAAAGCTTTGGACTCAAGTGAAGAAAAAGCTCAGAATTGGTGACAAGTTTTTTGTTACCATACTGCAAAAGTAAATTATTCATTATAGGCTATATTAAAGTTCACAGTTTATTTATCAACTTTTATGGCGAATATAAATCAAATTACAGGTATTTACAAGAATTCACAGCACTGGGAACAGCAGGTGGAATGTACCACTTCAGAGATCAGATCCGATGCGGAAACCCGGAACTGTTCTTTGTCATGAATGGTGATGTGTGCGCCAGCTTTCCATTGGTAGAGATGCTAGAATTCCACCGTAATAAGGTAAATTACACAGTAGAATTGAGTTAAAATAATGTTCTCTTTAGTTATACATTTTTTTGCAAATCAAGCCCCAAATTCCTCAGCATATATTTTCATATTTTTTTCATAAGTTTTTAATGTTTCAAGCCTTTAATCTGGCATGGAATAAATTTTTATAGTTTTATTGGCATATTGAAATAAAAATATAGTAGACTCTCAATAAGCCGCGGTTCGGCTTTGTTGGACTCTTCTCTACCTACCGGACTTAAAATTATGCGCCTAAAAGTAGTGGTTTTTCAGAAATCCCCATATTTTTCTTTAAAATATTGACAGTCTATAATTTTTTAAGTTCTAAAAGTTGACGATTAAATGTGTAAAAAATTTATGGCTGACAAAAACCTCATATGATTTTTTTCAGGGAGAGTCAGCTATCATGACAGTAATGGCCACGGAAGCCACTAGGCAGCAGGCACCACATTACGGTTGCATCGTAAGGGATAAGCACAACTCCGCAATCACTCATTACGTCGAGAAACCATCGACGTTTGTCTCCACACTCATCAACTGCGGTGTCTACATCTGCTCTGTTGAAATATTCCAGATCATGGCCACGATATTTAATCGTAACCAACAAGAATACTACAAGTATGTGGTAGTTTGAACTGCTGCTTATTATTGCATGATAATTTAATTACATTTTGCATACAATGTGACATGTGGTATCCATCTAATAAGTTTGACATGCCAAAAACTTTATCTACGTTTTGCCTATTTACGCCAGAGGCATTTTTTAACGTTTTGACGGGGAACAGTCCAAACTACATGAAACCCATGTAGTTCCTAGTTCCTAGTTTAGTTCCTAGTTTATGAAATGCTTTGTAAAAACTATAATTTATTGAATTTAAGCTGTTATTAAAGTGGTCTGCACGAGTGGTCTGTTGAAGGCAGGGTGAAAAGGAGATGTAACCAGGAGCCAGCAAATGAGCTCCAAACAATGTTACCATACTTATGCTTCGCTGCACTCCCCGAGCATAGTTGCACACTTTTTAATGTTGATGACAAAAAAAAAGCTACTACTTCCTGCACTCTAAACTCATTCTTAAAAAGGATGCAGATCTTTCATGGGTTTCATGTAGCGAACAATCTCATGAAACTTAGTGAGCAAAGGGAACATTTAATATTTTTATTTATAATCACAGCTATTTATAGTCCGTTAAAAATTAATGTGTTTCCTTGAAAATTTATTCTGAATGGGAAATGAAATTTTGTCTTTCGAGTGCACATTAATTTTGAACAGGGTAGAATTAGGGGTTCTCAGTCCTTCATATCAAAGTGTTATTTTAACTGAAGAAGTGTAATTTTTAATAATCAATCGTGAACTTCCCAGTGACAGTTTCACAAACGGCAAGGAGTCGGGGTGTATCCAGCTGGAGCGGGAGGTGTTGAGTCCGCTGGCAGGTACGGGACGAGCGTTCGTATACACGACTACCAACTGGTGGTCGCAGCTCAAGTCAGCCGGTTCAGCCATCTACGCCAACCGCCACTACCTGCAGCTCTATCGGACGCATCACCCGCAGCGGCTTGCTACAGAGGCGGCGGCAACCATCATCGGAGATGTGTACATTCACCAGTCCGCCACCGTGCACCCGTCGGCTGTCGTGAGTACTTGATATTTGTTTTTAAAACACCGACGTAATCTGGTGTGTATTTTAAGATGAATATGACTGAAAGGCCAATGTGATCAGTGAGAACAGATGGGGTGTAGATTTGTTACTGATAGTGATCACTGATTCATGTATCAATATTATAATTAATAGTTAGCCCAAAATAAAGGAAGCTGGGTCCAATTTCAAATGTTGTACAAACTTTTGACTTTTCCCGGGATTGAACAAACAACCTTTGTCTTCAAAGGCAAACTATAATCATTCAGTTATTAGTGTCCATAGTGGCGTGGAAGTGGGCCATTTCTAAAAAATCTGTCGCTTCTAGAGTGATAACACAATGATGGGCTCATCCGATTAAAAATTTGTGCAACCAAACCTGAGATTAAAGAGATTGTTGCAAGGGTTAAATAAAAGTTACCCTATAACAATTGGCCATAAAACTTTGCTGTAACATTTTAGTGTGTTAAGCTGAAACAAGTAGGAACCCTCTTAACTAACTTTGCTATATATGCCCAACGGATTTACCGACCTCCTTCTGGAACAAATGCAAGCCTCATTCTGCATCGTTCTTTATCTTACATCGTGCCAAAAATTCAATCTTAGCAAACATTTTACCATTTTCAGATCAGGCCTAACATTAGCTATTCTTCCAAGCATTTTAGCTAAAATTTCCAATATTTTAGGTCTGTGAAAGGCACCAAAAATTTCTAATTGGGTTTAGGTTGGTAAGAACACTTAAAATCAGTTGCTTAACATTAGTTATGCCCTATTACTACTAGATGTGTGGTGTGTGTTTGTAATACGTTCATTTACGCTGTAGATTTTGCACTGATGTAGTTTTACCTTTAAGAGGAGTGAACGAAGATAACGATAGTGGAAATTCGATGAATATGCAGGTCTGCTGTGTCAGGGGTATTTCAATAAAAATTTGAGCAGTGGGCAACTATTTGGATGGAGGAAGTTGCATAAAAAAAAAAAAAACGAGTCTTTATTTGTAAAACTGCGTGGTTCCAAAAAGTCAGGAAAAATCTCTCAAATTGGTCAGTAAAAGTCAGGAAAAAAGGCCTCGAAAACTCTGTGGCAACTTTGTAAAACTTCCAGCTGATGCCATAGCGCTTAGCGTCTTGAAACTCAGTGCATTTTACTGCTCTGGAAGGCTTTCTGATTTTTCCGGAAATCCGGGATATTGAAGTCTGAGTTTGTGGAACTCTTCTGTATTGACTCATTGGCCAACTTAACCTAACCACTCACTTGCCGACATTACCCTTTCTGTAACTCTGTCATAAAAACTTCTATTTTCCAAATACTTGAATTTCTTTAAAACTATCAACAAAGGTCAGGACTTTAAGGAAATATTTTCATTGTTTTCAACATGTGTACCATAAATTAATTGGTGGGGCCTATAACTGATAAGTATCATATTTTTACACCAATTTTGCAATATAAATTTCCCATTTCCAGATTGGTCCCAACGTTAGCATCGGTCCCGGCGCCAACATCGGCCCTGGCGTTCGCGTCCGAGAGTCCATCATCCTTCAGGATGCGCAGATCTCAGAACACAGCCTGGTGTTGCACAGCATTGTTGGCCGCGGCGTGAAGATCGGTGCGTGGGCGCGCGTTGAGGGCACACCCTGCGACCCTAACCCCAACAAACCCTTCGCCAAGATGGACAACCCTCCACTGTTCAACAATGATGGCCGACTCAACCCGTCCATCACGATACTCGGTGAGTGTTTGAGAATTTAAGCAAAAATTACTTGGGTTGGAATCTCTCTGATTTTTGTCATCAGCGAAAAAAGTTCATCTATAAACATTAAAAACCATCAGCATAAAACTACCATGATCGACAACATGATTAAAAAACGGAAAAACAAGTTGAACAATCCAGCATTGCATGCTTCTATGGAGCCATCTAATAATAAAAAAATTTGTGTACGTGGAGTTCAGGTGAACTGCACTGAACTATACAGTACAAATTACCCATGAATAATATATATATTTTCTACAAACACCAAAAAAACAGTAAAGTCCTATTAATCCGGAAATCTACTGATTTAAACACTTTCCGTCGGTAAAATTGCAATGTTTTTAACTTTTTTAACTTAGTTTTTGAGGAGCAACAAATATTTATTTTTTTTACACAAAGACCTTACCGGTAGTTGGATTATATTTTGTAATATTCTATAGTTAAATATGTTGGTTAGCTCAAATTGAAAACAAAAGAAATAGCCTAAAATAATATAAACTGTAAAATTTCAAATTAAAATTTGAATCAAAACTAAGTGTAAATTAAATTGGTTACCCACACTAATTTATTATTAGGCTTATTAATTTATTACACTATGAACATCATTTAATCACTTTTTGAAATACAGTAGGCCTAAAACAGTTAAATCACAAAACAAATTTATGAAGTTAAATATAAATGCTAAAATATATAAACTGTAAAATTTCAAATTAAAATTTGAATTAAAACAAAGTGTAAAATACTTAGGTTATCCACACTAATTTATTATTATCTATATATTAATACGCAAGCATGTTTCATTTCCTCCTTTTTTCTCAGCTCGTGTACATCGTAGGATAAATCCGAGCATACCTTTAGAAAGGTATGGTCCTGTAGATGAGCAGAATCACATTCTATAATTCACAAGTGATTATAGGGCTACGCCCCACAGACTTTCAAAGTTCTAATGTTAATCTTATGGAGGAAGGAGAATTGAATGAATCATTAGACAGCTGTTGTAAAACGATAACTGCTAGAAAATTAGGAAGAACAGATGTTTCAGTTGTAAAATGTTTTTAAACTTCTTGGGTCCAGATAAACTGAAATTTTGATCGAATTTCGATCAGGAGGCGATCTCTAGTGCTTATTAATTTATTTCACTATGAACATCACTTAATCACTTTTTGAAATACAGTAGGCCTAAAACAGTTAAATCACAAAACAAATTTATGAAGTTAAATATAAGTACAATATCAGTCTGAAATTGGCTGTTATATTATCTATCGAAAGACAGTGCCATCCTTTTCTGGTCACTTGGCCACGATAAATTACATTCCTTGTTTCCATCGCAGTCCACTCACATTCCCCTTCTCGGATGACCCGGGTTTTGGTTTTTGTTAGACCATAGTCATAGACAGAAACCAAAACCCTGGTCAAACGAAAAGTGGAATGAGAGTGGATTGCGACGGAAACAAGTTATGGAATAGGCCTATATCTAAATCAGTCCGAAAATTCACTAAACCTAAATAGAGTGTGGTCCCAATTAGTACGGATTAGCTTGACACTTCTGTAAATTAGATATGATTGTAAAATACACAACTTAAAAAGCTCTCACAAACCGAGAAGACCGCACTAAAGTCTACAAAATTGTATTCCACGATTATTGCCTTTCAAAAGTAATACATACAGTCGAACATAAATTATCATTAAAGCAGGCAAACATATCATTTAAAAAAAAAAAAAAAAAAAAAAAAGTTTAAAGGAATATCTACCTTTTTCCATCAAACAAGCAAACATAAAATTCACATAAGTTGCTTGTATCACTGACAATAAACATAATTTCACAGATTTTCAAAAATATTAAAATTTTTATATATGAATATTTTTTAGATGAAATTTATTTATTGCAACTCACATAGGTATTGTATGTGATATATGTTTTTTTTATATATATTTTTTTATACGTATTTGAATGAAGATGTTTGAGCCTTGTTAGCTTCAAAACAGTTTGTATGCCTGAAGATGAAGCCTTGTTGGCTTCAAAACAGTTGAAGCTATAAGTGTTGCAGTTTGATCACTGGCTTGTTCAACAGGTATTTTAAGTTCCTATTGTTATCATACATTTATTGCCGTCATTTTATGTTGATTCACCTAATGACTACATATTTAACTACATAGTTTATTTAAATGTCCAATGACAGTAAAATGACGGTCATGGCTACAGTTTCAGTTTCAGACAGATGGACAATACAGTGTTGGGAAAAAACAGTTAATGGAATTGCTGTTAGGCATCACCTCTGTTTAGTTTACTGGAAATTACAAAGTTTACCATTACAGGAACGGTAAACAAGTTTAAGAAATATCTTTTAGGGTTGAAAGTGTTCATAGACATTCACCACCAACAATTATATGTTTTAACTGTTAATAAACTTAAACATGTATTGTAATACAGGTTGCAGTGTAACAGTACCGGCGGAAGTGATTCTGCTCAACTCCATCGTTCTGCCTTACAAGGAACTGACTCGAAGCTTTAAAAATGAAATTATCTTATAGGTGTCTGTGGAAATTATTTCTTTTAAAATTGAAACTTCCAATTTGTGAATAATGTACCATATTTAAACAAATATTTTAATAAATTTTTAATATATTATTTAACAATTTTGACTCTTACTTAACATTTTGATGTCAGGCCCTAAAATTCTAAGCTTAAAGGTTGAAAATACCTATTCTGCTAGTTCTGAGGATCAAAAGAGTAGGCCTACTGCAGTTTCAGCATAAGAAAGCCATCTTTGGGTTTTCCAAATTGAACTGTTAGTTTCAATAATTTCTCTATTCACACCAATAATTAAAATTGTAAAAACACTAAACACAAACCGATTTGTAGATGATTCCAGTTTCAAGAACTTTTAAACATTGTGTAGGAATATTTACCTTAAATTGCCTAAGTTCTTGAGTTGATGTTTTTCAACTCAAAAACTTAGGCAATTTAAGGTAAATTTAATATTCCTACACAAACAGATTATTTTAAATCCAAGCAACAATTCAAGTAAATTATAATCAATTGTATTTACTGGCCAGTTTGCTAGAAGTTACATTCTTAAATATTTTATTGTTGAAAGGTAATGAGCCAAAGCTTTGTGTATTATTTACTTGATATTGTAACTAGCGATCAAGAAAATCTGGCGATGACAAAACTTTGATAGAGTAATCAAAGGGTCACTGTAAAACTAATTGTCTAAGCTGGACAGGTGGTGTAAAACATTCAGAGCATTCTGTTTATTTACAACAAGCATTTAAGTTTTATTCTGGAATAAACATTTTTCATCTTATGGTAATTATAACTTACATTTAGAATTAGTTATTGACAAATAAAGTGCCTATTGCAGCTAAAAAATTCTTTAAATAAAAAATCACATATTTGCACATATAAATTTAAACTTTGGTGCCAGTTCGGTTCCTTACAACTTTATTGCAAGCTTACATTGAAATTGACAAATTGAAGTGACTTTGGTCCTCGTTAGTAAATGGACACGTCGTCTGGTTGGGGCGGGGGCATGTCGAGAGGAGGGCACAACATGTGGTTTACGTTGGGGGGGCCCACCATCCCTTGCTGTTTGGCTGCCCAGAACTGCATGTATTCCACCACCGCCAGAATCTGCGGCTCCGGAATCACAGGGCCGATACCAGGCACATGGTCCCAGTACGGCAGCTTAGATTCCTTCTCTTGTTCGTCAATCGATTCGTCGGAATCGACTCTGAATTGGTGCACGGTATCGACCGCCAACGGTCCTTCATCGCTGTTGATTCTGTCCAGGGATTTGTCCCCCACTCTGCCTTTCCTGATTTCCACCACTGAGTAACCTGAAATGAAATTGGGTAATGTCATAATGTTAACCACAATCAACATTTTTTCATAAAACTTGTCAAACTATTCAGGCTTTTATAATGAAGAAACTGAATAAGGCTACAAATGGAAGAATAAATCCTTGTGGATACAGTAGATTCCCGGCAATCCAGACTAATGTGGACTGAACGGTGTCGGGGTTTGTGTAAATCCTGGGTTACAGGGAAAGCAGTAAACATAAGAAAAAGCACAAATAGTTTACGTTATTCCTATAAAAAATTTATTTCTTCATGCACAAAATAAACATAACATAATAAGCATATTATAAAATAAACATACTAAGCATAATAAACATAAAATAAAACAACTGCAAGAAAACCAAAGGACCATGTTGTGCTTCAGCCGATGCCATTGCACCTATAGCGCCTTGAAACCCAGTGCACTTTACTGCTCTGGTAGGCTTTCTGAGTTAATACCTTTAATACCTTTTATTGAAATGGCGACAACCAGAATCCCAGGTTATGAAAGTCAAGGTTTGCTGGGCTCTAAAAAAAATGACTCTTAGGTTTTCTGTATTTGTCAGACAATTTAGGACGTGTTTGATAAATTTTTATGTCCGTAACAGTGGTATTTAATTGTTTGAGTACCAGGAACCAAGCATTATTTGGTAAATTTATCATACGTTCATATTCGCTCTGCTCACTTGCCCCCAATATGACCTAATTCACTTATTCGAATTCATGGCAGGCCCATGAACCACAGGTTGAAAATGTAACACATTGGATTATTTGTTCAGTTATCAGCTGATTTTCGTTCAATTTACTAGCTACAAAAATGTTCATAACGCTCCTTTCACACATCACGTTTTTAGACGTGCGGGAAAAAACTGCACGATTAAAAAAACCGTGTGTTTTTAGCTGAGAATGAACAATCGGCAAGATTATGAACCAATTAATTTTAGCCTTGAAATTTTGTTAAAAAGTGGTTTTTTCTTGGAACAGAATGAAAAATTGGTGAAAGAGCGACCCCTTTTTTCAGAAGCAGTGCACCAATACAGTGTCGTGAGGGTATTAATGGTAAGGTCAAGTTCAGAGGCTCATTTGTTGACTTGGATCAACAATTTTTAGATGGTAGATAAAAACATTACCATCTGACAATTAAAAATAATAAATTTCTAATTAATGCTTAAGTATCAGACTGGGTTGGTGCTGTAATCCAGCTACTTGGAGGTCACGAATTGTGGATAGTTGGATGCGATATTCCCTAATGGGGATTAACGTCCGCACTAGTGAATACTAGTTCACCCATAAAGACCATAGTACGTTGTGTACATGGCCATAAACAGGAAAAAGCTGCACTTTTTGATTGGGATATGGCAATTTCTATGGTCATAGCTGATGCCCAAAGGTAACTTTTCAGATAGGGAGCCACTTCAAATTCCGTGTAGGACACCAAAATGGCGGCCATTAAAGATGGCCGCCATATGCCCACGTAATGTTGCACCATATTTGTTGTATCTCAGCTTCTAATGGTCCGATTTCAATAAACTTGTTATTATTTTAAAGCTGATTTTATAAGGAAACTTTTTTATATTTCTCATTTTACTGTAAAACCTAAGCGTTCTGCAGAATCCTTATAAAAACTAAAAACTTTACTATTTTACTATACATTTGGTAAGTAACATTATAGTTGTGGTACGAATTTTCATACTAAAGGAAAAAGGGGTATGTGTGCAGCGTTGAGTATATAAAAAAGTGATTCTTAGCTTTAGAAAAAACAGTTATTTTAATAACATCGAAAACAGGAATTACAATAATGTAACAAACTGTTACAAACAGACAAAAACCCAAGAAACAGTCCACATGAAAATTAAGTGCTTCTCCATGATTTTAGATCACGTATTCATCTTCCATAATTGTTCATCTTCCAGCTTTCATAATTGTTGATGCACTGTCGACTCCCAGAGCGGTTCTTGCAAAGTAGCGTGCATGGAACCTTGGCCTTCATACAGGAGCATCGTGTATGGCATTCAGTGCAACTACACTTAACTAATTCTCTACAGGCTGCTATAATTAGGGGAAGAGAAGACCAAACAGGTGTCCACTCCCCAACAACCATTGTCCATCCCCATCAATCTGGCTTTGGAGTGTTGTCCTTCACTGAGCATGCACGACCCCAAACTTGGCCTGCAAGGTATGCTGAACAATCAGTTCTGCCGTAGTGCCTCTCTAGTTGGGGGTAGACTTTGTAGACCACTATTTTTTTAAGTAAAGAGAAACTTTCTGATACGATTGACTGAGAAATCTTCAGCATCTTTGTAATAAAGTAAGACGGTAAACTTCTCCAGGACTTTTAAAGTTTCGTCAGAAATGGACTCTTGTGGTAGAGAGATTGCATGGAAGGCTGCAGTAGCTTCAGGAAATGATTTCCACACGGTCCAAGCTGTCGGTTTTCCTTTCATTGCAAATGATGATGTCACATCCGATCCTGTGAATGCATGAAATCCCCTCAATGCAACAGCTTTATGTTCTCCCATACTTTCAAAAATTGCATTAATATTTATAAATCTCTGATTCTTCCCAGCACCGAAGAGAATCCACATATCCTGAAGTCCAACTGTTTTGAGAATGTGGAAAAAAGATAATGCCAAAACAACAACATCAGTATCTACTGTGAAAATAATGACCTCTTTTGCTCCATGTTCAACACTGTTCTGCTGTCAGCTTTTTCCTGTTCCTTGCATTTGACTCCATCAATTGAAGATTCATCAGGGCGTGCCGCACAAATAATGCCATAAATCACGGTGATGATATGGGTCCTATCAAAATTGAAAAGTGCATGTTCTCCAAGTAACTTGAAAAGTTCGGTCTTATTTTGATCACAGAAGAGGAAATCGTTCCAATTTTTGGTAGCATAGGAACTTCTGGTACTCTTTTGTTTCTTTGACCAACAAAAGAAATGCTTGGGACGACTTCACGAGGCTCGCCAACTTCTCCTTTGCATGGAATTTGGAAGATAGAAATTGCTGTTCCATGAAAAGAAGACTCTGAAGTGGTGCTGCTGTAGTTATAATCAATGTTGTCATATGCACCGATGACGGAGAGGCCATAACGCAAATTTGAGGGGCATACGACGCCTTCTTTTTCAGCAGTAAGGATCTCCAAACGAGCAAGATCTGCTGTTATCTCCCTGATTCTGTTTTATGATATTGAGAGCCCTCTTTCGTGAATGGCATCAATTATTGTATTATTTCGCGTTCTTCCAAATACTGATAGACCTAAGTATAACGGAAACTGGTGTTTCATGACTTTTCTTGTGGCGAACAATTTTGCCTTTTGGAACACTTTCACTGTGGTTAAAAAACTATTAACTGGCTAATAGCCAGAGCAGACTGTGTTTCTCTAGCTGTATTTTCTGATGAAGTGTACCGGTAACCATGTAGTAAATTACACACTAGAGCAAGAAGTTCTGGAGGAACGCTTGACTTTTGTTGATCATAACTCAGGTGACCATTAAAAGTATCTTTTTCTCACTTATAACCTTCCTAATCTTTTTTACGAATATTTCACATGCAACAGCATCATCACCAACGTTGTCAGAGTGAACATTTTGAAAGTTATTAGCACCTTCTCGGTGCAGGAAGTAATCGCTGCCTGAAAGTTGGGCTTTGAGATGTGGGAAGTGATCGAAAATTCTTTCACGTAGACGGGTGGTATGTGTTGTTTTCAGGTCTTTACTTTCCACGCCAAGAAGATTGGATAGGCTGTCTGTATAAATAGTTGTCAAATAAGACATTTTTAAAACTATCTCAGTGTTATCTGATTCAGAAGCATAGATTTTCTCCCTTATAAACCATGCAACGGACGAAAATGCCATACTTTCAAGGTTTCAAGAATAGAGCTAACTCCATCTTCTTTTGTTCTGCTTCGTGTTCTTAGACAATTTGTTAGATTTGTATAGCCCTTTGAGTGGTACTTAGCTTTTTTTGCAACTAAATCCCCACACTCGAGGAAAGCTTCAAGTTCTACATTATTAGTAATTTCAGCACATCTCCTAATTTTATCGTCTTGCAGGGAAGCAACCTTAGACAAAGGTTTACGGGACGAGCCCTTCTCACCACATATGAAACATAGTTCATCTTTCGTTTGAATACATGAAGTTGAATAACCATTATACCTAGTTTTTTTTTTTTTTTTTTTTTTTTAACAATTGGTTCCATTCGCTGCTGCTCACTATTTTCATATGACGATGCACGTTTACGTTTATTTGCCCTGTCTAGCTTTGTTCTATTGAATTTAAGAGCACACTTTTTATGCTACTTAGCTTTGTTTTTTTTCGATGTTCTTTCTATTCCCCCTCCTTCATTTAACATGTTTATATCCAAACCAGGGGGCAATGCATCTACTTTATGAAAATCTATTATATTTTCAGCAAGCGTTTTGTAGCCCGCACCAACAAGTGATTCAGCAGTGTGTGTAGCAGGACATATCAAGTCTTCATTATTATATTTGTGACATAAGCAACATTTGGTCCAATCGACAACACTGGGAGGAAATACAGTATTATTGTCTGCCAACGCCAAACGCTTCGAGGACATTTTGAAACTGGATTAATCTAATTTAAAACAAAAGCGATTGGAACGAAGCCCTTTTAGAGCTACATAGTTTTCCGTACGTCATGATTTGAAGTGCTAGGCAATTTGGAGGAAAAATCGGACACTCATGGGTGATTCTACATCACCCAAATTAAAATTACTAAGTAATAAATCGGAAACAGGAAAAACATTATCACTTAATTTGGTAATATATAAACTAATAATTACATCATACGTGATAAACATTTGCTTGCACTGTAATACTTAAAAACAACAAATATTATAACTCAAGTTGTCTTGTTTCAAGCTGCTGTAAAAACAACAAACATCTGGTGAACAATTATTGCGTCCACACGTTATCAGCTGGCAGCTAGAGACAGTAAAAAAGCGAAATCCTATAATCTTATCACAACTATAATGTTACTTACCAAATGTATCATAAAATAGTAAAGTTTTTAGTTTTTATAAAGATTCTGCAGAACGCTTAGGTTTTACAGTTAAATGTGGAATATAAAAAAGTTTCCTTATAAAATCAGCTTTAAAATAATAACAAGTTTATTGAAATCGGACCAATAGAAACTGAGATACAACAAATATGGTGCAACATTACGTGGGCATTTGGCGGCCATCTTTCATGGCCGCCATTTTGGTGTCCTACACGGAATTTGAAGTGGCTCCCTATCTGAAAAGTTACCATTGGGCATCAGCTATGACCATAGAAATTGTCATATCCCAATCAAAAAGTGCAGTTTTTTTGTGTGTGCCCACTGTACTACCATCCTCATAAATAGACCAATTCGTACATATGAGGTCGAAATTGTGGATCGGATACCATGTTAAACTGTACGTCCCTAGATACCATTGGCTGTTGGGCTCTTAATTAACAGTCCTGTCTAAAGAGAATGTCAGCCTTAGTGAGTAACAAAACTATAAGATTGCGCCACAATCATCCTATACTCATCTCTCATTCATATTCAGGTTAAAATACCCACTATGTGAGGTTCCTGTCTCAAAATAGTAAAATATTGATATAAATTACACTTAGTATATAAAATTTAGCTTGATGAATACAATTCTGGAAGAAAGCGTTATACATGGTTCTTTCAAAACAAGGTTGGCTTCTTACCTACATCTCTTGTCCTCGAAAAATTTGTCATTGTTATCGTATGGTCTAATGCAAATTCTGATTGAACTGAATCAAAAGTTGCATTTTTTGGCTGAGCCTTAACCTCAGTTTTCTCCTGCATATCCGAAGTAGCCGTGCTTGAAGTATCTTCCAAACCTTTCTCGGTAGTTTCTTCCATAGTGGGCTCCTCTGTTTCTTCGTTCTTTGGTGTATTTAAAACCGTGTCTTCCTTTTGAAGTTCTTCCTCATTTGATGTTTCAAATTTAACACCTGAATCCACTACTACTGTATCCTGATCCTCAGCTTTTTCTTCTTCCTTTTTCTGGGATTGGCCTCCTTCCCTTGATGCTTCATTTCCTGTAAGTTAAGAAAGGCTATAAGAAATTTTCAAATCACACTGTCAAAAAAAAAAAAATGGTTTTGTGATGTATCTCACAAAAATGTCTTTTCTTAAATATATATATATATATATATATATATATATATATATATATATATATATATATATATATATATATATATATATATATATATATATAAATTTACAGACCTCTTGAAAATTTACTAAGTGTGCTGTGAACATGATAAAAATAAATTAATGACAATGTTAACAGTTGTGATTAATCAAATCCTGCAATGCAGATAGAGCCAGGTTTAATAGGAAATAAGATTAGGAAATACAGACTAATTTTGGGTGAGTCGGTGGCTTAGTGGTTAGCGCGCCGGACATCGGGACCATGGCTGCGAAGTCATGGGTTCGAATCCGCGTTCTGCCAGTGACTTATCAGTACCATCCACCTTGTACTGTAGCGGCTCACCCCCTTACTTTGTAATACAATCCACGCATAGATCAGGAGTCTATGTGGACGGGGCAAAGTAAGGCAAAAAAAGGTCCACCAACCTCTTAAAAAAAAAATAAAAATTTAAGTGAGCAGTAATTATGTAATATTGTACTATAAATTTAGACCATACATATACACTCCCCTCAGGGACAGTGGGCTTTCCACTGTACGGGTGTTTCTTGGCGACCCCGGGGTACCTGAGCCAAGCTGTGAGACCCTCCTCACAGTTCTTCCCGAGCTAAGGCCATTCTTCTCATCTTTCAGGTCTTAGCTCACCGTCTTTATTCTTTCCTGAGCTAACCTTGCTCACCTTCTTTTTTTTTCGACCCCGAATCAAGGGTGTCTTTCCACCTTCTTTCGACCGGCGCATGCTGGGGGGTCCTGGGAGTGTCCCTGTTGTGTTGCAGGGACTGATGTGTGCCTCGCACTGCCGATGGTCTCCTCCAGTGTGTCGTCAGAAGCCAGCCGCTTCGGACCTTAGTCAGGGAGTGCGGCATGGATGCAGGGATCGGACCCTGCATTGCCACGGTGCGACCCCCAGCACGTCCGGCACCTTGTGTGTATCGGTGCTGGGCAAACGGAGGTTCGGGCCCCAGAGTACTGGGGTAGGGGTGTCTTATCTCCTACGGGGGGTAGACCTCTGAGG
Organism: Neoaliturus tenellus; assembly: GCA_030545055.2. Lineage (NCBI taxonomy): Eukaryota > Metazoa > Arthropoda > Insecta > Hemiptera > Cicadellidae > Neoaliturus > Neoaliturus tenellus. The sequence goes on from CM061531.1 coordinate 302,100,410, forward strand.
GTGCACCTGCTCTCGGCCAATGAACGGGCCGCCCCTTGCCGCACGATGCGCTGGTGAAAGAAAACCATGGACTTGAAAGCCAAAAACACGAATGATGATGAGATAGAGCAGGCCGCCTTTAAGCGCAGCTCAAAACTGCAGAGGTCTCCGACCTTGAACACTGGAACGCCGACGAAGGGTATTAAAACCACTCCCCCGCCGGTGCCATTCAAGGCTTTTGGTGATGCCGGATCGTCGTCCAAATCCGGATAGAAGAAGGAGGAGATCGATATGGCGATGGAGGTGGCCGAGCCGGCAACACCATTAGCCAAGATCCAAGGGATTCCTCCCAAGAAGAGCCCTCTTTGTGCGGCATTCGAGCTGCAAATGCTTCGGCAGCAGCAGGACGATGCCCATGAGGAGGAAGACTCATGTCTGAAGAAGATGAAAGCTCTTTTGAAGGAGATGGCCAAGGCCCTCTTAATTCAAAAGAACGTAAACAAGGCGATAAAAGAGGGGATCCCGAAACTCGAAGATTCTCTAGAAGAAATCGAGGAGTGCCGGAAAATCAGGCTAAAGGCAGTGAAGCAGAAGCGCGATGTCACGAACCGAGTCATCTCTGCTTCGCCTCAAGCTCATCTGGCTGAGTCCCAGACTCAAGCCAGAAAGCGAAAGAAGAGGCAGAGCGGTTCTTCGTCGGGAAGCCCTGAGCTTGTTGAGGTGGACTCAGTGCCGAGACAGGTTTTTGTCACTGCGGCATCGCAGACATCTCCTGTCCAGGCTACTCAATCCGCCCCGGGCGCTGCCGTGATTCCAGCGGCTACTCCTGCAGAGGTTCCTGCTCCGGCGGCTAATCCTGCCTTGGCAGCAAACTCTGCCTCAACACCTTTGGGGGGCTGGAAGACGCGCCTCTCCAAGAAGGAAAGGAGGAGGCAGAAGCAAGAGGAGGCAGCTTCGAAAAGTGCGTCGAGGGTGGAGCAGACGCAAGTCTCAAACCCGGTTGGGGAGGCCTCTGGCAAGTCTGTCAGAAAGCCTAAACAACCCAGGCCTAAGAAGCCCAGGACGGAGGCAATCTTGATCAAGCCCTTAGGGGGGCGATCTTTTGCCGATGTTCTGGGTCAGATTAGATCGCAGGCCAAACCGGAAGAGACCGACACCGTTATCAAGTCTATTCGGCGAACCCAGAACGGGGATGTCCTCCTCGAACTGGGGAAGTCGAGTGACAAGATTGGTTTTGCCGCTTCCCTCAAGACTGCACTTGGGGACAAAGGCTCAATCAAGGCCCTAGAACCGAAGTGTTCGGTCAAGATTCGGGACCTTGATGCCCTCTCCACCGAAGAGGAGGTGACCCGTGCGATCCAGGTGGCACTCCCGGAGATACCGGCTGATGGAGTGAGGGTATGGCTGACTAAGCCCAACCGAAGTCAACTCCGGATGGCTGTTGCTGAGATGAGCGAAAAGCACGCCAATAAGCTGCTTAGCCTTCAGCACCTCAGAGTCGGTTGGGTCAGTTGCAGGCTCAAACGGAGGGTGGTAGTTTCGAGATGCTTCCGCTGTCTCGGTTTCGGCCACTCCTCCCGAAACTGTAACGGGCCCGACAGGAGTGCCAACTGTTTAAAGTGTGGAGGCCAGGGCCACAAACGCAAGGAATGTTCCTCGAGTTCCTCCTGCTTCCTCTGCAAGGATTCAGGCTCCAGTGCCCTCGGTCACTTACCCGGGTGCCTCAGTACGGTGCCTTCAGAGCCGCACTTGAACAGGCAAAAGGCAGCGGCCGGTAATTCGCATCCTCCAGGCCAATCTTCATAGATCCTGGGGAGCTGATAACCTTCTAAATCAGCTCGCCCGAGAACTTGGTGCTGACGCGCTCCTTATCAGCGAACAGTATCGGGACAGAGACCCAAACACTTGGATCTCCGACAGCCTCGGTACTGCTGCATTTTGGGCACGTAATACGCAGGATGTCTTGGTGCGGAGTCACGGTCGTGGCCGAGGATTCGCCTGGGTTAGGTGTAGGGACGTGACTATCTTCAGTTGCTACCTCACCCCCAACGAGGCCGTCCAGGACTTCCGCAACAAGATAGATAGCCTAGAGGAGTGCGTTCTCGGCACCACCGGGCATGTCGTCGTTGGTGGCGATTTCAACGCCAGGGCCGTCGAGTGGGGAATGCCCTCTACCAGCTCCCGGGGGAAATACATCCTGGATTTCATCGCCAGGGCCGGTCTTGTCGTCCTCAACCAGGGCGACACACCTACTTTTCGGCGCCCCGGGCAAAGAGGCACGATCCCCGACGTCACCTTTGCGTCTGAGTCGCTCCTTCCGAGGATCTCTGGCTGGAGGGTTGTGGAGGACTACACGGGTAGCGACCACCAATACGTCGTGTTTGACCTGTATGATCAGACAAATCGTCGAGTTTCCGCATCTCGGGAAGGGCCACGCCGGTGGAACACCAACAAACTGGACGTGGTCAAGTTCACCGAAGTCATCTCTCGGGGAGCGCAGGGGAATCCTGGTGAGGCTGGGGCCGAGGCACTAGTAACATCCACGATGGAACTGATCGTCTCGGCCTGCGACCAGGCTATGCCGCGAAGGAAACCCCGACGCGACAAACAACCCGTTTACTGGTGGACTGAAGAGATTGCGGAACTGAGAAGAACATTTTTAAGAACTAGACGAGCCGCCACTAGAGCGAGAATTCCCGCAGACAGAGTTCGTAAGTCGGAGGCCTATAAAGCTGTGAGAAAATCTCTCCGCCAGGCGATCAACAGGAGCAAGGCGAATAGCTGGAGGAGACTTCGTGACGACGTTGACTCCGACCCGTGGGGCCTGGGTTACAAACTTGTAACACAGAAACTCTCCACCTTCCATCATGGAGGGCGCCACCATGGGGAGGATCGTCGCTGCGTTGTTTCCTGAACATCCACAGCGACCGCCGGTTGACTTCGGGCGGGTAGAGGACGTTCCACTCTTCACTTTCGAGGAGCTGGAAACCTCCGTTCTCTCCCTGAAGAGCAACAAGGCTCCTGGCCCGGACGGGATCCCCAGTGAGGCTTTAAAGAAAGTATTTTCAATCAACGCTGACTTGTTGTTGAGAATGTACAATGCTTGTTTGGTAGAAGGGGTGTTTCCGGCTCCCTGGAAAACAGCCAGGCTTGTACTGATCAGCAAGGGCAAAGGTGATCCCGAGCTGCCGTCGTCCCACAGGCCTCTCTGCATGTTGGACACGGCTGGGAAGCTGTTCGAGAAGCTGATCCGTTCCCGGTAGTAAGTTACAATAGACTTGACACTATTCATGTATATAAATTGTATACAATTTGATGAATAAAGACTTTTTGAATCTTGAATCATATCTGTTGCGGCTCATCGAGGATTATCTACGCTCTTGAAGCCTGATTTATGACAAGAGGGACGGAACGCGGACGATGGCAGTCACTTCTGGTGCCGCGCAAGGTTCAATACTCGGCCCGGATCTCTGGAACGTTGCCTATGACAGCCTTCTGAGGTCCGAGATGGCTGAGGAAACCACTTTGGTTGGGTACGCCGATGACGTCGCAGCTCTCATTGCTGCACGCAACGTTGAGCTGGGCCAACTAAAGTTGAACCGAGTCATGCGTGTGGTCAACACCTGGATGTCAGATCACGGTCTCTCGCTTGCTCTCAGTAAGACGGAGATCGTGATTCTCACGAAGAAGAGAATTGACACCGTCGTCCCACTCCGAGTGGGAAGGGAGGTGGTCACAGTTAACGTAAGTGGACACCAAGTTAAGCTGGAGGGATCAGATCTTCCGTACGGCGGACAAGGCCGCTAAGGTAGTCACTTACCTTAGTAGGCTGATGGCCAATGTCGGGGGTCCCCGATCCAGCAGAAGACGTCTGTTGATGTCCGCGGTCCATTCCGTGCTCCTTTACGGGGCAGAGGTGTGGGCAGGCGCTCTAGATAAGGAGTGCTACAGGTTGCGACTCGCCCGGGTTCAGCGTCAAGCTGCGCTCCGGGTGTGTTCCGCCTACCGGACAGTGTCCGAGCCTGCCGTCCTGGTGGTCGCCGGAGTCATCCCTGTCAAGCTCTTGGCAGGGGAGAGGAAAGCGATTTATCAGAGACAAGGCGAGATCGGCAAGGACACGGGAAGAACAGAAGAGCGCTACCGAACCTTCCAGCAGTGGCAACACAGCTGGGAGCACGACACCCGAGGACGATAGACTGCGGGACTCATCGAGCAGGTCCAACCATGGGTAGAAAGGCGGCATGGCGAGGTGGACTACTTCCTCACGCAGTTCCTGACAGGTCACGGCTATTTCAAGTCGTACCTGAACCGGATGGGCAAGACCGGTTCACCGGATTGCATCTACTGCCCGGGCGTTCCCGATGACGCGGAACACACCTTCTTCCGCTGTCCGCGTTGGGAAAAGCCCCGCCGGGTGGCCACAAGAAAACTCGGTGTTTTTTCCGTGGACACGGTCTGCCGAAAGATTATGGAGGATGAGGGCAACTGGGATTGTTTGTCACAGTTCGTCCGGGGCATCCTCCTGGAAAAGAAAACCGATCTGGACCGCAAAGTGGGCCAGATCCCTTGATCGAGCGGCTGGAAAAGGAGCGAGCCCCACGGGCGTAAGCCAAATTTAGGCCTAGCCTGACGTAATGTGACAAACAATTCCAGGTTAGATTCCTAAAGAGTAGAGGAGGTTTTTTAGTGGGTAAACCCGTCTTTAGGGGAGCCCCACACTACAGGCTGGCCACCTGTGTGCGTAATGCATTTTTCCGCCTCTCCTCAAAAATAAAAAATAAAAAAATACATATACACTAAAATTTTGTTATATATTTTTTATGATAAGAATTTATGTTTATATAAGTTAAATGATTTTATATTTAAGTTCAGTGCATTTTCATCAAAGTGTCAGCCCTTACACTTGTGCCGGCTCCAAATCTTTCTACAGAGTGAAAGGATGCACAAAATAAGGTGGTTTGGAATTTGTTTTTTTACTATTTTTTTAGCATGCCTGTGCGTGTACCTGCTACCGGTACATGCCTGTGCATGTACACAAGTACCTGCTGATTCCACTTTGGAATGTCCCACTCTGGACGTTGATGTTAGTTCCACCCTGGAAGGAGCTTTATTAATCAGTTCTTCCAAGTCCAAGACTTCACTGTCCCGCCCTCCTTCATCCTGTAAAATACATAGTTATATAAGTGCTTACATTATTGCTTATTAAATCATACACTATTTGTTAGATATTTCACAATTATTTTATATCACTTGGATTTTTTTATAAAACAATGAGTAAATAAGTTTCCTCACCATGACACCTAGAGCGTGTTTTATAGTTTCATGTCCATTCCCTTAAAAATTATATTTCAAAATATTTTCATAAAAATAACATTGTCCAAGTTTAATATTTTTAAGGTGATAAAAACTCATTAAAATTAAAATAACTTTGATTGATTGCTGAAGTTCTGCAATTGAATCAAAACTTAATAACTACATTCCAAACACCATCGAAACTTTTGAGTGTTAAGAAAAAAATTCTGTGGTTTTGTGGAATAGAATAGGGGTCAATTGGATTTGTCTTTGGTGGATAAAAGTAAGGATTCATACATTTAATAAATTCAATTTCAAGCAATTTTCAGTTAATTTTAAAAACTACCAAAATTGAACTTAAAAATAACAAAATAATTTGTATATTTTCTGCACACATTCCACCATAATCAGAAATAAAAGATAATTATTCAAACATATTTTATTACTTTGCTACTCTTACTTTGTAATCAAGAATATTTACTTTTTAATACTTACTAAGTTCTTAGCTTGAACTTTTAACCAATCTTCATTTTCTTTAAGTGAGGAATGACTCAAAATACTTTCACCCTGTAATATGTAAATTGCCTTTTAAAGTTTTTATTTATGCTTCTCATGTGTGGCTCTGACAAGAACCGTTCTACAGATGAGGTTGGTGTTGAAACCAATGATATTTTATTCAAGTACTTAAAACTCGTTTCATACTAAAAATAAATACCCCTGTCGCAGCAGACCTGCGTACTCAGCAAATTTCCAAACGATCTTAAGATATTGTATTTTCCCCATAAACACCATAGGAATGGGTATGTAGGTTTGCTGACTTGGGATTTTGTTAGAAAATATTAGTTTTGTTAGGAAATATAATAGTTACGTTAGGTAAATGTCAAACTGTCTCAATATTCGGCACTTTTTAATTTTCCCCATAAACTTCATGGGGGTGAGTATGTAGGTTTGCCGCCATATGGGTGTTGTAAGCAAATATCAGTTACACATCCTCCCTAGTGAATGTACATACCAAATATTATCAAGTTATGTTGTTCTTTTCATTTTCCCCATAAACCCCATAGGGGTGAGTACGTAGGTACGTAGGTGAGTACGTAGTACACCCGCCATGTGGGTGTTGTAAGCAAATATCAGTTACATCCTCCCTAGTGAATGTACATACCAAATATTGAAATATTATCAAGTTATGGTGTTCTTTCCATTTTCCCCATAAACCCCATAGGGGTGAGTACGTAGGTTTGCCGCCATGTGGGTGTTGTAAGCAATTTTTAGTTGAACCCTACCAAGTGAATGTACATACCAAATTTTATCAAGTTATTCCAATAAATAAGCGAGATACAGGGTTTAGTTGATTTCCCATAAGATTAACATGGAAAACCTATTTTTGGCTTTTCTCCGTAACCTGTTAAGCCAAGTTAGAAATTCAAAATACTAAATTGTTTATTTTTTTGAGCTCTTTAAAATGGTTTTAGTCAAAATTGTTGAATTTTGAAAATTATGCTCCAAAAGTCCAAAAAACCCATTTTTGACCCTTTTGAAACCCCGTTCCCATAACCCGATCATGCTGGTTCGCAAACTCATGAAAATAGACCTAGTCTTACACCTTCATACCAAATTTCATCAAAATCGGAGGTCCCCTTCAAAAGTTATCAGTACCACGGACACACACACACATATATATATATATATATATATATATATATATATATATATATATATATATATATATATATATATATATATATATATATATATATAGATATATAGATATATATATATCTACATATCTATATATATATATATATATATATATATATAGATATATAGATATATATATATCTACATATATATGAAAATGAACGAACGGTGTTTTTGGCTTCTGGGGACCTCGAAATGAAAAAGTACCATGGTCCCGGGCTTAGGTCTTACCATGGCTACTACCGTAATAGCGTATTCCCTATAGGGAAATTCGCTAAAAGTGTTAAAAATGTTACCCTGCTCTTCTATAAAAATGCTGGTTAAAATAACTGTAATAAATTTATGTTTTATCTCATCAATTGGTGTGAAAAAAATGTAATTCTAGAATTACATAGATTCAGGCAATGAGTAAGAAAGGGTAACCCTAACTTTTTTGCCTTTATAAAGGATTTTCATTTCATTTCATTATATATGACATTATCATAATAGACTATGCAATTTCAAAGAGATTTTTAATTACAATTCTACAAATGGAAAAAGAAAAATTTATCTTCCTTACCTGACTTTCAGTCTTTTCAAGTTTGGTTCTGATTTTTGATGGTGATTCGGAGTATGCGGATACTTGAGACTAAAACCAAAAAATAAATAATTAAAGAGTTATTAGTATCAAAATTTTCTACTTTCAATATAGTGTTAATGTATTTGATTGCAAAAGTTTTGTCGTTGTAATGTTGCGAATGCACGTGTCACTCATCATTAAATACACACAAGATTAGGGTATTTTTATTTGGTGATTCATATCAAGGAGGAAGGGGTGAAAATATCTCTCGTCCCATAATACATCACATACAAACCGCGGTCCTGTAAGAGATCATGGTTTGTACCGCACCTTGGTGGTTGTGGCTGGGTACAAGGTGATCAGCTCCGTCTTGGTTCCCTTCGCAGTGTCCAGCACCTCGACCCCAAGCTCGGACGAGGCCCCCGGTTCGTCCACCGCCTTTGGCGAAGTGACGCGGTCCTTCTTCTCTTCTGGTTTGATGTCAGGCCACACCATCAGCCCTGCCGTTGAATCTGCCTCTTCGGGTTCCTTCGGTTGATCATCCTCTGAAAGTTGAAATCAGTTTTTTCGCGATTCTATCTTGTAGGCTTTTGATAAACAAGAATAAAATTAGTGGGCCAGCTTTTGGCTTTGAGAAACTACTGCGTTCTTGGTATTTTCAGTGTCTATTTTAGTTTTTTTGTACTGTAGGCTACCTTTGCTTAAAAATATATTATCTTTAATCTAAAAACCGACTTAAAAAATAAATATCGACCTCTCCTAATTTTTAATTATTTGACTAAAGTAATTTTTTTAAATACAACTAGGGCCATATTTTTAGACAGTTTAATTTTAACTGAACATGTCACAACAAAGATATATACATATGGTATGGCTCATTTAGCCGGCCACCAAGTTTTAAGAATAAGAATATAAATACTGCAGTGCAAAGCAACTGAGTCAGTGTACATAAAAACTTATCTCTAAAACAAAAATATTGATCTCTACTCATAAAGCTAAATCAGAACGCTTAGCCATTGCAGCCCAGTTTCACTTGAGCTATGCAGACCGATCAATCCTTTGGGGAAAGCACTCAATGGGCACTCTACAACTATGTGCTCCATAGTTTGATATTCTGCTCCACAGTCGCATGACTGGTCTTGTGTCATTTTCCATTTTGTACTCCCAATAATTACATCTTCCCACTTTAGTGCGGAAGCAATTGAGAACAGTCCAATGTTTCTAAAGGAAGATTCATACCACCTACCGCTACAGTCGGGGCAACCATCAAGAAGTTGTTCTGACCTTGGAAAGCGTCCTAGGAGGAAGTCCAATTTGTATGGCAGGTGAAGTTTGTGTCCATCAACTGGGAGGCTACTCACAGAGGTGGTTTTCGGGACCTCAATCGGCTAGCAGATAAGATCTTTGTATATTCCTTAATGAGTGCATCCCTTGTGACAAAGATAGATGGGGGTGATGTTTGGAGCTTAAGGGCCAAGGACGCAAGGAAAAATACCAGAATTATCAAAAGTTACCTGGATGTTAATGTAAGTTCCAATGTTAATCTAATGGCAAGGGGAGAAACGATGGACATGGGGGCATGGGCATATGGGGACATGAGCATATGGGGGCACAAGGGGCAATAGAGAAGTCGGTTGCACCAGGGGGTTTTTGGGCAAGGGGGAGGAATGGGAAACATAGAGGGCACAGAGGCTACAGGGAATAATAGCGGGCATGTGGGTACAATGGCATGGGGTTACAGTGCATGGGTCACGAGAGGGGAAGGGGGGACACGCGAGAGGCTTGGGAAGACATAGCGAGTGTATGGGGTACGGTGGCATTGGAGGAGGGGGGGGGGGGGCACAGGGCTCCAGGATACCACTTTGTTGATAACCATTTTGTCATGTTGTATTGAACTATTTTATTTACTTGAGTTACAAACTCATCATGTGTACATGATGAATTTATAACTTATTTAGAATTTATAATTTATTTAAAATAGTTGAAACTATTTTTATTGGGTCAGACATTAAAATAGTGGAATAAATTTTATTTTTCAACAAAATAGACTACGGTACTTAAATTGTATTTTAATACAGGAGAGATTATTGGTTAATAACGGATTTGATACAGCCAAAAAGATTAGTCAAGACTTTAGGTAATATTGTATAAGAAAATTCAACCATGTAAATTCACACTACAGCTTTAAAGGAAATATAGTAACTGTGCATGGAGGTGATGAATTGAGACTTAATTTTGGAGATAACATTACCATTTGGATTTTTACATAGGGGCTTGTTGGGACAAAGGCCCCTAGTTATAATATGTTAAGGAGGAAGGAAATTGTCAAAATTTTTTATACAACTGATCTATTTGAGTACAAACTTTGGCTACTTAGAATAACCACAGAAAAATTATAATGTGTTAGAAAGGAAGGCTATAGTCAAAATTTAAAAATGTATTTAGACAGAAAATGCTTTTTAGCCTTAAAACATGGATATGTCCTTACTCTTCTCAACTACACTTTTTCTGCAATTAAAAAAAAACTTTGAATGTTACCTTGTGCAACCACTATTGAAGACACCTGGGTCGAACTGACCGAGGGTGATTCTTGGGCGATTTCAACGTGTTTAACATGAGGAGGCTGCGGCCCGCAGTTGAGTCGGGCGAGAAACTGGTAAAGTTCGATGAACCTCTCGACCGGAATCCAAGCCGCTCCTCCGTCCGGCTGGTCCGTCAAGATCTCACAGATCAGTACCATTGTCTTGCCTAGAGACTAAGAAGTAAAAGAATCTGCTTAGGACGTTGTGATAGATAAACATTCTTTGGGAATAGGTGTATAATTAATTCCTTTTTAGTGAATATCCCTGAAGGGAATATGCTACTACAGTAGTCATGGTAAGACCGAAGCCTGGTCGTTGTTAATTTATGGTTTTGATTTCACCTTAAAGCTAAAACATTGTTTGTTCACATTCATAATTATGTGTATGTGAGTGTGTCCGTAACTTTTAAACAGAACCTCAGATTTTTATAACATTTTCTACATAGGTGTAAGGCAGAATCTACTTGAATAAGTTTGCAAACCAGAATAATCGGACCATGGGAACGGGTTATAAAAGGGTAAAAAGTAAGTTTTTGGCTTTTTTACCTTAATTATTTTAATTCAACAATTTGAACTATACCAATCAAAAGAGCCCAAAAACAAGCAATTTTATAATTTGAATTTTCATCTTAGCTTAAATGTGTTTTCAAAAACATGTATCCATATTATCCGTAGGGAAAATCAACCAAACCCTCTATCTTGCTTATTGATTGACATAATCTTGATGAGATTTGGTATGTAAATTCACTACTAAGGGTTTAATATATATTAACCTATAAAAAAACGTATGGGGGCAAACCTACGTACTCACCCACATGGTGTTAAGGTAAAAAATACCAAAATTCCATTGGAAATTCGCTGAGTAAGCAGATGTGCTGCGACAGGATTGTTTCTTTCATAATTTTATTCCAAATAATGTAGAAGCTATTAAGAGTCATCTTCACCCCTGGGCCAGTAACCCATTGTTGCGCAGTCGGCAATGTTAATCATACGGCTTTTAATGCAAAACATGGTATAGCATTCCCCTGTTTCGGACGCCATTTTTCAACCGAATTTATTTAAACTTGGTAAGTGTTTAGTTGAATAGTTATACTATGTCTCTCATACCTCGGAATTTTGAAAATTTAACAAATTATACTAAGGAAAATCGAGTTACTTTGGGACGTCTCAAAGAGTAATATTTGTTAAATTTTCAAAATTCCGAGGTATGAGAGACATAGTATAACTATTCAACTAAACACTTACCAAGTTTAAATAAATTCGGTTGAAAAATGGCGTCCGAAACAGGGGAATGCTATACCATGTTTTGCATTAAAAGCCGTATGATTAACATTGCCGACTGCGCAACAATGGGCTACTGGCTCAGGGGTGAAGATGACTCTTAAACACACATCTCAAACCAGGAAAATGCTGATGGTTGAGCGGAGCGAGCGAAGCTCCTATACTACACTCTGGCTTTTTATTTACAAGTACTCCTCCTGAACGGCTGGAGTGATCCTCAGGAAATTTTGCTCGGTCATAGTAACCATCTATGGGAAGGTATAAATCTGAAATGGTCCAAATCGGGCAGTAGGTTTCCGTCCTACGGCCATTTAAAGTTACAATGTTATTTTAATAAGAGAAATATTTTATTTGGTTTGTTAACAGTGTGTTGATTATACAGCTGTTATAAGGATTAAATTTAACTGCAGACTTTTACTATCAGCTGTTTGTGGATACAGTAGTTTTATGTGAAATTGTTGTTTTGTTTATTTTTGTGGTTTGTTTATTTTAGTACGTGAATGAAATGCCACGTTTACGGAGAGGAGGTGCAAATCTTGGACGAAGCACCATTATAATATCTTTTAAACATATAATACCTCGTCGCAGCAAATCTGCGTACTCAAAAATTATTAGAATATTACATATTTGTGGCGAGTAAGCGCAGCAAACAATCTAAATCTGGCGATGAGTGTGTGCAGCGAATGAGCTGATCCAAAAGGTGAGTGAGCGCAGCGAACAAACTAAATTGACGGCGAGTGAGCGCAGCGAACGAGCTAAACCCTGACGGCGAGTGGGATTAGCGAACGAGCTGACTCAAAAGGCGAGTGACCGTAGCGAACGAGCTCACTTGAATTACCTATACAATATTTGCTATTATTGATTTAAAAAACAGTCGCTCCGCTCAATATTTCAAGCAGACAACTGCATTGTATACCTAGTTATTTAAAGTTTTGCCCAAATTAACATGCATAAAGTTGCACAGACGTAACAACAAATAAATAATTTTAAAAACATCCGACATATCTTACAGTAATTATCTTTTACACAGAGTTAATGTGAGATTCTATCGAGGACATCCATCTGGTTAGAATAATGGTTAAATCCTCTTACAACAATGCTAAAAACATGTTAAGGCAACCTTAGTGTTATGAAGGCAAGAATACCTTGATATCAATAAAAAGCCGTAATACAAATTTCGAAAACAAAGATTTGTCTTTTTTGTGCCTTACATGTTTCATTCACTGTATCGTGTGTTAATTTAGACCTTGACCAGACAGACCATCTTTTCAACTAAGCCCAAACAACACAGGCCTAATCATTTGCTATATTTCATTCCTTACTCAAAAATAAGTCTTTCACAAAAAGAAACCTATACAAAAGACAGGTAATTGTCAAGAATAAGCTGGATCCAAATTGAATTTTATGTTTCCGAAAAGAAAATGGTACTCACAGTGCAAATGTGTCCAGCCGCTATGGCCACAAACTTGAGCCAAGGAACTCTGTGCTGGATATGTCCAATTTTCAGCATCGAGTCCAAAGCTTCTTTTACAAGACAAACTCCGAGCCACTTCTCATAAAGTATTTCCACTCTAACATACTCGTGTTGTCCCAACTGAAGAAGAAACATCATAAAAATGGAGAAATTGGAACTAGATTGGCACTCAAAACCAGGTTATAGAAAGAGAATTGAATTAAATTGGCAGGAAAGGTCACATCAGACGTAAGTGAATTAAATAGAGTTCACTGGCATTAAAGTCAATGAATCAATCAAACTTTATTGGCATGACAATTCTTAAAAACTGTATCAGCCTTTACATCAGTTTAACATATAATCTTAATTTTAAACTAAAATTAATTTATATCATTTGGTATAATATTCTTCGAAGGAGTAAATGCATTTACTAATAACATAATTTTGTAATTTCTTTTTAAATATTTCAAGGTCAGCACTAGAATTTTGAATTTCTTGTGGAAGGTTATTGAAAATTTTTGCATAATTGTATTTGACGTGGTTTTCAAAAAAAGATGTTCGATGGTAGATTGCAGGAATTTTGTTGTTTTTTCTGAGATTGATGCTGCATTTACCAAGTTCCGTATTGTAGTAGTTTTGATGTTTCTTCATAAATACTAAGGTGTCATATATGTATAAAGCATAAAAAGTCATTAGCTTGTAATGCAGGAAAATTTCTCTACATGATTGGCCTTTCTTTAGTTTAAAAATTATACGAATTGCAGCTTTTTGTAATATAAATACATTTCTCACTTGTGCGTTTGCCATCCCCCAAACTGGTAAGCCATATCTCATTTTTGAAATAAACATTGAATGATAAGCTGTCATTAGAATTTCTCGTGGGCAAAATGAGGATAATCTTCTAAGAACAAACAAACTTTTCGACAGCTCCTTGCACAAATTATCAACATGGTTTTTGAAATTTAAATTTTCATCTAATATGATTCCAAGGAAGTTTATTCTACTGGTTTTTTCTATAATTTGATTTTCAATCATGACATTCATTCCATGGTCTTGAGTATTGATGCTAAACTCAATAAATTTGGTTTTAGTTGTATTTATGGCAAGAGAGTTGTTTGACAACCATTCTGCTAATTTGTTTGATTCAATAAATGCCTCGATTTCTAAATCTTTTTTACTCTCGTTTGTTAATGACAATGATGTATCATCTGCAAAGTATGTAATTTGTGACTGCTTAGAATTTTGATAATAATTATTGATATATAAAATAAATAGAATTGGTCCAAGAACTGAGCCCTGGGGTACTCCTGATCGGATGATTTGTGGTTTTGATTTGAAAATTTGTATACAATTATCTTCTGTCTTATGAGGAATTTGAACAATTTGAGTTCTTTCACTCAAGTAGGATTGAATCCAGTCTAAAGCCACTCCTCTAACACCTACATTGCATAATTTTTTGATCAAAAGTTCATGATTTACAGTATCAAAAGCCTTTTTCAGGTCAACAAATAATGTTATGGTATGCCTTTTTTCATCTAATGCAGAAACTACAAAATCGACAAGATTATAAATGGCATCTAATGTAGACAAATTCTTTCGAAACCCAAATTGGTTAGGACTTAAAATATTATTAGCATCAAAAAAGGAGGATAATCTTGAATAGAAAACTTTTTCAAATACTTTACTTATTGTAGATAAAATTGAAATGGGTCTGTAATTATTACAATTTAGTGGGTCATCTGATTTAAAAATTGGAGTGACTAATGCTCTCTTCAAAATCGAGGGAAATTGACCGTTTGTTAAAGAAAGGTTAATTAAATATGTAAGAGGTGGTAAAATCTCATTGCAGCATTTTCGAATTATTTTTGACGATATGTCATCAAATCCACAAGAATTAGACGGTTTGAGACTCATGATTATGTAAGATAACTCTTCAGATGTGGTTGGAACTAAATAAAGAGACTCTCTAATACTTTTTAAGTTACTTACTTCTGTTTTATGTTTTGGATGTTCTGATACAGATTTAACAATATTAATAAAATGATAATTAAAATGTTCCGCTATTTCAGTTGGATCTTTAATAGAGTCTCCTGTACTATTCTTTAATTCATAATTGTTTGTTTTAAATCGTTTGTTGTTAGTATATTCATTAATTATAGCCCACATTTCCTTTGATTTATTTTTAGAAGAGTTTATTCTGTATTTAATTTGTTGCAATTTTTCCTGTTTTACTAGTTTATAATAATCTTTTTTTACTTTGAGATATTTTTGTTTCAACTCATGTGAATTAGTCACATCTTTGGAAGCTATATATAATTTCTTAACTTCTTTGCGCATTCTTCTTGCTTCGATTGAAAATTTTATTTTATTTTTAATGTTAAAAGATTGTATTTTCCTTTTCACCAGAGGAAAGTGTTCATCAATATAGGTTTTTAGTAAATTATTAAAACAATTGTATTTGTCATCCAATGAAATGCCATTTGAATATATAGCATTCCAGGATTCTTTTTGCAAACATTTCCTGAATTCTAAAATTCTGTCTTCATCAAAATTTCGAATATATTTATAAATTGAATTATTTTTTGATATCTTGCAGTTTTTTATAACAACAACTTGTGCGTGATGATCCGAAATAGCTGTAACTAACACATCACTAGAAAAAATTTGTTCTTGTATATTTGTGAATACGTTGTCTATTCTTGATTTTGATCCGTTGTACTCTCTTGTAAAGTTAAAAATAGTGTCTCTTAATCCAAAGCTTTTTATAATATATTTCATCCTCTTTTTATCCTGTTTATCTTTCGAAAAATCAATGTTTAAATCGCCCATCACCAAAATGTTCAATTTGTAATCTAAAATTTTTTCAAAACACTTAGTTATTAAACTAAAAAACCAATTTAAATTTGAATTAGGTGGTCGGTAAACCCCAATTAATATTGTATTTTTTGGTGATGTATGTAATTTGATTGACGCCAATTCACAGATAGACTCTATGCAGTACTCAGATACATCAACTTTACTATACGTTATGGTATCATTTACAAAGATTCCAACGCCTCCTTTTCTAATTTGATTTCTGGAATAATGAGAAGCACATTGATAGTCACCAATACGTAAAGAATTGATTTGGAAATCTTTCAAATTATGTTCGGAAACTATAACTACATCAGGTTGTTCACATTCTAATGTAACTTCCATTATATTACATTTTCGGACTAAACCATCAACATTCTGGTGAATAATTTTTAAAGACTTTAAAGAGCTATTATTAAATTTAGAATTATGTCTGGGTATTTTTATCAAAACCATTTTCTCCCTTTTTTTTGTGCAACCCCTAAAAAATTATTTCTCCTTATTAAAACAGGAATATTATTGAAAGGTGGGGATTTAATGGTGTTTATTATTAGGTCTTTAAGTTTGTATTTCCCCTTTTGATTTAAATGCAACCCATGTTTTGTATAAAATACACGTTGTAAGCAAAACAGTTGAATAAATTTAACGTGACTGTATAAGTAGGAA
This sequence comes from Neoaliturus tenellus, assembly GCA_030545055.2. Classification (NCBI taxonomy): domain Eukaryota; kingdom Metazoa; phylum Arthropoda; class Insecta; order Hemiptera; family Cicadellidae; genus Neoaliturus; species Neoaliturus tenellus. Next base: position 302,116,772 of record CM061531.1, read on the forward strand.
AGATATTGAAGTTGATTGTTGATTCGTTTGATTTTTTCATTGAGGTCAATTCTGTCATATCTGTATGGGATGGCAGTTAAAATTACATTGGTATGTGATACTGACTTGATGTTTTCTTCTATACTGCCAATAAATTTTTCAACATTCAGGTTTTTACAAATATCATTTGTTCCTCCAATTATAAATACATAGTCATTTTTGTTCATGTTTGTGAGGTCTATAGTATCTCGACTGTTAAAGATTTGATTAAATTTACCATTTGGCTTGAAAATTCCGAGTACTTGATATTCATTTTGAAGTTCTTCATATAACATACTGCTGAGATTCCTTCCATGGCTGTCAGCCAAAATGGTAACAATAGGTTTTCTTATATCAATATGATTAATTGGTTTATCGATTGAAGAGACACTTTTGTTGATAGAGTAACTTGAATTTTTGCTCGTATTACTGTCCATATTTTGGTTCTCATTCATGATAGCCGGTGCTATGTATTTTTGGTCTTGATATAAATTTCCAACGGGCCTACATTGATTGTATGTTGCATTAGATTTTCTTTCTTTAACAAGTTTACTTTGGCATTTGTTGAATTTTCTGTTTGGGAAGGAGGCAGAGTCTTCAGGAAGTGTATCCATCATGAAAGGGGATGATGTATTTTTACAATCCAACGATTCCAAATCTGATTCAACTTCTTGTAATATCGAATATCTGTTATCACACTCTATATCATTCAGAAAGTTTTCCTTTTCATAAGTTTTATTTCTACATATGCTCCACCCTTCTTCCTCAGTAATTGACGGCACTTTCATACTTTGTTTTGAGTAATTTGTTCTTTGGTCGACTTTAGTTCTTTCAAACATGCCTTGAGTTTCCTCTCTTTCCAAATGATTGGAAAGTCTTTCAAAACAAGTTATCATGATATCAGGCCTATGTATCGCGGATTTATTTACTTTAGTGACTGTTTTATCAATATGCATCAGTGATAGTATAGTTTCTATGTTTATACTGTAACCATTCGTCATCAGGTATGTCAAATAAGCACGTTTTTTAATACAATCAGTGGTATTTAAGTGTGGTATTTGGATATCTGGCATCACATAGCCACTATGCAATTGTTGCAATAAATAATCAGTTACAAGAAGTATCATTATCCCGCAGTCATACGAATTTGTCTGTAGAGGGCCTTGTAATTGTTTTATGCATGGAGTTAACGAATATTCAAAATATTCACTGATTACATTTGCTGTCATTTTTACTGCTGAATGCTTATAATTTCCTAAGGAATCATAATGATAAAATATGTTACTAGAGGCATCATACACTAAAAGACTCCAGTGCGACCCTCCTTCTTTGTCAAAGTTCATATTATCGTTGATTGGCATTATGAGGTACTCTTTAGCCTTCAGGTTTAAAGGATCAAGCAGTTCATTGATGTTAGCATTATTTTTAGTTGCATGGGATAGTGTTGAGTCCAGTAAGTGTATTTTACTCCTTTCATTGAATAATATATTCATCTGCAACCCAAAATAAAAGGAAATAATATCATCATTTACCCATAAAGGCTTGTTAATATCAAAAATATTTTTCATCTTATTGTACTCTTTTTCCAGAGCATTTTTTTGAAGTATCAATTTTTCATTCTCTTTCTTTAGATTGTCAATTTCTCTGTAAAAAGGATTATTCATTGAAATTGCCTTGGGTGACGTATTCTGTTTTCTGCTACTTAAGCAACGCCCTTGTTTTCCCATGACATTTTTAGTTCGTAGAAGTTTACACCGAGCTTGATTCGAGTCATCTTTGGATTGGTTCAGCGAAGAAAGTTTCCCATTACTACTACTCATTGAATTTTGAGGATCCAGGGGGGATAGTTTTTGTGATCTTGTGATCATTTTTGTCGTTGAAATTATTGTTTTGAAACAGTTCTTACCTTCAAGTAACTTGATTATAGGTTAGGAGAACTTCCACAGTTATGTTCACCAAAGATCAATAAATATTACTGTTATTAATACAACACAGATTAAATTTTAGATGATATTCCTGAATTTCCAAAAGAGGTTTTCTTAAAAATAAGTATAAATTATTAGAATTATTAAAAAATATCAGCATAAATTTGTTTGTGAAGTTTGTTGTTTTTTGATCAGCTGTCCACCAATTTATTTATTATTTAATAAATAAATAATAACTCGATTGATAATTGATTGGTGTAACATTATACTGCTTTCTCAATTTCTTTCTAATTGAGAAAGCAGAACGTTACTGCAAAAATGTCAAAGGAATTTTGTACTATTTTTTCTACGTGATTTGTGCCAGTGGATTTGGCTAAACTCACTCAATTCTGTTGGTATAAGTTCTCTGGCAATATCTCCTTCTTAATTAATTGATTTAACAATAAAAAAGCCAAAAAACATAAAATTATTATGGTTTGTATTTTATTATTAGAGCTCAACACATGTTTTGGCATGTTATTAGTAAATCTTTGCCATTCTGGCCAATGCATGTTTCAATATCCAAGCATTAAGTTCTTTGTTCTTCCGTTAGTTCTTATGTATAAACTTTCCGCATGCACTATATGCATTGTTATTTATTGTGACTAATTGCCCTGTTGAATATGTTTGGATATTTTTTATTTTTTTATAGTTTGCTATAAGTACAGAACATTTTTGCATTTCAGTTGCACTGTATGTATGAAACTGTAATGTAAATATGGGTTTAATAAATGAATCCACCATTTAGATGTTAAGTAAAGCACTATTGTAAATTGTGACTGTTGTAAATGTGTAAATAAACGACCGGAGAGAAAGCTTCTTCAAAGAATACATAATTTTGTAAATAAACTTGTAAATAATACTGAAGGTGTTGTATTCGCTTTTTGACATAAAACATTAGAACTCTTTATTTCTAATAAAGCAAGGAATTAACTGTAATTCTTAAGTTTGAGCACATATACACATAAAAACTAACTATCATAAGGAGCCTTAGTTCTTTTTTTTTTCTTCCCCTGCTTCTACTAACTAACCCTTGAAATACTAAGTATTTATTCACTAAGTAAGAAAAAATAAGAGTACCTGTTTATGAAGAACCCTTAAAAAGCCAGGAGAAAGTCTGGAGGGGGAGTCAAAAGGAGGGTACTCCAGTCTCTCTTTGACAGGAGGTGGCAAGTTGTTGGCCTTCGCTTTGAAATACGCTGCCGACCAGTAGAGCAAGTCGTAGGGCTGCGTTCGGATGGCGGCTTTTGCATATTGTTTCAAGATGTAAGGCAGATTTGGAGGGATATTAATTTGTTGGGCGCAGTACATGTGTTCTAATAGATCCGGCATTTTCTATTCCCTGTCAATTATACCATAGATTAATAAATTGTAGGCCCACTAGCAAAGGGCTTTATGATATATCACTGATTAAACCTCGTTTTTAACCTTTTTTTTTTTGTTTGAGATTACGTTTCAAACAAAATATTTAGAAAAATACAACGGAAGAATGAAAAAAATTTACTCCAATTAAATTTTGGGTTGTCACATACGCATAACTTGGAGGATTGCATTCTTTTTTAGTAAAAGTTTTATTGATATCATAAACAAATTTATTGCAATTTTAGATCCACTTAAAGCTTTTCACAATGAGTGAGGTTTTTTTAAAAATTTGCTATGCATGATTTGATACCATGAACTTCTAGACATAAACTTTTTTATTACATCACATAAGCGAATTAAATTTATAATTTTATATTGGTGGTGAAAAATATATACATAGTCTCTTTATGAAACCACAGCTCCAGTTTAAATTAAGTGACTTCTGTTATAGTGTATAGTACGGTATCAAAGGTAAAAATATGACTTACTCAGGATGTAAACAAACCTGCATACTCAGTGGATTTGCTGTAGAATTTGGCGACATAGATCACTATTATTTATGACTGATTCCAAAAACTAAAACACAAAAAATACCAAACTATCTGTCGAGACAGATACCAAATTTGATTTAAATTTTTTTTTAAGTGAGCTAATAACTTTTTATTTATATGTTTTTTTATTTGATTAAGTACCCATAAGAACATCACGGTGAATTCAAAGACATGGTCTTTACACAGTCTTTCTTCACAAATATTGAAGCTAAGCTCATAATTAAAGAATATAAAGTTGTAATTAAATACGGTATGTGATTTATTATCCTAAGCCAAATTTATTGGTGCTATTATGTGCAACCGATTTTACGGTACTTGTGAATAAATACATTGTCTGCCATAAGAATACTTTTCACGCTCTTTTGAGTTGTGGAGATTACTGTTGGGCTACAAAAGCATTATGTAGGCCTATTATTATTATTATTGTAGGGCTATGTGAAAAACATTATTTTAGAAAAATAAACTAACGCATACTTTTGTCTCATAGTTTTATCGTCCTGGTTCTCAAAAATTCTCCACATGAGAGATTTATTTTAATGAATTTAAACACATAAAGTATACACCTTCATAATTTAAACTCAATCAATTCCGCGATAATAGAAAGTAAATTTCACAACATTTTTACCAATGTATCCAAGAATTAATAGAGTGAAAATTTATAATAAGAGTACAATTTATGCCTATACCTAGTTGAAAATCGAGTGTTTTGATGCATGGTACCAGTAGCTGCCCAAAATTTCCACAGTACGAAAACTCGCTCAATCTACTCCAGATTGTTATATTTAGACCGCTGGGAAGTATCTTTTTCATTATTTAAATATTATAAAGGCACAAAATATAAAGTGTGAATTTAAGAGATAACATATTACAGCTATCCATATTCTGAAATAAAATGCTTCTTTGTACTTGCATTATGATATGACGATTAATCAGGTAACATTTATTTACTCTAAGAATTTAAATATGGTTTTAAAATTTTAACCTATGTGTAAAATATATTTACAGCTACCATAACTAAAAAATTATAAAAATATATACCTTTTAATCAGACACGGTAGCTTCTATTGACCCAGTAAGCAAACTGTGTCCAATGTTTTGGTTTGCAACAGTTGTCATGACAACACTCTGGGGCAGGGACAGTAATGAATGTCATCAGCTGGGTGTTGATAAATCAGCTGGGGGTTTAACAGTATTGCCAACATTTGAGATGACACAATCTGATTGAAAGCTGAGATGATCACTGAAAAATTCTAATGCACTTTTCCTACATGCATTAAAAGAACTTTTTTTGCATGAATACAATTTGACTAAAAACTAAGCAAAATTGTTTTTATCATTATTTTGATCCATCAGGATTTTAAAATATGAACTTGGTTTACTTATTCAAAACCCTATACCATCTTGGAGAGCGTAGTTGTTCTTAAGTTGAAATGCTTTAGAAAATAATTTAATTTCCAAATTTGTGTACGTACAGCGCTGTTCTAGGAATAATCTCTGATCACATGGATTTACTTTGAACAGTGCTGCTATTCCTGAAGTAGTGACTAATCGTAATCAATTCAAATTTATTTATCTCAAAGACATGTACACATGAATTAGGCATTCTTAATCTAGCTTAAATTTTTATAATAAATAGACTTTCGTATGCTAATTTTTTCCACACAACTTCCATATGATTTCTTCTTTCTTATAAATATAAATTCTTTCTTTTCTTCTTTTTATCATTAAAACCTTAAAGGGAATATTCAGGTTTTCCTCAAGTAAATTCTTCAATACTCTTAAATCTTTAGATGTCTTTATTTCCAATTTATAAATTGATTTGATAAAAATAATAACCTTCCGCGATATTTCATAAGGAGATTTTTCGTATAAAGTTGTTCTGACATTTTGTTGGAATTGCTGTTGAACTTTTGGTTTGTTAGGTACGTTTTCATTCTTCATCATGTAGAAATTCTTTATTCTTTAAATAAAATGTGATTTCATAAATGTGAAAGCCTAATATTGTTAAAATTTGGTTGTTTTTAAATAAGTCGTAACAACGTTGCAAATAATGTACACAATTTATAATTCTGATACCTCTTTTTTTTATTAAAAAAAGTTATCAACTGGTTTTTTATGGAAGAATTGAAAAATGCTGGTATACAATAATTTAAAGTGTTTTGAAGGGAAGCAAATTAACAACGATTGATTTTTAATTTAACATTTTTTGTCCTTAATTTATTTTAATCATTGATTGATTGTGACATTTCATTAACTATATAACACAGATTAATGCTGGTTTCAGGATGGGCATGAGGTTTGCAAAAATTGGCATAAACCCATGAATGTGTAAAGCCATCAGTTTCATAGTAACTTTGGCCTCATAATTTTATTATAAAACTAACTTAATGCAGCCATTAGTTATGTAGGGCCAAGGGTGACAAAAAAGACAGTAAAATTCAAGCCTCACGGCAAAACAAAATGATGTACCTTAACAGCTCTTCAGTAATCACGATACAATTAAAAACAAATATGCTCTACAGCTTAATCTTACTGTATTTTATACTTCCATTCCAATAGAAAGGAAATAGTTAATTATTAATTTTAAATTAATTATATCCACAGTACACCACATTCAAAGTGTATCTGGGGTACCCAATCCCTTAAATTGGAAATTTTAAACTCTAAATAAAAATACAGGGATATCAGTTTAATAAATGACAAAGTTAATTTATACACAAACAACAATGAGTTAGAAACTGCAAATTCTGACTGTGAGATGCAACTAACTCAATGTCAACATTTTTCTTTATCTTATCACACATCAGAGAATCAGCTATCAAAATGCTTCACTATGTCAGTTTGTGTGTCAATGCTCGTCTTCTTCTTCACAATCGAACATTGCAGTAGTACTCAAAGAATAGGAAAAACCATGAATAGCCTCGCAGTGGATATAACAAAAAAGTTAATGTACCCGAAACCTGTTTTCGGTGAGACTGTGCTTACTGCTCTTCAAGATTATAACAAAAACCTAAAATACATAATTGAAGACATCAATGACAACAACGCCACAAACGTGTTATCCTCTGCGAAGTATTTGTATCGCAAAGGAACTCCAAGATTTGCCAAAATGATGTACAATCCAAAAATGCTGCAAGATAACTTCTTGTGGATGGATGGAGAATTGAAGCAATTTTTTGATTTGTATAATGAGTCGTGCGAACTGTTTAATACATTTATGAGCATATTTCAAATGAAAATTTCAAAATACCGACCCGATTGGACTCCAAAACCAAACTTTTACGCTGGCAAAATTACTACGTACAAATCTAAAAAAAGCAGAATAAAGGAAATTATTACAGGATGATGATGAAGAAATTTTATTCATTTTATTCTAGAAGAGCGATGATAGTGTTGTGTTTTGTGATAAAGTGAAAGGAATGAAAAAAAATGTTTTTCATACAAACTATGGAAATTAGAATTTCTTGTGTTTATAGCTCATAATTAAATAAATTTTTTATGTCTTTGACTCATGACTTCATTTCTTTGACCTACCCCCAGTCTTAAGGACAGTGGCGGTGAAGAGGACAGTAAGTAAGCAGTAAGTAAGTATGTTAACAATAACAGAAATTTTAGCTTAGTTATTCGTTAAAAGGGTTGGTTAACAGCAACAGTTAATTAAAATGATTTGAAAACTATTAATTTAGATCAATTCTTGTTTCACACACATAAAAAACTATACTTAAATTGCTTATAATACTGAGAGGACCGGGCGTTATCTTGGTAAACTTGAAAGAGAAGCTTGTACACTTTGCTCTCTTGCTATAGGTTATAGGTTGCTGCACTATGTTTATAAATTTGGTATAAACACCACAGGGTTATAATGAAACATTGGTTTCTTTCTACTTATTATCAGAATTTTGTTCAATTAGCTATAAAAAACTGTAGCTATAAAAAATGTGCGAAAGGATGACATGGGAAGTCTGAAGAGCTGTAGGGCAGAAACTGGATTTTTTCCAGGTGTGGGACCAGCTTAAGTCAATTATGGCCAAATTCTAGGGCGGAAATTTTTTTGCAAACAATGCTTCACAAACAATTTTTTTTTAATATGTTTCCTTGTAGATTTAGGGTGTATCTAGAGCCCTTATACCTAATATATTGGTAAAAATAAATAAATTTGATTAGTACAAAAAAAAAATCTTCAAAGTTTGGAAAATTGACCGTATTGTTTATGTCACTGAGAGTTATATTTTCAGATATTCAAACTTTTAAGGTATGAGAACTCTAGTGTAACTGTTAAAATAAATAATAACAGATTTTCAAGAAAATAAGTTTAAAAAACGGAGTGTTAAACAGTTGAATAGAATACCGTGTTTTGCCCAAAACATGTATGGTTAAACATTGGCGATAGCGCTACTAGCCCAAAGGAGAAGATGACTCCTATAAAACCCTATAAATAAACATATTTTATACAATGAATTGACTTCTCGCTACAAATAACTGAATAATAATAGCCTATTGGTTAAAAAACATCTCATTTTTATCATTCATCCTTTTTACCCCCATTGAGGGTAAAAAGGATGGCTTTATTAAATAAAATCAATCTTTATTATCACAATGCATTCCAGCATAGCATTTCTAAAAGAACTGGTGACATTGTCAAACAAAAATGCAATAAATCATTGACAAGTCAAACAATACAGTATTTACAGATTAACCTATATTTACACAATTTACAAGTTAGGATCTAATATAAATTCATGAGCACTATAGTACTATTTTCAGAAAAAAATTTACCAGTCTGCTTTTAAATGTCGAAGAGTGAATTAATTTTTTTACTCAGCTAACAATTTACTATAAAGTTTCTTACCCATATAGAAGGTATTTTCTCAATAAGTTTCAAACTATGTTTTGGGCATTGAAAATTATTTCTAAACCTAGTGTTATACCCATGATCAATATTTTCAGTCAATAGGATATCAAAATTTGACAGCACCATCAATTAAATTTTCCTTATATATAAATTTGGGACAGTAAAAATGTTAAACTCTTTAAATATAGCCGCACATGTAGACCTCCTTTGGGATTCTGTAATAGCCACAATCTCCACTTTATTCTGATTTACTGGTAACTTTGATCTACTGAGAAGTTTTTAGTTAAGTGACTTTTCTTGGCACTGGCTAGGGTGTTCAATCCTGGTTTTTTGGATACCGACCACTTCTGTGTGCCTGACAAACTCAGGAGTGTTTCTTAATCCCAGGATTGCATAACAATCTTATTTTCATAATTTTTTAAATGTTACCGTGCTCAAACGGAACAGATCCAGGGATTATGTTTTTTGGAATCCCAGGGCTACAAATTCTAATGAAAAAAGTCTGTGATTGAATTCCCTCGATTATTAACCCTCCGAGGTTCAATATAGCACCCCTGGAGCGTTACGGATTTTTTCAAGGTTTTGCATACTTTCAAATAAAAATTAGTAAAAAATATATTTTATGACCTACCTAGCACTATAAATGTATATATTATATGAAAGTACAAAGAATGGACTTTCTAAAAATACAAAAATTATTACCTTTTCTTATTGTTACTAAAATTATTCTATAGGTTAAAAATTAAAAAATTACAAAAAAATATGTTATGTAACTTTGCTCTCCCCTAAAATAATTTTAAAATCACATAATCAAAATTCCAAGATAAACATTTTGTTAAGAATTTTATGCAGTTCAAGAAAATATATAATTAATATAGGCTAGAAGCATTTTGAAAAAAAATGTATGATGTATAAAACCAAATATGTCCTATGGTACTTACCCTAATCCCATAAGAACACATGTAAAATCAAGCTAGGAATACTATACTAATTCCTACTCATATTTATGGTTATAAAGTCGATAAAACATATTAATTTATTCCAATAATGTAAATCAATAGTATTATAGTAACACTTTTAATCATTTCCCAGATAGCACAAAAACGTTATTTTCACGTGAAAATAACGTTTCTTTTTTTACATTTTTATGTAAATTTCACGTGAAAAAAAGGAGAAAATCACGTTATTTTCACGTAAAAATAACGTAAAATTGCACTGAATTTCACGTGAAAAAAAGACATGAAAATGACGTTTTTGTTTCACTTAATTTTTACCTTTTTAACTTATGTTTTACTGAACATTTAACAATTTTTTTCAACAAAATTTGTAAATGAATGCTTTTTTTCTAACCAATACATTTAAAAAATGTAAATAAAGTCGATCAAAAATTTCTCACCCTCATCTGGATTTGAACCCACAACCTTTCTGTCAATGTCCTAGCGCCTTAGCCCTCTCAGCCACTTTTACTGTACCAAATGAGGATTTAAATTACTATTTATACATTTAATACTCAACCTTCCTTGTACTTGAGCAAGTCAAAATCAGGGCCCATTTTCTAAATAGGCCGAGTAGGCCACGGCCTAGGGCGGCAAATTTTTGGGGAGCGGCAAATTTCGAAATTAACTAATTTTTTTCTTTATCAACTAAAATTAAATTAACTAAAAATAACATAACGGCGTTTGCAAAAGAATTTGGAATTTATATACATTGTAAATATTCCTCTTAACAGAACTTGTAGTTATGTTGAATGAATTAATTAGATCCGTAGGCTATTTATTTACTCGTCTCAGCCCGTGAAGGGAAGCGGCAGGCAGGCAAGCTCTATATCGCTCGCCACCGGAACGGGAAGGTGCGCGGTGCTCGTCAGAGGAGAGAGGGGGGTTTCTTTCTGTTGTATCAGGATTGATATTTTTGACGTTTAGAGAAGCTTCATTTTTCACTTGCGATTTGCGTCTGGAGTATTTAGTTTGGTTTGGTAGTGTCAGTTGTCGTTTGTTGGTGTTTCTTATTGAGACAATTTAATGATTTATGATTCTTGAGGAAATAAGAGCAAGAGCTATGATTAAGACATTTTTACGCATTTCGTTGTAAGGTAAAACGACTAAACGTTGACCGCCGCCAAACTCTGTTCACAGATATGTTACTTGTAATTTTTAAACAGCCTCGAAAGTTTACTATTATTATTGACAATTAATTAATGTTACTAATAGTAATTGCAATAATGACAATTACTATTACTATTACGAGGTGGCCCGTGCGCAAATTGCGCATTTTATGATTCTGTATGTGTGAAACTCACCTACAGTACGTGAATGTTGATTATGAAGTGTTGACAGAGATCTATTTTTATTCACTATCTGGCTCTTAAAATTCATCTGAAGGTAATCAGCTGGTAAATTACAATTCACATTAAAGAACTTGCAATAAAAGTTGGTCAACATTTTAAAGCGCCCTCTGGAAATAAATCAAAGGCGAGGGGGGCGAAGTCGAAACGATATGACCTTTTTAATTACGATTCGTCACTGCGCTACATACTAAACTTTAAAATGACACCTCAATCTTAAAAATCGGTTCAGTAGGTCGAGAGAAAAAGGGACGTAACAGACGAAACCCTTATAGAAATAAGAAGATAGATTATCAACAATAATGATAATAACATATATCATATAAATAAGTCTTGTGTCAGTAGGAATCATATTTTTATTTAAATGATTCTTTGTTTAAGGAACTATTTTATTTGAAAAAATGTTTAAACATAAAATTTGAAAGTAATATATTCTACATTTTAAAGGCTGTTTAAATATTGAAAATCGGCGTTTAAAGTGCAGTAGACTTTACTGTTGTTAATAAAACGTGTTTGTAACAAAAGCTTATGTAGATAAATTTTGTTTAAACTGCTATAGGTATGCCGTAAGTTTTAAAATTAATAGTACTATTTATAAGACAGTGTTGTTGGTTTTCCAAACCCTGTTTGAAAATCGGACGGCGACATTAATACTTTGGGTTCCCCCCCCCCCCCAAAAAAAAAAAACTTTTCCTGAAGGTAAAAAGACGGATCTTGTCTTCTCTGGTTTTAAAATTTTTTAATAAAATTTCCAATTTCAACTATAATTGGCTAAAATAATCTGTTTTTCTGGATGCAAATACAAGAGTTTCTTAGAATCGTGCTATCTTTTGCTAAATGCAGCCTAGAGCTATAACAAAGAAGTCATATTAAAGACGAATAATGGTGCTAAATTTCCTGTGTTACACATTGGAAATTATTTCATCAAAACTAATAGAAAACTTCAGTTGTTAACTGTTTGATTAGCGGCTAATTCAGGTTTCACTGTTAATTACTCTTTCTTGTATATGATATTTACTTATTGTTCAACTTGATTTAGAACAGATTGTTAAATTAAATAAATTTTTAAAAATCTAGAAAAAACGTTTTTTTTTAATAGACAGTTATAGCTGAGATTTGAAATTTTATTTAAAAATTCTAAAACCAGAGAAGACGAGACAATTCTTTCTACTTTTAGAAAAAGTAGATATTCAATATTTATCTTAATTAGTTAATTTTAAAATACGATTTCCGTAAACCTCTGCAGCCATCAAACTCGCTTAGCGCTACGGCCGCGAGGCGGCATTCGGTGCATCATTCGGCCTCAGGTAGACTGGAAACTCCAGACCAAAAAGATAAAATATGACAGACAACTAATCATTGGATTGTAGAGCGGGCAATCCAAGCAGCGCTCCCTGGAAAGATCGACATAGAAAGTTTAAAGATTTAACTTTCAATCACCAGCACATTTTTTATTTATATTCATAGATAGATAGAATATTATTTCTTATCTCCAGTGTGCCGTGGGTGCGGGGTGTCGGACGGATGGTGGGAGACGGTCTGGGGGGGGGGGGGGCGCAAGCATAATGCGGCCTAGGGGCGGCACTAAGCTAAAATGGGCCCTGGTCAAAATTAAAACTGGCCCAATTTGAAATAACTCTGTGTTTGTTAATAATAATAATTTTTTTAATCTTTTATAACTATATTTACTATTGCGTATTAAATATTTAAAGTGTTATTAAAATTAGTATAACCAACGCATGAAATTACATCCTGTTGGAATAATGTAAATGCTAAAAAATATAATTATAAATTGTTGATACCACAAATTGAAATTTAAATTGTTATTTCGAAAGCTATAATTAGACAATATCTCTACATAAGTAAATCTGATACTTTGAGAGTCAAATAAAATTATCAATTGTAATTGTTGGCTACCAGGAATTGCTTTGATAAATATATGGTTTAACTCACCGTCTCCAGCAATCCAAAATTGTTTCAAATGTGAACAATTGTTTCGCCCTTATTTAACAAGGGCATCATCAGCACTGAATAACTTGAGGTTAAACCATCTTTATCTTCTTGAACTTGTTGTTCGTGTCAAAAGTTAAAATAGAATTTAAAATACAAAAATCATTAAATAAAAAACAGCACATTTTACACAAAAACATAGACTGCAGTCTAACCCTACTTATCATCATTTCGCCTTTTTTTCACATTCACATTTTTCACGTAATTTTGACGTGAAAAAAATATTCTTCTTTTCACCTTTTTTTCACGTTCACATTTTTCACATAATTTTGATGTGAAAAATATATTCTCATTTTCACCTTTTTTCACATTTAAATTTTTCACGTAATTTTCAGGTGGAAAAAATATTTTTTTATTCACTTTTATATAATTTTTACATTTTACACATGAAAAAAAACGTGATTTTCACATTTTGTGCTGACTGGGCAAGATCGTGCCACAACCATCCTACACTCATCTCTCATTCATATTTAGGTTAAAATACCTACTGTGTGAAGTCCCTGTCTTAAAAAAGTGATTTATTGAATATAAAACATAAAGTAAAAAAAATGTAAAAAAATTTTGGTGAAAATTACGTTTTAAATTTCACGTTTTTTTACTTTCACATTTTTACGTTATTTTCACGTGAAAAAAACGTATTATTTTTTACTTTTACATTTTCACCTTTTTTTCACGTCAAAATAACATGATTTTCACATTGTGTGCTGACTGCGTTATAACCTTAAAACATTCGGTAAAATATGTATTTCATTGTTTACAAAGTTAGCAGATGGTAACAGTTTTTTCCCAGATGTTTCATTGCATATAACAAACAACCAATTACATTCCACCATTTGAAATGGGTGTTTTTTGATAGCTTAGAATCTCCCAGTAATATTGGTATCGTTCACGGGTCTGTTTCTGTCATTCACTATAAAGTTACGTCACGTTTTCGAAGAGTCGAAAAATCAACCCAAATGCTTGGAGGTCGAAAAGCTGGGCCGAAAAATCGACGAATAACGCTCGGAGGGTAAACAAACTTATAATTAGTTTAAAAACTAAATGTTATTTTTTAAATCATAAACATAAATGAAATGAACAAATTTAAGCGTCTGTTGATTATAACTTCTCTTTATAGGCCTACACAGCAAGAAGAATAACAGATCTTACCACCAAATATTAGTAGATTTGCATTATTATTCTAAAAAACATTTGTATTGAGTTCCATAATTTTCTTTGATAGTATTCTTGAAGATGGATGGTTGTTGTTTAAGCACTTTTTGACAGTATTTAAGTATTTCCTTCAGCTGTTAATTTTTTTATTTCAAGCTGCGCTTGCACTGGCTGAACATTTGTGAAAAACTTGTTCAGTGAACACCAAATTACCATATGATTTACATTAAAAATAAATATAAACAAATAAATAAAAATTAGGCCAAACACTGGTCATTGAACATGTTCGGTCAGTGCAGGCACGGCTTTAAGGTAATAAAAGCAGGAAAGAAAAAACAAAGTCTAAAACAAATAATATAATAGTGTAATACATAATTAATTGGAGAAAAATACTCAAAACAACATATAAGACGAAATATAATCTGAGATGATTATTTGAACATGGGTTTCTACAAATAATGTAAATTGTCAAAGTTATTTGTTTATAATTTCAAAATGTTAATTAATTATCTCCTAACCACTTCTTTACTTTTTAAAGCATATCTTTCTTCTTTAAAGGAGGTGGACATAAAAGACTGTTCTATGAAAAGTATTTCAGCTTTGAATAATAGTTCACATATTTTGTACAACTATAATATAATTATAAATAATAACCATAATTGTACAACTAATTTGGTCATGCTTTTATATACAATAGAGTAACAAATAAAAAGACTACTTATATTCAATTCAAATTTAAATATTGCCAGTGAATATTTACTTTCTTATTCACCGATTACTTATTCTTTGAGGTAATATTTAAGTAAGCTAGACATACTACCTTTACTTAACGGACTCTTAAACCAAGGTACTCTTAAACAATAAGGTAAATTGGTGAATTACAAACCAGACCATACTCTTATTAAGTTAGTTTGAGTTTCAGTCTTTTAATTTGACTAGGATTTTTCCCAAGACCTTTTGTTCTGTAAGCATTTTGACAGCTTCGTTAACATCATCCAAATCGAAGATGTGAGGGACGTCAGGACTAATAAGGTTCTGTTCGCACAACTCAATAACATCGCTCACTGCTTGCCTGAAAAATAAACGCAAATTAAATTGTGATTAAGAGTATCCCGAATTTTTTCAGTGAATTCAATGCCATGACACCTCTTAGCTACAAAATAATACAATTTTGATCAAGGTATTGAATGATAAAAATAAAGGTTACACCACAATTTTTAGTAATTTTTTTTTATACGTTACTATACTAAGTTTGTAAGTGTATTTTTAACAAAAAATTAATTTTTCTATTCCAGCAAATCAACACGAATTTCAAATATTTTTCAATTTTGCGTTTCTTTATAATCTGTCACATATGATCTGTCGCATCTTTCATTACAATTTACGGGGAGGTCGGTCAAGATGAAACCTTCCTTCTCTAAACTATCATCAGTGTCTAGACTACACCTGCATCATGTACTGTACAATACTGATAAGACGAGTGAACATGAGAAAAGAGCACAAAAAGTGCTTGTTTCAGTTGAGGATAAACTGTGCAAAATAGAGTGAACAGTAATGATGCCAGTATATATGAGCAAAGTGGCCAATCCAGTTTAAATTATCTGTATTTTCAGCCAAGTAATCCTGTTTTTAGCGAATTTCCCTATAGGGAATACGCTATTACGGTAGTAGTCATGGTAAGACCTAAGCCCGGGACCATGATACTTTTTCGTTTTGAGGTCCCTAGAAGCCAAAAACACCGTTCGTTCAAATTGATATATATGTGTATATATATATATATATATATATATATATATATATATCTCTATGTGTCCGTGAACACGATAACTTTTGAACGGAACCTCCGATTTTGATGAAATTTGATACAGGAGTGTAAGCCAGCGTCTATTAGGTTGAGTTCGCGAACCAGAATGATCGGACCATGGGAACGGGGTTTTATGGGGTTTCAATAGGGGTAAAAATGGGTTTTTTTACTTTTATTTAGAAAATTTAACAATTTTAACTTAAGCCATTTAAAAGAGCTTAAAAAAACAAACAATCTAGTATTTTGGATTTTTTACATACAGTACACTCTCGTTCATCGGAACTAATGTGACGGACGGCCGGTTCGGATGTCAAAAAATTCCGATGAAGCGGAGTCCGTCGTGAGTCATCATTTCCGCCCGTACGGTGACTTATCGTGATTGTATTCACTCTTGTTTTTAAAATAACACAAGAGACTTTATGAAAATAAGGCACTCAAACTTTGAACATGGCAACAATGAACCTATAGGAATAAAAACAACGCAGGAAATAAAGATACAAAATCGTTATTCTCATATTCCACATTCATATTCTACTCATATTCCAGCTGGCAACTGACTTCCACGTAACACAGGTGCGACGCGAGACAGACTGAATGACAGTTTGGGAAAAGGTCGAAACGGAAGTTCACTTCCTGCTCCCTTCCTCTTTCTATTTTTGTGCGAATACTCCACGGCCTCCTAAATCACATCGATGTGTACAGATTATAGAAAACGCCTAATGACGTTTGATGCAAAATGTGATACATCACTGTTGTGCGGATAGAACGAATGGAAATTTAAGGCGCTAAAACGGAAAAATTATTTATTTTGTAAGAAAAACAAAATTAATGATATCCAGATTTTCAGTTCCGATGAAGTGGAGTTCCGATCGCCAAGTCCGATGAACGAGAGTGTACTGTAGGTTAAATGTTTATGGAGAAAATCCAAAAAGTATGGTTCCCATGTTATAATTATGGGAAATCAACAAAATCTTCTATCTTGCTTATTTATTGACATATCTTGATAAAATTTGGTATGTACATTCATAAGGAAGCGTTTAACTTATATTTGCTTAGAAAACCCATATGGGGGCAAACCTACGTACTCACCCCTATAGGGTTTATGGGGAAAATAAAAAGAATAAAATAGCCTTATAAAATTTGCTATGTACAATCACTAGGTAGGGTTTAACTTATATTTACCAACAAAACCCATATGGCAGCAAACCTACATACTCTCATCCCCATGGATTTTATGGGGAAATAGAAAATATACCAAAATTCCATTGGAAATTCGGTGAGTACGCAGGTCTGCTGCGACCGGGGTATTAATGGTTGAACAATCAATGGTTTTGAACCTCTGTTGGGTTCACACTGTCAATTTAAAGGGTCTTTTTTGGAATGTCCCCGCATTTTAAACAATTTTCTATTGAGTTCCCATATAATGGAAATGGTAAAGACACGACTGGTAGTCAAGTGGGAAGTTATTTTATCGTGATCGTTATCAGTAAGATTATCTTTGGGTCCTTCACCTGCTTATCGGTAGGCTGATAAAAGGTTGCGCGCTCGGCTTACATATTCAGTCGTCATCATGTTTCTAGTTTATAATTTTATCCTGCAGTACATTCCTTAGACATGTTGAAAATTGTTTTAAAATGCGGGGACATTCCAACCTAACCTAACATAACCTAACCTAACCTAACCTAACTGCCCCGCGGCTCTCTCGGCAGGTCAGTTGCGGGATAGCTGTGGGAGGGCCTAGGTTAGTTAGTTAGGTTAGGTTAGGTTAGGTTAGGTATCTTAACCATTTCCATTATGTGGGAACTCAATAGAAAATTGTTTAAAAATGCGGGGACATTCCAAAAACGACCCAATTTAAAAACACCATCAAATAAATAATCTTGAACATCTAGAGCGATTGTAAACGATTAAACTGTGACACTAAAATGAAAAATTGTGTCGTGTCCACTTCAGTCCATTAGTAGTAAAATTAGTCTGAATAAACAAGTGAATGGGTATTGATTTAAATAATATACAGTAAGACACACAAACTCAAGTTTGTGGACTAAGACACTGTCGGGTTTGTTGAAAGTCAAATTCCCCGAGATTGACTGTACTCCCTGCTAATTACTGTGTAATATCAGCTCTCAATCATGATCAGAGAGCGGGAAAATGGTCATCAGCAATGTACCCATGTTAAGAGCTAAACAAAGACCTAAAATAAGTCAAAAGCTGTTTTGGTCTTAACAAAGACGTTTTGGTCTTAACTTTGTTAAGAGGTGTGTTAAAGAGCTTAAGTCAAATATTGATCAGAAATTGTAAGGTCAGGGGTCAATAATGTTCATAATACGGAGAAGCGGCCACAACCGCAACAAAATTGCTCTAAAGACAGTAAATTTCAGAAAATAAAACTACCTCTTCTATGAAAACTAACTTAGCATTGCATATAAACATTTGAAACCCGATTTCTGTATAATGTTTTTTTTATATAGTAGATAAGGATTATATTTTACCTATAAACTGGAAAGTCCTCATCCCGATAGTGATGCAGTGAGAGAGCCGTCACATTGAATGTGTGCGGAAGATTGAACCACTCAGCCGGCTTGATGACATCATCGGTCGGCGGAATGTCTGCTATGATGACAAGGCCTTCGTGCTTAACGCTGTGAACAGAACAATCTTTAAGTATATCTGGTTATTTATCTAAAAAGAAGGAGTGAAAAATGAACGGGCCTAAAAAAGGGCTTTGGGGCCTAAAAAGTGCCCCATCGTTGAATTTACCAATATTAAAATTGAGACAGATAAAAAGAGTCACAAGATATTTTGTAAAATGTTACAAGAGGACAGTAAGTTGTCTTTTGGGAATCACTTACATTATGTTAGTAACTCAGCAAATATACGTGCCATGGCACTGAGATGATTTTATCTAATTTCAGATAAATCAAATTCAAAATTAACTTAATAAATTTTGATACATGTAGAGGATTATTAAAACTGAATTAGCGTTTCAACATCATATTAGCTTTGTGGTTAAAATAAAAATTATTTCTGTAACTTTCAAACATTTCGCAATATTTCTATTATAACACACTCAGTTATATTTGAAGTCAGTTGAAGATTGATTAGAAAATCCAATCCAAGATGGCTGACAGCCTACACAACTTGTAACATCAGTGCTTCTTTTTATGAAGTGTTTTAGTGGTAAAACCAACAAAATACTAGCGAAATACTCATAGAAGAGCTCAAGAGTTATTAACTTTCCATAAAAACAAAAAACAATACCTTTTTCAAAGTTTAACATCAATTTCACACTTGTGAAGTGAGCAGTGCTACTCAAGAAGCCAACTCAACCAATCCTCCAAGTAGTGAAGTAAAGAAGAAACACAAACATACGTACCCCAAAAGGACAATTAGTCGTGAGTTAAAGTAGAAATAATAACAAATGACATCTTGACTAAATGACCACTACAAAACACAAAATAAGATTTCCCACAGCATAGTTTCACATAGACCTTAGTACCATTAGCTTTGAAAACTCAACTGAAAATTTATATAAAATTATTGAAACCCACCAACATTTCTACCATCTCATTAAAAAAAAAAAAAAAAAAAAACAATAATTTAAATACTTTAATAGCAAACAAGAAAGCTCAAACAATAAGAAATCAAAAGGCATTATTCACTGACATATGGTGACCTACTTGCAATGTCCAACTCAGCAAACAATGTGACACCTTGGCTAGTCGTCAGCACCAACTCCCTGACCTAGCTTAACAGCTCACATTCAACCTCACACCGTCAAAACATAGTGGGTGGGAAAATAACTGACTATCCCCATAGGATTTTAAATATTAAAATCTGATATACATCAATAATCAAAGTCACATCATTTCGATCATCTTAACTACTGGAATCAGGCAAACCAGCATATAAAAAACTGGATCTCTTTTATATAATCATTTTCAACTACTGGAATCAGGCAAACCAGCATATAAAAAACTGGATCTCTTTTATATAATCATTTTCAACTACTGGAATCAGGCAAACCAGCATACAAAAAACTGAGTCTCTTTTTATATTTTTTTAACAACTGGAATCAGACAAACCAGCATACAAAAAACTGAATCCCTTCTTCTTTAAATATTTTTTAACTACTGGAATCAGACAAACCAGGATACAAAAAACTGAAATCCCTTTTTTGTTATAATTTTTAACTACTGGAGTCAGACAAACCAGCATACAAAAAACTGAATCCCTTTTTCTAAAAATAATTTTTAACTACTATTATAAAAAAATACAACATGTCCAAGTATCCGTGCGGTTCTTGTAACGTTGGAGTTAAGTACTCAGCAATAGTCTGTACGGGCCCATGCAAACAATGGTTCCATTCAAAATGTACGAAAATGCCAACCAGTGACATCAGGAAAATCATGAAAGCCGGTTACGAATCGTGGAAATGTAGTGACTGTAAACATCCCATAGAATCAACCCCCACCGCGTCAGCCTCTCTGAGTAACCCTCCAAGCCCTCAAACTAATGAACAGGATCTTCAACTAAAAATACAACAGTTTCAAGCCCAAGAAGAGGATGATCTAGAAACATCTCTTACCTTAGCTGCTGAAGCTGGTAATGCTCTACTGGCAGAAAATATAAAACTGAAACAAGAACTACATGAGTTGGCCTTAAAAAATGAAAAACTAGCCCAGCAGATATTTATGAAAGACGATGCTCTACAATTAAGTAATGAAGCTAAAATTGAAGAGCTGGAGCTAGAGAAGAATGCTTTACATAATAGAATATCATCTATTACAGAAACTCTAAATGAAGTTGAGCAACAGCTAACTAAAGAAAAACAACTCCGATCTGAACTAATGGCAATGTTTGAAGACCAAGACAAGGAGAAAGATCAAGTTATATGTGGCCTTGAAAAAGAAGTAATACAACTACAAAATAAAATAAAAAAACCAATCAAGGGGTAAAACTGAGAAAATTCAAGAGGTAAATTCACATGGCACCTCAACACAAAAACACATGGAAACACAAACCACTAGCGCAGACTTCCATATGCAAAATAGCTCTTCATCTGTGCTACTTGAACTTGCTCAGCTGAAGATCCGCCAAGAACAAACGGAATGTGCACTGGCTGCAATGAGGGTTGGTATGACGCAACTAGAAAATGTCAAGACTACACCATCCCCCAGACATACAAAAATAATCATATCCCTAACACAAACCGGAAAACTTTTAAAGACACTGTTGAAAGAAAACAGACAAGAGTAAATAATAAGAACATCTTCAGTGTTTCACTTCAAGTGAAGAAAAGCAAAGAAATGGAACAAATCAATTCTGAAATGAATCTTACTGTCCCAAGCAGCTTGCCTACTCTATCACATCCACAACCAACTCATCTCACAAAAGAAACACCACCTCGCTGTGAAAGTCTTCATATGAAAGGTCATTCATTTGTGGTACACAGAGGACCTCCATGCACAGCTAAAAAACTACAAGCAGGTGAAACACTTGAAGACTTGTTGAACAAATACCTGCTGGAGTCTATAAACATCACCCTACACACTAATTCACCAAACACTTTAACTTCAGCAGACCAAAAGAAACAAACAAGCCATTTTTTAGAGAAGCCCCAACCCCAAAAACAGCGACTATAACCCCAAACATCTTTGTGCAGAGGAGAATAGTTAAAAACAAAGAAATAAAAATACTCCACCAGAACGTCCAGGAAATGCAGAACAAAATAAACAGAATAATTCACCTAACTGAAGTTATAGAACCAGACATAGTAATACTCACTGAGCATGGTATGAAGAATGAACTACTGAAGAACACAAGAATACCCGGTTATGTACTAAAAGCTGAATTTAGTAGGACAATACACAGGAAAGGAGGTGTGGCTATTTTTGTGACAGAAGAACTTGAAGAAAATACCGGCACCGAAGCTATAAGCATAACACAATACTGTCAGGAATGAGGAAATAACTTGTGAAATGGCTATGATAAAAATCTCCCACAGAAAAGAATACCTACACATCGTGGGTATCTATATGGTCACCAAATGGAAAACTTGATGATGCTTTAGATGTAATCTCTAATGTGATGGAAGAAACAAAAGCAGAAAATCACCCCTTAATTATGATGGGAGATATTAATATTGACATCTTAAAGCCACATGATCGAGATAATAGAATGTTGACTGAGAGATTAGGGAGTCATAACTTAAACAGACTCACTCTCCCTCCAACACGGATAACTCCATACTCAAGCACCTCAATAGATTGTGTTTGTACTTAACTTAGATACTGAGGAAACTATAGCATCAGTCACTGATGCCGGGTATATCTGACCACACAGCACAGGTAGTCTCCATTCCGTTTCAAAAGGGTCACATATCTACATACAGTACTACACAGAGACAAATGAAAAGTGAAAACATCAATAACCTGAAAGTTCTATTGGAAAATGAAGACTGGAATAGAGTGTATAGTTCCCATAACACTGAAGATGCATATAATATCTTCTTGATTTTTTGTAATAAATAATAGTAACTATGAATATGGATGCTGCTTGCCCTACAATTAGAACAAAAATCAAACAAAAGAAAAGACGCAAAGCTTTTAACGACAAAGAAACTCTGAATCTAAAGACAAAGTACCTTAAATGTCTAAATAAACAACAATAACTGGAAATGAAAAATGATAAGGCAGAAACAGCAAAAGCTAAGAAAGACTACGACCTTAGACTAAAAATGCTACGGAAAAAAACATCAGCAGATTACATCAACAAAGCTGATAACAAAGCAAAAGCTGTGTGGCAGGTAATAAACTCGGCAAGAAAGTAGTAACAAACAAAAAAATTCACGGTTGAAAATAAATGTGAACGGTGAAGAAACTCATGATCCATATGAAATAGCAGAGCATTTCAACCAGTTCTTTGCTAACATAGCTGACAAAACATTAACTCTTAATAGTCAGTATAAAAAAAGTTCAGACATTTTACAAACAAATCCCACACACCATCTACTCAATAATTTTGCAGAAACTAACAAAGAAGAAATCTCCAGTATAATCCAGAGTTTTAAGACCAAAACATCTATGGGTGTGGATGGCATCTCATCGAAGTTACTAAAGCAATGTTGTCGACCGTTAGCCCCACCCTTGGCAGCAATAATCAACATGTCTTTTAAGTCAGGAAAATTCCCTTCAGCACTAAAACTAGCCAAAATATTTCCAAAGTTAAAAATGGAGACTCAACGCTCGCTAATAACTACAGACCTATCTCGCTGATATCAACCTTTTCCAAAGTATTTGAACGAGTTGTGCTCAAAAGGATTATAGACCACTGCATACTTAATAACATACTAACACAAAATCAGCATGGCTTTTTAAAAGGCCGCTCAACAACCACGGCCATTGTCAACCTAACAGAACACATCATTGACCATCTTGAGGAAGGAAATCTAGTCACAAGCATCATGCTGGACTTCAGCAAGGCATTTGATTGCCTTGGCCACAACCTAATCCTAAGCAAACTCAACAACATAGGTATCGGGGGTATAGCCCTCAGCTGGTTTAGGAGTTACCAGGAACAACGGAGCCATCTGGTGGAAATAAAACATGAAGATAAAGGGTTGGTTCACGCTGTACGATCCACTCCACTTATTGTAAACAGGGGCGTACCACAGGGGTCCGTTCTAGCCCTGTAATGTTCATCCTGTTTACAAATGACATGCCTAAACATCTGGATGGGGCTCTGTAATAACTCTAATGTACGCAGACGATACAACCCTCATCTCCGCAGGAACTTCCACCGATCAGCTTGCTGTATCATTGTACATAGCATTACACACAGCCTATCAATACTGTCACACAAATGATTTAGTAGTCAACATGACCAAGACAAACCAGCTAGCTTATGGTAGGAAGCGAGACTTAGTACCAGCTTTGCCAGATGTTGACATGAAGTCTGAGGCCAAGTTCCTCGGAGTCACTATAGATGAAAATATGTCATGGACACAGCATGTTGATACCCTGTGCAAAAAATTGAACACAAGCCTGTACATTTTAAAACAAATCAAAGCTATTGCTGACTCAAAGACAGTAAAAACGACCTACTTTGCACTATTTGAATCGCACATCCGATATGGAATAGTTGTCTGGGGAGGAACAACTCAAGATAATCTAAATCGAATAATGCTCCTTCAAAAGAAAGCCATAAGAGTGATTGATAGTCCTTGGACCTATTGACTCTTGCAGAGAGGCTTTTACACGACTACAGATAATGACTGCAGTATCCCTATATATTCGGGAGACAATACTGTATGTTGATAGGCTGAATTTACCACGAATTTCTGACCACCACAACTACCCCACCCGGCATGCTACAGACTACGCACTTCCTGTTCACCACCTTGGCCTGTTCGAGAGAAAACCGTCATATGCTGGCAGAAAACTTTTCAACCTCTTACCTGCAGAAATAAAGAATCTCTCGGGAAAGCAGTTGAAAACAGCACTGGATGACTGGCTGACAACAAGACCCTTCTACACCATGGAAGAATTCAAAAGTGGAAGACTACATGACTGACATAAAAATTTGTTGTAACATTATTGACACTGTACATTTCTCTATGAAATTGTAATAAAGAGTTTCTGATTTCTGATTTTTTCTGATTTCTAATTTCTAAAATGTATTAAAGCGAAGCTCAGTTCCCCGGTACGCATTGACTATGTACACTAACGTGAATAGACCTCTCATCCAATGCTTTTAGTTTGAGGCAAAAATTTGGAAGTTCGGTGGACGCCGCACCAGAGTCGCTGCCATCAATGTTGTTATTATTCAGGTAAATTTACAGTGCTGCCAAAACATTTTAACAAAACATAAACATAACTTTCAGTTATAAAATGTTTCATCCTTATATAATTTAAAATTAATACCACCAATATTTTTAATAATTTTTATTTGTGAGGCCTTTCGATATCCAAGATATCATCCTCAGACATTCACAAACTGAAAGGTTATATGTTATGAAAGGTTATGAAAGGTTTGTGAAATGTCTGAGGATGATATCTTGGATATCGAAAGGCCTCACAAATAAAAATTATTTAAAATATTGGTGGTATTAATTTTAAATTATATTCAATCCAATATTACAGCTATTACATTATTTAGATGTTTCATCCTTGGTTAAGAAGAGTGGTAATACTGATTTATTTATCATTTGTTACGTGTACTTCGATGGACGCCGCACGAGATCGCACCACCGTTAATATGCTTCACACACGCTATACTATTCCTATACTATGAGAAGTCTACTCACGTAGTGTACAAAGTCAATGCCGGTACTAATAAAGAAGTATTAAATATCTTTAAAATACTGATGGGTCACAGATACAATGTTATCTAATAACTAATTCAATTTAATATCATAAATCAAGATTGCCTCCATTGTAAAGTAAAGAAATAAATTTATTTTTTAAGTGAAGGTGTTCAGATCAGGTGGATTTTTGGTACAGCATACTCTACTGTATTTAGATTGGGGACAAACATAGTTTAAAGGCTAACACACAGTAAACGTGAACAGATGTTTTTACTGGACACTTTATGAAGCAACATTTAATACCAACTTTCCAACTTTGCAACCTAAAAGTAAGACATAAAACTACTGTTTTTCGTGTTGTAATGTAAATTACTTTAACCTACCAATGCATGGCACCTGTCAAGAAGTTGCCGCCAACCGTTTCGTAAACAATGTCGACTCCCTTGTCACCAGCGATGTCACGAACTGCGGCCTTCAGGCTTTTCGTATCCATTTTGATCGCACTCCAAGCTCCCCTCTCTCTCATAAAGTCTGCCATCTCTGATGATTCGCATACTCCTATAACCTTTATTAACATATTAACTGAATACCTTGAAAACAAGTTTACAAAAAGTTATTGTATTTATTAAGACGGAGAATACTATGGCAACAGTAATACAGCACTGGTAACAGTTACTTTTTAATGTGATCTGTAAGAAAAATCACCAAGAAGAAATAAAAGAAAAAAAAGGCAAAGACAGATTGGACTACTATCAATACAAATATCTTATGAGAGTAAACTAGAATGATTAAGGTTAACAGTGGGTATTAATACACAGAACTCTCTGACATTTTTGTAATATACCTTTGCTTTGTAAACATTAGCAGCGACATCTAACGCTGCCAGTCCTCTCCCTCCCGTGTCAGCAGTGATTACGATGATTTTGTCCTTCTTGATTTTTGCTCTCCTGAACAAGCTCAACAAAGCGTGTCCATAATTGATAATCAGACCAGCTGCTTTTTCGGATTCAATCGCTTTATACTTCCAAACGTCCTGTGCAGCAAAATATTTTGCTTAATACATTACCAATACCATTCAACTTAGGATTAAGAAAACATAAAACTAAATTTTCTATTTTTAGTTGTTTCATGTTTTAACAATTAATTTATTGTTTGAAATGCATTTAGATCTATTGATTTGCCAATTTTAGTACAACACTAAAATGATCCCAATGATCAGGAAACTCAACTTTTAATCCGGCTTCTAATCAAATAATAATCGACTTCTATTATCCGGTTTTTCCAATACAACAGTGCAATCAAACACAAACAATAACCAATAGGGTATCAGCAAAGATAAGCAAACTCTACCCATTACTATTTCTGTATTTTTACATCATGTCCTTCAAAAAGGATACACATTTAAAAGAATTCGGTCTAATATGTTAAAGCATACCTTTTTCATGACTCAACATCAACGATAGAATAAAATAAAACAATAAATACCTTACAAGAATTAAAATTGATTGATTTTTTATCACTCGTCCAATTACGATCTGTTTTCCTTAAAGGTATTTGAAAAAATTGTATGCCAAACAAACACAAACAAAAAGATTTGGCAATAATTTAGTTTATCAAAGAATGTATTGATGTAATCAAGGCTTGAGAGACGGTAAGTTAATAGCATGCTTTGCCAATCACTCTAAGCCCTTAATTGTGTCAAGACGTAAAATCCGACAGAAAAACTAGGCTCTTGGTTTTAAGGAAAGTCAACGAATGACTGACCTCTTATCGACTTTGAACTACTTCTATTAACCATAAGCCAAATGCAATAACACGGCCCAACACTACCCTTTCAACCCAAACAATGTGGAATCCGACACTACCCTACAAACCCAAACAATTGTAGGTTATGACTCATTTTTTATATAATTTTTACAAATCGAATAAGACATCAACCATAGTTGTGTCACATTCTGTTCAAGAGATAGATGGAAAAATATTATTCAAAAGTAGGCCTAACTCAAATAAAACATTTTTTTCTTTTTTATATATAAATGTGGAGAAGAGTTGTATAAATCAAATTTATTGTAACTTATTTCCCTTATGAAAAATAATTGTAATTCGGTAATCCAAACCAGCCTTGGTCCCAATTAGTTCCGATTAGCGGAGTTCTAGAGTAGTCTAGAACCAGACGGTGAACAACAAACAGATAAGACACTGCTTTATTTTTAGAGCCTAGTAATTTAGATAATTGTTATTTCTCACAGTAGGATTTTATTATGATCCAAGTTCATTATGATCCAAAATCTCAGGTCTCAGGCTATATTAAATATTAGTCTTTTGAAAATTTGTTTACCCTCATGGACGGCGCACCCATTAGGCGAACTAGGCTACCGCCTAGGGCGGCACTTTCCCGGGGGTCGGCAAAAAATTGAAAAAATTAAAGTATGTTCGCCAAATTCAATATTATTTAAATCTAACACTGACTGTGTCGCTGCCACCCCTCTGGCGTATATGAATCTGATTTGAGCAAGCGCTTGTGCTTATCAGCTGTCAGGGCTGTGTGCAACAGTGCCACCCTAACAAACTTCCCTTACTCCGCACCGGCCGAACGTGTGCACAACAAACTTGCCGATGTGACATCTATCTTCTTAATTCTATAAGGGTTTCGTCTTTCGTCTCTTATATCCCTTTTTCTACTGATCTACTTACCGATTTTTAAGATTGATATGTCATTTATGATCTAGAGTGTGTGCGAATGGTGATGAAGAAAGTCATTTAATTTCGGGCTTCACCTACCCCCCCCCCCCCCCTTTGCCTTTAATTTATTTCTAGAGGGCGCTATAAAATGTTAATCAACTGACATTATAAGATTTTTAAATGTGAATTTTAAGTTAACAAAAATAGATCATCTGTTACTGCATAATCAACATAAATATTGTTTGAAAAGTCATATTCCTTCACATTGCATTGCAGGTGAGTTTCCCACAAACAGAAAGGAATATATTACAAATTGCGCAATTTGCGCACAAGCCCCCTAGTTGATAGTAATCATAACGTTTTGGGTTTATTAAATCAGTTATTCAAACAGGCTACTTAATGTTTTTCATTTTAGCGAATTTCCCTATAGGGAATACAAATATAAATCAACAAAACCCTGTATCTCGCTTATTTATTGGAATAACTTGATAAAATTTGGTATATATACATTCACTTGGCATATACAGTTGGTATATACATTCAACTGACATTTTCTTACAACACCCACATGGCCGCAAACCTACATACTCACCCCTATGGGGTTTATGGGGAAAATTTAAAAGTGAAGAATATTGATACAGTTTGATATTTAACTTACGTAACTATTACATTTCCTGACAAAACTAACATTTCCTAACAAAACTAACATTTTCTATTCTAACAACAGTCCCAGGGCAGCAAACCTACATACCCATTCCTATGGTGTTTATGGGGTAAAAACATAATCAATATCTCAAGATCGTTTGGAAATTCGCTGAGTACGCAGGTCTGCTGCGACAGGGGTATTTGTCAATGTCATCAGGATTCTATACGGTATCTATATATATATATATATATATATATATATATAATATGTGATGCCCTTTTTTTGTTAACACTAGGCTTACTCCTCCCTTATTTCTGGACCAATTTTAAAGTTTGAGGTGTCAAAAGAATGGTCTCAGTTCGTAGTTTGGCAATAAGGTTTTGGATTTTTGATATTTAAATTCTGAAGCTCACGGGAAGCCCTCAAAGTTCATTTTTTGTCCATAAGATTAACATGGGGAACAATTTATATTGAATTGCAAAATAAAACAGCTGTTGATAGTTAAACAAACAAACACATGTTAAAAGCTAGCTGGATAGAAGCAATTGAACAACTGGTACTGAAATATCAACACAATTCCATATTCAATATGAGGAGTGTCTATTGTGTAGATTACCTTTTCCTCAAAATGTAGCAGGTATATTTTCCTTGAACTTTGTATTTATGTGTATTTTGGCACAAAAATAAGTTTAGTAACTTAACCTCAGAAAAATTAATTTTCTTGTACAAAAACAAGCTTGATACTAAAATTTTTGAGGCGGGTTGATGGGTTATCAGAATGGCATTGAAACAACAACGAAAGTTAACAAAAAATAAAATAGAACATCTAAGGTTTGGACATGGGTTTTCAAACTGCTGTGAACCAAGAAAAGGGATAGTTGGTTGTTGGTATAAATTTAATAACCTGTTTACTGTGATATACTATAACAAATTTAATCCAGAATGCCACAAAACATACCACAAAACATACCACAAAACCTGTTCAAAAAAGACCAGGTTTAAAAGTTTTTTACCTCCTGCAAAGATAACAAGCTTCTTGCAAAAATAGTTTGTATTTCAAAGAGAAACGTGAACCAAAATGTAGACACCATATCAAACCAAAATGTGCTACACCAACAAAGATGTAGTTTTAATTTTTTTTCTTAACTTAAATTCTATAATGCCATAAAAAGTTAAATTTAAGAGAATTTAGTCTGTTATAAATAGTATAGCCGTGTTGGTTTATCCACTAGGTCGACTACTAACTGATGATACATCTGTGAATTTTCTGTTTCATTGCCTGAAAACAGACACAGTGAATGCTGCATAGCTCATACAGGACGGGGGAGTTGTGATTAAATATTAATTAATCTACTGTTGTCATTTACGTTATTTGTATGATGAACCTCGATCCAACATCTGTGAATTAATTCAAAATTTTATATGAGTTTTTAGGCAGAGGCTCAAAGACAAATCGGCATAAGAACCATTACTTAAACATAGCTAATTTGTACATAAAAAACACCAAATCCCACAGTGGTAAGTTAGAGCTTTATTGATGAAAATCGATTGATGTAATACCATTATGGTGTAATCTGATTTTTGCTACAATTTAATTTTCATTTAATGTAACTCGGTAAATTACCATGAACAAGGTTTGATCACCAGGTACTCTGGCTAAATGCAGCGCATTGCGCTGCACGGGCCCCCTAGTTTATTTATATTATGTTTGATGTTAAACTTAAACTTGAGATCCCTGCTCATAGACTAAGTAAAATTGAAAATCGTCACAAGTTAAATTGTATTCGTTTTTTTAATAAATTACCTTTATCAGCTAGGACGGTTTCTTTTAATGTGTTTAAAAGAGTACTGAAGGATTGACCTTAGAAAATAATCCATTCTATGATATCAGGGAATTTTTAGAAACTGATGCCAGCATTACATTTCAGTGAATTAGTATCTGATTTTTTTAACATTATTTGTACATTTATTGTAAATATGTATTAAAGTCTGTAATTTAGGTTAATCATTTGACTGTGTCTATTCCTTGTAAATGAGGTCAATGACAATAAAACTCTTGATTCTTGATTCTTGATGTATTATTAGGTTTAGGCATATGGTTTATGATTTACAACTTAGATGATTTAAACTTGCTGTACGGTAACCTGCTAACCTGTAAATAGAATCAATATCTTAATTTTAATAAAATGTTAAAATTCTGTCAATTTGATGTGTTGTGAACTTTTCAATTGGGTTATGTAAAAAATTAAAGCTGAGTAAGAGAAGTCAAAATTAGGATCTATTCGTCCTTTTCATATTAAGCAGCCGGTAGCAGCGTTTTGCCTCCACACCAGTGAAAGGGTGAATCAATATATTGGATCAATTTCCTATAAGAACATTGTTAACCTTTCACAGACATTTGTTAGATATAACTTGTCATTTTTTGTCCTATTGATGGTTAAGAATAAATTGTAACTGCAATAGTGGCATTGCCTTACGAGAACCGACCAATCCCATGGATCGGGTCCCGCTCAGCAATACATGCTAGTTGCAGCGCCAAACACACTATGCGGCTACTCCAGTCTATCTAAGTCCCTTTCTTGTCGCTTAGTCTTTTTTATTTCATTTTTGACTTAAAGAAGTAATTGGGATTGTGAAAAAGAGAACAATAATATTACCTCACGCAAAACAATCTGCCGTGGAATGAAAACTTTTGTAGAGATGTTTGAATGAAGGTACTATAGGTATGGGTAGGTTTAGGATGGGGGAAAGGGGTCGGGGGCGGCAAATGTAACCTTTGCATAGGGCAGAAAAAGTTCTAGGGCCGGCCCTGTTCATGGGGGCAACAATAGTGTTTTTAATGTTCATTGACCTAGAAGCAACAATTAATCTTTTGAACATTCATTCGCCTACCTCCAAGGAGGCATCAATTGTATTTAGAACATTCACTGACCTTCTTTTACGGCAGAAGAAAGTGTTTTAAGCATTTATTGACCTTTCTTTCGTGGGGCAAAAAATGTATTTTGAAGATTTGTTGACCTACCTTCATATTTATAGTCTTTTGAACATTTGTAGACCTACCTTCATAGGGGCAACACAATGGGTGCGCAAGCCTCCGAGCCAGTTTTTACTCAAAGCGACCACTTTATCACCGACTTCTATGGATTCATCGTCACTCACGTCATCTTCCTCATCACCTTTTACTTTCTCAACAACTTCACCGGATACTTCATATCCAGGAACAAAAGGTGTTTTTGCTGGAATAGCTCCCTGTAGTAGGAGCAAATCCCTGTGGTTTAGGGCACAATAATGTACTTTAATTCTAACCTGCAACAAATACATAGTACGGTATTGTATTAAAACTGTATCTTACAGGTATTACACTAATCTCGTCCAGAGAGTAAAGAACGAATGTGCATCGTGCGTGGGGCAGATTCCCCATCACTGCGATTACGTGCTTAAGGCTGTTTGCCCCTTCCTTTCTCTTTAGTTTGAGGTGAGTCTTGATGCTGTGCGCTCATATGCTACTTGTTTTCGCAGTGTTTTAAAATGGCGGCGCTAATCGGAAATACCGCCTAAAAAGAAAACCATTGTTGCAGGATCGCAATGTTATAGCAACTGTTTCTGGGACCGAAAGGGATTAATCTATGTGGATTTCATGTTACGAGGAGCAACAATAAACTCAGAATCCTACTTTGAGACTCCTCAACGACTTTGACACACCATTCAAAACAAAAGGCGTGGAATGCTGTCGGCTAGTTGTTTTTTTTTTTTTTCATTCACAAATCACAGCAATGCCCGGCCTCATCATCATGGCAGGAACTCCAATGTCTGAATGGGAAAATTGTCAGTCATCCTCCATACAGTATAGCACCTCATTTTCATCTGTTTCCAAAGTTTAAGGAGTTTTGGGATGGAAAAAAGTTTGGAAATGATAATAAACTTAAAGAAGCAATGATCACATGGCTCAAATCTTTTGCGGCTGATGAGCATAACATCGGAATAGAGAAACTGGTCCCGTGTTACAACAATGGGGATTACATAGAAAAGTAGACTAAGATACTGTTGCTTTGTAAATAAAGTTTGGTGATGATATCTTTTGTTTTTTATTTAACCACGCTAAAACGTTCTTTCCTTTCTGAACGACTCTTGTACATGCTTACTAAACAGTTTTATATTAGATTATCACTAACCTAATACAACTATTAAACTATTAACTATTACAACTATTTAATACCGTACAACTATTTTTGTTAGAAAAATCTAATGCGCGGAATCTCCTTGGTTGATTAAAAATGTAAACTACTCATCCTATTGACTTGCAGAATTGTATTGCTTTGTAATAAGATTAATACAGTAACAAGCCAGTTCGGCTTTTATTGACTTTTCGCTGGATTATGACTTTTCTCAAAGATAGATCACAATTAGTAGCTGTAAGACACATGGGTCATGACAATGTTATTAGACAATATCGTTCAGATGTTCAACATCAAATCAATACAGGGGTACCACAAGGCTCGCAAATTGGACCAGTACTCTTCTTAATATTTATGAACGACCTACTGGATACAGGAAGGTGAACTGTGGTTATTTGCAAATGATGTGTGTCAAATGATATCTGACATGGAAAGAGTGATCTCTATTGTGAAGTCTCAAACTGGTATTAATGAAATGAGCGAATGGTGCTCAATCAATATGTTGGTTCTAAACCGAAACAAAACTTGTTTGCTACATTTCTTCAACACCAAAATTCATGATTTTTGTCCTTGATTAAAAATTGCGATAGGCATCTAATACCTGAAAATAGAGTCAAGTATTTGGGAGTACAGATAAGTAAAAACCTCAGGTGGTCCGATCATGTAGATCATATAGTAACCACTGTAAATGTTGCCTAGTTTTCTATCTATATATTAATAGGCAAGCATGTTTCATTTTCTCCTTTTATCTCAGCTCGTGTACATAGTAGGAGAAATCCGAGCATACCGTTAGAAAGGTATAGTGCTGTAGATGAGCAGAATCACATTCTAATTCACATTGGACTCCAGGGCTACGCCCTACAGCTTCAAAGTTCCAATGTTAATCTTATGGAGAAAGGTGAATTGAATGAATCATTAGACAGCTGTTGTAAAAACAACTTCTAGAAAATTAGGAAGAACAGATGTTTTAGTTCTACACTGTTTTTAAGCTTCTTGAGTCCAGATCAACTGAAATTTTTGATAGAATTTCGATCAGGAGGCGATCTCTAGTAATAAGAAATAAGTTGTAGAAACTTTCTTGAAAGATGCAATTTAATTACCGTAGGCCTACTGCAGTTTCAGAGCTCTCTGGTGATAGTAGTAAAAAATAAGGCTACACAAGATCTTTGGGAAACAGACATTTTTTTTCTTTGTAAACAAATAAACTTTTACTAGGCAATTTTTTATGTTTAAGAGGTAGCCTACAAAGAGAAGCTTGCGCCAGCAATAAGGGGAAGTAACACTAGTAACAACGCTTTTCTACTAAAGCCGCGTTTACACCGGAGTTGGAGACCGGAGTTGCAGACTTTTATCGGCAATCTCGATTGCAGACGCTAGTTGCAGACAGAAGTTTGCAACTTGTGCTTGCAACTGTACACAGTTTGCTTTTGCAACCGAGCCATCAGTCAGTGTGTATAATGCCGATTGGTGGGAAAGGAAGTGATGTAGCGACGTAGCCGATGGGCGGGAGGGGTGGCGGGGTTAGTTGCACACTCAAGTTGCAGATCAAATAGGTGCTGCAACTCGGGTTGCCGACCGGGGTTGGCAACCGCCTTTGATCTTTACCGACTCCGGTCGGAAACCAAAATTCGGTCTCCGACTCGAAAATTTGGTTTGCAACTCCGGTCGGCAACGCGAGTTGCAGTTGTTTTAGTGCATCTGCAATCGAGATTGGCGATAAAAGTCTGCAACTCCGGTCTCCAACTCCGTGTAAACGCGGCTTTAGGTTCTTGTGAGTGAAACTAGAATTTTAGACCTATTAACAACAGATGTCCCTACTTATTGGGTTCTGATAGCCTATGTTAATTGAGCTGCAGAGCCATCCCTCCAAGTAACTTAGTTCGGTAAAAGTAAAGGCCAATAAAAGGCATTACCACTCTCAATACCCTATATGAAGGAAGGCCTGTGACTATCCATTACCAATCAAAATTAATAGCATAAGCCCTACCTAACAAGCCTAGAATAATGATAAACTTAGAATTTTACATGATAATAGTTCTATTAATAATGATGATTTATTAGAATACTTTATCACCTCTCCTTTATTTAACTTTGCTTCTTTATGTTCTTCGACTTTTAATGTTCATTTATTTTATGACAAGAGCTGCCTTATTAGATGCCGTCCTAGCTCCTGCATGTAAATGAGGACACAAAAACTTGGAATTCAAAAGGTGTGAAAAGGGTTGAAAACTGTTGTGTTTAGTATTAAGGCCTAGACAAAATTTGGATTTGGAAAATAAACCAGAGATAAGTAAGGAACGCCGCATTTTAAAAATGTAGTATCAATTCAAAACCACCTTTAAATACGATATGACAAACAACAAGGCGAAAGCAAGGTTATGTTTAGTTTAAAAATTCGTCTGCCTTCAGTGCCTTGTAAATTACAAAATAAACTGAATTAAAAGAAAGACGGTAGTGTTCAGGGAGCAGGTACCGTTGAGTAACATCGACGTTAAATAAGCATCCTTGAGTAACATGCTCGTTGAGTAACATCGAGTAAATATATACATATCGCACGTCGTCGTCCTGATTGACCATATTCGGCATAGGACCAGTCTTGATTTCTTGAGGCCCATCTTCTAGATGCTGTCATGGTAGGCAGAGGCAAATGTGGCAAATGTGTTGCGGGGCGGGGGGGGGGGGGGGGGGGTTGTGAGAAGGTCATATCATTGACTAAGGTCATATCAACGGGTTGGGTCAGGTACCTTCTTATTATTCTAGGAGGTATTGGTCAGGTCAGGTAAGGTGTAAGTTGGTAAAAGCATTTATTGATGAGGTACTTTTTGAGCTCGTATTTAAATCTTTTTAAGTTACTAATCTGGGCAATTTGTGGTGGAAGTTGACTGAAAAATTTTAGGCCAATGTAATCTGATTTATTTTCAAAAAGCTTTAAATTGTGGGGCACAGACGGGTCACTATTTCTATTTCTATTTCTATTCTAGTGTTGTGAGAATGCTGGTGAGCTGTAACAAGGTTGTTTTCTTTAATGTAACTAATAACTTCAAACATATAAATACTGGGTACTGTTAGAATTTTATAAAAGTTAGTGGGAGTGTTTATATTTTATATTTCATTATTTTATATAAGTTAGTGGCATAAAGTTAGTGGCAATAAGACAGGGAGAAAAACAAAGCTTGAGTTGATTCTCTGTAATTTTCATTCAAACCAGGCAAAGAGTCAACTCAAGATTAAACTCCACCCCTAGTGTCTTTATTCGAAATTCTTTGTGTTGAGCTGGATACTTATTCTAATCTTACCTGAAATACTTATGTTTCACCAGTAGCGGATCGTGGCCCGTGCATACGCATGGAAGGAGCAGTCACGGGGACAGGGATGCAAAGAATGGTATGTGCTACAAACCCAAACGAAGAAAAGGAAAACAGCAGTTTTTGTCATGTAGTTTTGCTCAATTTATTTATCATTAACGATGCAAGGGAGCATGTCCAATGGTCTTGTTGGTATGATTTTTAAACTCCTATGGATACAAATGAAGCGTCCCCTGAAAGACTCGAGCGCCCATCCAAGGTTGCGGTGTCATCCTCCTAGGCTTGTAAGTATCCTCTTCTCAATATAAGTATTCTAGCAATAGGTCAAAGGTACGGCTCGGACTGCAGTTTTTTTAAACTCGCACTAGCGGACATCCTGGGGGCGGCGCGTGGCGTTTCATCATCCCGGATATCCGCCATAGAACTATAATAAACAATGGCATGTTAGTTCTATGAAATCCACACCCTTCGTCAAAGAGGCCAGTTGGGAGGAGAGTTCGTTAAGAGTCAT
Organism: Neoaliturus tenellus; assembly: GCA_030545055.2. Taxonomy (NCBI): domain Eukaryota; kingdom Metazoa; phylum Arthropoda; class Insecta; order Hemiptera; family Cicadellidae; genus Neoaliturus; species Neoaliturus tenellus. The sequence goes on from CM061531.1 coordinate 302,153,455, forward strand.
CTTCACCCCTGTGCCAGTAGTCCATTGTTGCGCAGTCGGCAATGTTAACCATACGGCTTTTAATGCAAAACATGGTATTTGATTCCCCTGTTTCGGACGCCGTTTTTCAACCGATTTTCTTTAAACTTGGTAAGTGTTTAGTTGAATAGTTATACTATGTCCCTCATACCTCGAAATCTCGAAAATTTAACAAATATTACTTTCTGTGACGTCGCAAAGTAGCTCGATGTTTCTTAGTAATATTTTAAAATTTAGTGAAATATTCAAAATTTCGAGGTATGAGGGACATAGTACAACTATTAAACTAAACACTTACCAAGTTTAAAGAAAATCGGTTGAAAAACGGCGTCCGAAACAGGGGAATCTAATACCATGTTTTGCATTAAAAGCCGTATATCTAACATTGCCGACTGCGCAACAATGGGCTACTGGCCCAGGGGTAAAGATGACTCTTAAGTAATTTGTATGTAGCGAAATACATTTTTGGTGATAAATATTTTTACGAGCAGAGAAAGAATACAACTAAAACAACATTTATATAGGTGGTTATTTTTATTTCCGAGGATTTAAGTAGTCGGAAATGTTTAATAATGTTCACTTATCAATCACTATCAACTATCACTATCAATTAAAATTATCAACTTTAATACAAAGTCTTGTAAATTCGATTCTCCAACTAAATTTTTAATTGCAAACTAAATATTTAGTAAGAAGAAAACATCCTATAACGGCCGAACAGAAGGTACACACGATGCCGACTAACGATGCCGCCGATGCCGGTGCCGTCCACGCATCATGCGGCCGGCAAGGCAGATCGAAAATTTAAGTTATTTGTCCTCCCCGACTTTTTGCAAGACGTAGTTTTTGTGCACACTTTGACACAAAATCTATAAAAGCTTTAAAAATTCACTCATCACAATTACATTTCTTTAATGAGTTAAAAACAAAATTAGCAATTGAAGACCAAACGGACTACTTTTTGAGATAGTACCAGGGATCTTCCCGCCCGGAACACAACCAACCAGCAAGTAACTTACTATTTATTTATATAAATATAACCTTAAAAATTAAACTTTGTTTCAGTGTCAGTGTCAGTGTCAACAGCATGCTTTGTTATAGAATTTTTATTGAATTGTGAATACTTTTAGACAGTTTTATATTAATTTTCATGTATCTAAACTATTTATAGAAACGAGTTCTTTTTTAACTATGGGAAAACTTAAAAATAAATCTATAGGTTGGAAACCAGTTGATCTCAATGAGGCAGTTTTGGCAGGTGGTGTAGAGGGTTTGATAGGCATAGAAGAATTATCTGATTATAAGCTTGAAAATAATGAGTTAAATTTGCTTCCATCTAAAAAGGTGAAACAAACAGGCAATGTATCCAGTAGTAGTTCTAAACCTAGCGGCACCGCTAATAAAAAGAAACTTGATGGTACCAGTAGCCTAAATAAATACAAACTTCAAAAAGCATCTAAAAACAAATTTAAGGTATCTCTTCAGGCTAATAAAATATCAGAAGTTGTTCTAGTAGAAAAGTGTGGTGTCAGAAATAAAAGGGAACAATTTGAAGTGGAAGAACTGAATCCACTGCCAGAAGATCAACAGCACGAAGAAAGTGTCGACATTCTGCCTTGGACTACATTAGGTGTCCCACCTATTGTAGCGAAGGCATTGTTGGATCAAGGCTTTAAAGAACCAACTGAAATTCAGGTAGACATAAGTTAGGGATATTTGAATTATTTATCAATAGGCTTACAGCTTATTTTTCTTTGAGTAGGCCTAGGCCTATCTGAGAGAACATAGGCCTAGAAGTTAAATTGAAATTCCACCATCCGACTCCATTGCCAATTATCAATGTCACTAGGCGTACATGTACGCATGGTTTAAGCTTTTCTCTTAGCTCACACTGAAACAACAGGAAGCTGTAGTGCACGGTCCCATCCCATTCCCGTTGGATGAAATACCAGAAACGCAGGCACAGATCTACACCTTCAGCGTCTAGGATGTGTTACTAATAATTCAAAATAAATTTAAGCCTCTACTCTTTTTAGAAGTCTTTTTTGCCTAGTTTCTTCTTCAGTCTCTTCTATGAAAGAGTCCAAGGCCATACTAGCTTTGTTAATTTTTTTACCTTTAAATTTTTTCACAAAGTAGGCCTAGGCCCTATATTGCAATCTGAAGAACTGTCAAATCTAAAATAGAAACTTAAAACTTATCGAAAATATGGCTGATCATAAAACTTGCCCAGTTTCTGCTGAAATCATGCGAATTGCCCATACCGACAATTTTCTGTAGTTTACTTAGGCTTAGGCCAAACTCTTGCAGTGTTTCTAGGCCTTGTATCTGTGTGGTGTTTTAATCAGCTGGCGGATTATATAGTGTTGGAAAATGAGAACATTAAAAACAAAGAGATTTGAAGACATTTTTTTTATTTTAGAGATTGTGCATTCCTCCTGCCATCAAAGGAAGAAGAGATATTCTAGGAGCTGCTGAAACGGGTAGTGGAAAAACATTGGCTTTTGGAATCCCAATTATTCATGGGATCTTGCAGAACATTGAAAATCAGCCTAAAGGTATGATAGTGCGGTACTTAGAAAGATTAATAAGTTAATAAGTTTTTAGCTTGTCTGCCAAAATAAAAAATTGTAGGCTAATAAGTTAACTCCATTTAAATACAGTTTATAATAAGAATGTGATGTATTTATTAGTCTTGATACAAGGACTTAAATTGGCGACTTAAGGATGCTAAACTATCAATTTTACTTTAATTAGGCCTATACAGTTTTTCTTATCATACCTATCCTATTTGGCTAGGCCTGAATATAGTACAAAAATATATAATTTACAATGGGAATCGGTTTTGACCAATCTCAACAGTTATCATCAGGCCCAACCCAAAACAGCTTTCAATCTTTGCAAAATATTGATCAACCTTGGCACTGATAAAGTATAACCGTGATGGTCTTTACCAGGTCATTACGTATCATTGTATTTTGGAATTAGCTTTGTTAACACAGCAGGTTTCTATTCCCCCCCCCCCCCCCCCCCCCCTTAAACACATCTTTGTGGTTCCTTAGATAAAAATAATTTAATTAACTTAATCCATGAAACTTGCCATGTTGTTGGGAAAAAGTATGAAGATAGATTCATGAGTTATGGACCTTTTACACAATGTTTTTCAGATGAAACACTAGAAGATAGCGGAAGAGTTCATCTGAAAGTGATAAAGACGATGTGGACAATGAGGGGATTGGCTGTGTTCGAGTCGTCAACCTTGGCAAAAATAAGGCTCATTCACCATCGCAGCGACTGTGGGCTCTCATACTAACACCGACTAGGGAACTGGCTGTGCAAATTAAGGATCACCTTATTGCAGCTCTGAAGTATTCTGATATCAAAGTAAGAAACATTTGTTTAAAAAATGTTTTTGTTAGTGAATATTTAGTGGGGTATTGTTGAAAATCTAAATTTAGTGCAGATGGGCATGACACATAATTTCCATTAATTTGGATAGTCCTAACATTTTCAGTACGGTACGGTAATATTTAGTGTTAAAAAACAAAGAAAATCAGATGAATTTATTGCATGGACACTAATGCGTGGGCAACAGTGTCAATAAACGCTATTTTTACTTGTTGCATCTTCACTTCGTTCATTTTCTTCCCCATCAAACTACAAATAGTGATCAAATAATGAATTTTTGAAAATATAATCTATTTTGTATTTTAGAGTTTAAAAATTTGTTACGGTATGTGTTTTTAATTTTTTAGTCCCCGGATTGGTTGATCCGCCACCAGAAAATTAAGGTTCTACTGTAGTGGGTTTCGGAACTGGGGCATTCTATTGTGAGTCAAATGTTGTTGTATTGAGTGTGTGCAATAGCAGTTGAGGTTTTACAACACAAATATCAATTACGCTCCTCAATTTATGTTCAAGGTGGTGGTACTGGTTGGAGGTATGTCACTAGAGAAGCAACAGAGGCTGTTGAGACGACAACCACACATTGTGGTGGCCACTCCGGGGCGATTGTGGGAGTTGGTCAATCAGGGGGAGCCACACCTGAGCAACATTGAGGACATCAGGTGAGTTGCCGAGTATTGGTAGTGATGTGGTGGCACTAGAAGTCGTTTGGAGTTTGGTAATCATCATTGATAAACTATATATTCACTAATTTGTCATCAATAACTGATAACAATAATAATTACTAGAGCTGTAAAACACAGTTCTTCAGTAAGCCACTGTGTTTTCATGGTCTATCTAACATTGAGATTAATAGCTGATATCACACATTTTTTAATAGTTGAAAAAATAAAATTTTGCTCTAAGAAACTGAAAGTTACTAAACTTGACAATGCCTAAGTCCACATTGTTTGCGGTTGAGATAGTATTGTCACTAATCTGGCACTACTTTTTTCCGGTATTCCCAATTATAGAAGTTATGATTCCTTTGTACATGAAACCTTGCTTAACAATATCCAAAAACCTTAATAAAAATCAGTTTTACTTTTTTAGCGAATTTCCCATAGGGAATAAGCTAGGCCTATTTAATCTTCAGTAACTGAATGTTTTATATCTTTGTTTCATTCCCTGTTGATTTTCTCATCATTGTACAATTCAATCATTAACCGTTTGCTCAGGTATCTGGCCATTGATGAGACTGACCGGATGACTGAGGTGAACCACTTCCCAGAGTTACGATCGTTGTTGGAGAGAATAAACGTCGACCCAGCCAAGCAGAAGCTGCGGCAAAACTTTGTGTTCTCCGCTACTCTCACGCTGGTGCACGACCTGCCACTACACACCAAGCTGAGTGAGTTTTCCAAAATGTCCAACACTTTCTGGTTGTTGTCGTAAATTACATCAGAAGCCCCTCTAATTTGCCCTCGGTTTAACCGCCAGTCGAATCATCCGCTCTGTTTCTAGGATTTTTACATCCAACGTCGCAGTTTTTTCCTAATGTTGAATTAGGAATTAACCTCGGGTTACTAAAATTCAAAAGATTAATATGCATAACTTAAAATTTAATGATTAAGCTATTGTGTAATTAATCATTCTTTCTGTTGTTGAATTTCAGTAATTACATGACATACCGGTATGGAAGAGAGTGACTAAGACAGTAAAATATCCCGACTGTTCCATTCTGAACAAGACGTTTGACTACCTTAGTTACAAATTTACTCCTCTTTTAGTAATTATTCCACCCATTATTGGTACTACTAGTTTTAACTGACCTTTTGTTTATCGGGAGTAGGCTCTGGTCCAGTGAAGGGTGGTTATAAAAGCTTTTTCTGTATTCCTATAGGCCTAACATTGTTGATAAAATTTCAAATTGATGTGTGACATATTGCTACTGACATATTGATATTACAGTTTGAGGCAAAAATACACAGGTAGGCCTGCTCAGTTGTAATATTGAGGTCTGAACATTGCTATGGTTGGGTATATAAGCACGGTGCTAAATAGATGCCTCTGACCAATGACACAACTGCCTTTCTTAAATTCTAGGAAATAATTTGGCCCAATAAAAATTATATAAATTTTTCAATGTGTCATATATGCTTGAAAGTGAGTTCACTTTTCTTACCAGATTAATATCTTTATTACAAAACTTGAAATAGTCTATGGCACTCTGTTGTTTATCAGGACGATGAATAAATAACACTTGGACCCCAGATTTTTAGGATCAAATTTGTTTTAATTTTAAAAATCTAAAATAATAAAAATATCTTGAAAACTGAATACAATCGTTGCATATACACTAATGTAGCTACACAACCAACTTAAATTTGGTAATGATCGTAAATATAAGGTAGTAAGCATGATGATCATTTATAGACCCAACCAAAACAAAGCCACTCCCGGTTTCGCTTGACCTAATTGTCGTTCTCAATCACATTACATTTCAGTCTTTTCAAGTTAAATACAGCTTACTTACACATCATAAGTACCCCGATGTGCAGGCCGATAAGGCCTGGAAGATTCCGGTATGCGATCGGAATCTTATCGGCCGATAAGTACCGATAAGGTTCAGTGCAGGTGAAGGGGGTCTTTTTGGAATGACCCCGCATTTTTAAACAATTTTCTATTGAGTTCCCTCATAATGGAAATGGTTAAGACAACTAACCTTACCTAACCTAACCTAACCTAAACTAACCTAACCTAACCTAACCTAACTTAACCTAGGCCGTCCCACAGCTATCCCGCGACTGACCCGCCGGGAGAGTCGCGGGGCAGTTAGGTTATGTTAGGTTAGGTTAGGTTGGAATGTCCCCGCATTTTAAAACAATTTTCTATTGTCTTCAACATGTCTAAGGAATGTACTGCAGGATAAAATTGTAAACTAGAAACATGATGACAACTGAATATGTAAGCCGAGCGCCCAACCTTTTATCAGCCTACCGATAAGCAGGTGAAGGACCCAAAGATAATCTTACTGATAACGATCACGATAAAATAACTTCCCACTTGACTACCAGTCGTGTCTTAATCATTTCCATTATGTGGGAACTCTGTTGTATGTTAGTTGTATGTTTGTATGTAGAAAATTGTTTAAAAATGCGGGGACATTCCAAAAAAGACCCGGCATATTAACTAACTAAAACCATGAATCATAAAGGAACAATAGCTGATGTGCGAATTGGGTAATGTCTATTAAAACACTACTTTCATCAAATGCCAAGCTGGTAAGAAGCTCTAATTGGTCTAGAGCCTGTATCAAAATGTGACTTCCGTAATTAACTCATTAAGCATTGGATTTGTATTTTGTGTAATAATCTACATATTTACGATGTTACTTGTAATGTCTTTATTGGTGCTTATGCAATGCTATAACCATTGTACACTAACGTGAATGCTCTCATCCAATGCATTTAGTTTGAGGCAAAATTTTGGAAGTTCGGTGGACGCCGCACCAGAGTCGCTGCCATCGATGTTGTTATTATTCAGCCTTAATTTACAGTGCTGCCAAACATTTTACCAAAACAACTTTCAGTTATAAAATGTTTCATCCTTGGTTTAGAAGAGTGGGAATACTGATTTATCTATCATATGTTACGTGTACTTCGATGGACGCCGCACGAGATCGCACCACTATAAATATGCTTCACACACGCCTATGCTATGAGAAGTCTACTCACGTAGTGTACAAAGTCAATGGTTATAGATTACAAATTTTAAGCATGTGATTGAACTTCATTCATTATCCAATTGATCCCTAATTTTCATCTAAAGAAATATTTATACTAACAGCTGTTGTTTTTGCAGAGAAGAAGAAAAAGAAACTTGTTGTGTCAGTGGATGACAAACTAAAAAATCTTATCAACCTACTGGGTATAACAGACCCGAAGATTGTCGATGTCACAAAAAAGACAGGTAGGGTTAAGAATTCCCAGATCATCATCTTGAACTTATAAACTGTTCTATATTTAAATATTTTATTAGTGCTTAAAAATAACTGGATTTTTCAAAGAAAAAAATGTTGTAAAACATACCGGTATATTTACTTGTGTTTATATTTTATTGGTCCAACTGGTTCTAATTAGTAAAAATTTTGTACATACTTTAATCCATCATAAAAATAACATAAAACAAGCAGTATTATTAAAGCTTCAATTGTATTTATTTATTTTTTTTTTTTTAGTATTCCTGCAGTAAGTTAAGCATTTTTTTAACCCTAACTATGAATGTCATCAGGCCTAGTTATAAAATTATGTGTGGTCTTATATAGTGTGTAATTTGTTTACTTTCATACACTGTTATTCTATACAAAAAAGTGAAAAATATTTGAAACTCTTCTCATCTTAGGTTGGTAGTTAAAGGGGTGAGGGGGGGGGGGTGTGACTACCCTTTCTGAGATTACCACCCCTGATGCACCTAACTTATGAAAGCAATTATATGAGCCTTTCTACAATTTAATAGAGAAGAGTGGTATTCCACAACACTTGAAAACAATAACTGTGAATATCTCTTTAAAAAAAGACCGAAAGTTTTACAAGAATAACATCTTATGTATGATGGTTGGCATCCTTGTCACTAAACTTAGTTGTCTCAACACACAGGTACCTCGGGTCTACTGACAGAGTCGTCTATAGTATGCAGTCACGACCAGAAGGACTACTACCTCTTCTACTTCCTCCAGAGACATCCCGGCCGCACGTTGGTGTTTTGCAACAGTATCTCGTGTGTGCGAAGGTTGGCATCACTGCTGACCCTGCTCGGTTGTAGGCCTCTGCCCCTCCATGCAAACATGATACAGAAACAGAGGCTCAAGAATCTTGAGAGGTGAGGTATTGAAATCTATTTAGCCTATGTTTAGTTTTGTGGCTCAGGTTTAGATTGTGGCAATGATTATACCTTAAGCCTTGTTTTCTAATTGCGTTTTACGTAAGCGGCAGCTCAGTGGTAGAGCTCTGGCCTCACAAGAAAGAGATCTTGTTCGATCATCGGTAATGACATTCCAGGAACAAACATGAGCAATCACCTCTATACAGCCTATATTTCCCCACCACAAAGGCTCACTGGCCAATATTGATGGTCAGTGAAGTTATAAAAAAAAAACCATTAAATCATATTGAATTGTTTTCTTTTTTTTCTTCTTAAAAAAGAGGTTGGCAGGCTTATTTTTGCCTTACTTTGCCCCGACCAGGTATTGATCTGTGCGTGGATTGTAATAGACAAATTAAGGAGATGAACCGGTAAAGTACAGTTGAAAGATACTGAAAAAATTTCCTTTCAGAATGCGGATTCGAACCCTTGAATCTCTGCCGGCACACTAACCACTAAACCACTACGCCACCGACTCACCCACTAGGCACTAGGCATATACTAAATTCACATTATTGTCTGCACTTAAAAAAATTTGTTTTCTGGCTTTATGTTTTGATATTTTGTACAGTTTGTCCATAAGTAACAATTTTTATTATTATTACTGAGAATTCCATTGAACCTTTTTAATTTAACTCTGATTCTATTATGTATTTAGTTTTCAAAGTAATTTAAGAAAATTGCATATAAAAAAAAATTTTTTAAGGGATCTGATCCACACATTTCAAATCAGTTTGCATTAACAAAGAAAAAGTCAATATTTCCTTTTCTAAATTAAATGTTTCTCAGTTTATTTGCTTTTACTGAATTGTTAGGCCTGTAAGACACTCTTTTTGAACTAAACCTCCACATTAGTGCTTAAACATTTTGTCTTGTTTTGTTTTGTTCTTTGCTTGTCGTCTTATTAATTAATCTGTTGAACCAGTTAAGTTCAAAATTTGTCTGAATACTAAACGATTAGGTTATATACATATATTGATCGTTGGGTTCTCATAAGTTCATGACACAAAGAATTATTTTGAAAATGAGGCTTATTTATTTCTTCATTGTAGTATTAAATAAGTCAACACTTCTATAACTGAATTAATCTAAATCTTAATATGAAATATTATAGCAGAAGTAATAGATACAAAGTTGTTATTGTGTTCAGGTTCCGAGACAGTCCGGATGGTTTGTTGCTGGCCACAGATGTTGCGGCCAGAGGGTTGGACATCCCCAAGGTTGAACATGTCATTCACTACCAGGTTCCACGGACGTCTGAGGTGAGGAATACAAAATTCAAGAGTTTAGTTGGTATAGTGATTGTGATTTGTATGTAGTAGGTGTAAAAGACTAACTTTCTGTTGAGAAGAAATAACAAAACTACGGTAAGCAAAAAATATATCCCCATCTTCTTTTTCCTATCAGAAATTTTGCTATCATTAATGTTGTCCATCATATACAATCAGGTTCTTGGCTCATTAATGGGACATCACTCCATCGTTTTTCTTCAGTCAGCCATGAGTTATTTGCACTAGGCGGGCAAGTCAAAACTACAAGCTGGCAGTACAGTACCACCGCACGCCAAAAGTCGCTTTAACAGTATCAGATTTTTTTCCCCAGCAGTGGTTTAGCAGTAAAGAGAGGAACGCTAAATTTCACCCCTAAGTCATAGTTCGAGTAAGTAACCCAGACTGCTCCAGTTTGTGATTGTAATGTACATTTAGCAAAAAATCTAAAAGTATGTCTCCACTTAGATTAGGCATTGATTTAATGTACTGTTGTAATATTGACACTGGATATAAAATATTGTAATATTTTATTTGGAAAGACTTATTTAACAAAATGTATGGTCAGGGAAAGCCTAACACTCCTGCCTAATGCTGATGAAGTATACTCTAGTTAATCTCTAAAATCCCAGAAATCATTGATTATTTCGAGATATTTTAGAAGTGTAAATCGACTAAATCAACCTGTGTTTTCAGAGCTACGTTCATCGCAGTGGACGAACAGCCAGAGCTAACCACGAAGGTTTGACCCTCCTGTTAATAGAAACGGAAGAGCAACGACAATACATACGACTCATGAGGACCCTCAACAGAGGTACATACGCTATATATGTCAAATTAGTTTTATCAGGACGTTTAATGAATGTTAATAAGTACACTCTCATCATTTCTATCAATTCTGAAAATAATTCAAAGACAATTTGTAATATTTAACAGTAAACTTGTCAAAGTGTTGCGGCTAATCTATTGGATTGAAATCAAAGCCATTTTCCAAGCTTAACCAGTTCAAAACTAGTTTAGTCAAGCTTCTTTGTTTTGTAAATTTTATACTTGTCTCGTGTGAAAATTCAGTGTAGCATCAATCAATTTTATTACTTACACTTTATTCCCCATTGAAACTGTTTTGCGCTTTTCAACCATCGTCCAGTTTTGAAATGCCAATTAATGGAATGTAGATGCAGTCAAGAGACAAACAGTTGAGAAGTGGGGGTTTACATCCTTCCATAGTCTCCTACTTACCCATGGGACTACTACTGTGCAGTCCATCACATTGTCTAGTGCAGCTTATGACAATGCAAAATGTAACACATTTGTGCACTTTGGGCATAACAAATACAGTACATTATTGCTGAACCTTAAAATAGGATTTTTTTCATGATATTAGTTTGTAGTCGAGATAGTGAAGACTGGATTTGGGAGATTTAGATGAACGGGAGTTTAAAATAAAATTAATAAATAAAAATGTATAAAATAAATAGAATAAAATGCCAACTATCAGCTCTACAGTATTGTTTGGCCAGTGAGTGAGTGCACTGATGGCTGGAAGGGGAAGGCATTGACCCTCGACCACTCAACTGCAGGCAGTGTTATAAAATAGGCCTTCCCGCCCCTCCTGTCAATTCTTTTTGACACTACAAATATAAATTAATTATTGGATCATCACATTTTGCATTTTTTTACCAAACAGTATTGTGGAGTTAAATAAGGATCGTAAAATTCAATTATGTTAGATTTTAATGTGAGTACCGATTTGACTAAAAAAAGTTTGATATTTTCGAAGGAACGTGTTCAGATTAAGTGGATTTTCGGATTAGCGTCTGTATCTAAGAACTATTCCCTACATTTTCAGTCCTTTTTGATTGTCATGACAACTTTACTATCAGCTGTGGTGTAATCATTACAGACCGAGAGCTGCCCAGTTTCCCTGTGGTGAGCGGACTGATGGACGCGGTCAAGCAGCGAGTGAACCTCGCCCGGGACGTGGACGCGTTGCAGCTGCAGTACAAGAAGGCCACCAGCAAGTACAACTGGGTCCAGCGGATGGCGGAGGAGATGGACCTGGTGGTGGACGAGGACCAACGGTATCCTTCTGTTAACTGTAGAAATGCTGGCCGTTTCTTATTTTAACCCCCGTAGTTTTTTATGTTTTGCAGCTTTTTTAAAGAAAGATTAATAAAAAATACCATTATCAAACTCGGAAGGCGGCTGGAGAACAGTTAGATCACTCAAACACATGCAGGCCACATATACAAATGCAGGGAATCAGGACCAACCCTGGGGCTGCTTTTGTGTAAACTCCTTTATTCACATAATGAATATTCTCTTTCTAACCGTAACATTTTCAAAATTGTTTTTTTATTTCTTAAATTTATTAACAAATTTGTATTCTACTAAAAATGACAAAAACATTATCAATACTTCGATTGTTAAATAAAATGTAGCCTATTCTGTACTGTAATAATCAAGATTTGTACGATTACACGTTAATGTCATAAGGTCTAGTAAAGCAATCAACTTGGTATCATTTTTATTGTTATTTTGAGTAGTATACAAATTTCTAAATAAATTCAAGATCGAAATACAATTTTAAAAATATTAAAATTAGAGTAAGAATTAGTGATGGGTTTTAGAAAGTTCAACTTAATTTTTCCCTTTATCCTTTCTCTATACCCAACCTGCACAGTCTATATTGTGGTCTGGTCACCAGACCGAACGGCAACTGACAATTCGTCTATCACTCTTTGACCTGACGCACTACAAGGAAGATCGAGGAGTGGGGTACCCCATACAATCAACCAATTTACACTGAGGTATCAACCATTACTTACTTTATTTACTATAGGCTGTTCCTATCCTATTTGCAACCAACAGGTTGATTGCAAAATTTTTCAGTTCAATTTCAGTTTGGTTTTTAACTTGTACCGGTTGTTGGTTTTTCGGTTTATTTTAGATAGTAAACATGAAACAACTCAAGGTTACCACCTAAAATTAGACGGAGCCCTATTTTTAACCTTTTACAAATCTAAATAGACCAGTTTAGCCTAATATAATGTTTGACCAAAATCACCACAACCATAAAGTAGGCTACTATAATAATTTCAAACATATACACAGTGTAACCATTGCATATTCCATAAAATTAACAATTATTTATTAGATACTACTAAATAGAAACATACTTACGGTTTTACGATTGAATGGAATTCTAATTGAACTATTATTTGATATTTTTGTGATTATTTACCAACCTTTAAAGGCTGTCGGGGTCTGGAGTTGAAACAGCTAGAGGGTCTGGAAACGCCAATCTTCCATCATGTTGCTTTCTATGGGGTAGTTGTAAGGCTGAGAAGCAGATGTCCATGTGAGTGTCCATCCTTTGTGGTCCTAGAGGGTCCAGCTGATGCACTTGTAGAGAAGATTGTGATGAAGGGTCTGATTTGGAAGAAAGCTTGTCGGAGAGTCAGCTGTGAGTTGCCTCGTTTGACACCTAGTGGTGTTCGTTCCACCCACAAGGGGTGAACAAATACTTCCTCTAAGGTGTAGAGGCCTTAAGTCTCGATAACCGTACCAAAAAACCCCACCCCCCTTAGGGTATCGGTCAGTGCACTTAGGCCCAACTATCCTATTAACATGTCGCGGTAACAGGGGTACGATAATAAAGGGATAGGGAGACAAGGTGGCCAGAAATGTTGGAACTGAAGAAAAATTTTAAAGTTTAAAAGTTACAGAATGTATATGGAAGATTAAAATTGAAATGGAGGTTTGAAAAACTAACAAATGGAAGCTTGAAAATAAATAAATTGTAACTTATACGGGAAGTGGAGAAGTGAGGGATGCTTTGAAAACTTAAATTTTTGTCTTTGGTATAGATGGCATTAGTCAAGATATTTTCATAGGTCTGGGATAGGTCATCTAACAGAACCCCTCTCTTAGAGCCATAGGCATTTAATGACTCTTAGAGCCATAATATTTAATGACTGGGGAAAAGTTCTGAAAAATGACCTTTTGGGCCACCTTGATGTGGGTGCTGTGTGTGTGTCATGTGAATAAAACCAATTTCAGAATCGGTTAAACATTAAAGTAGGTAAAATCTTGAGGTTGTCAATCTTTTGATGACCATCTGAAACAAAAGAGAAAACCAAATACATTAGAATGTTTGATTTTGAAGCATTCCATATTTGATGTGAAGTTGCATCCATCCAAATTTATACTTATTTCTGAAAATCATAAATCTTTAGCTGGACTATGTCATTTGGCATTCATGTCTTATTATCAAAGTTTATTCAAGCTGAAGAGGGCTTAAGAAAATAAGAAAAATATACCGTACTGATTTTGACAACAAAACAATAACTTTGTAACCGATTAATACACACTGAAAATGGTTCATTCTTTGGCTGGAACTTAAAGAAAATACCTACCATGAAAAACAAATGCAAGATTTCCCATTTAACAATTTGTAAAAGAAAGTTTTAGCTTGACTAAAAAAATTTGCAAATGGGAAAATAATTTTTTTTATTTTTCCACCTATTATATAAATGTAAAAAAATATTCAATATATATATATATATATATTTGAATTTTTTTATGGTTGAATGTTCCATTTTTTCATCCAGTAATTTAGTATTAGCTTTGAAAATTATATTAGGTAAACTCTCTTTTTCTCTATGGAGTAAAAAATATTAGAAAAATAAATTTAGTTTGTTTGTATTCTCTATTATAAATGCTAGTGAAATATTTAAACATATAAATTACCTGGTATACCGCAGCGTCCACCGAATGATGATGGGCTTCTACTTCATTACATACATAAAGTCTACGATACAATTAATTTTTTGGAATATATGGTTACACTGTGTCTGCTTCAAACGGTGCTGAAACTTTCATACGTTGTCAGAATCTTACAAAGTATCTTTTTGGTTACTGTATGAAGAGCTACATTTCTTTAATGCATTGGTAATAATTTGAATTTGAATTGATCTAAATCTGACTTTGAATTAATTTTTCAAATTTGAATTAACTTTGCACTAGCCCATTTCACATTATGTATATATAATAGGTTAGGTCTCACATGTTTTGTCGTAACAATAACTTGTGGTAACTTTTACAATGATTTCGGAGATTCGGCTTTATAAGGTCAATATTATATTATGTGTAAAAATAAGAATTGTACCACTATTTTCATTCTCTCCCCACTAAAATATCATAGTTGTTCAATATAATTTTAATACATTTCTATTTTTATATCAAGCGTAGAAACTTGTTCAGATATTTTATCTAAATCCATATATAAATCCAACTGAGGTTTGTATGTTTTTCTGAGTTTGTATGCTGCATTGGGGGGTTTCCATTGAATTTGGAAACAACAGCACAGTCCAACTCTAACTCTAATGGAACGTCTACGTTGTCATTTCAATAATATATAACTGTTTTAATAGATAACTAATAGGCCCTACGATAATGGCATAATGTCAGGGGTGCCCATCCCCCCCAAAGGTTATGGCGCGAATCCCCCCCAAAAATTGCAGGCCCCACATCAACAACGCACAGGTTGGCTTTTAGCAATCTCTCCTTCCACCACATTAACAACTGTATTTTACTTTAAAACTTGATCAGTTTCTTGAATATAAACACATTTAAATATTACGACAGCATTAACAAATGTTACCGATTATGCCAATTTTGACTCAACTTTCATTATTTTCAAATAAATTATGTTGATTTAAATGGTTTTACCCTGAAGGGACTACTATGTCAAAAACCGCATTCAGTTAGGCATGTTACAATTAGATTTACTTAATTTAAAATGCAATGATTTTAGGCATATTAAAATTTTTACATTGGATTTACTGCAAATTATGATCGGATCACAAAATTGTATCATTTATGAAATTATGTATGATGTGACTAAGGACTAAGGCATAACTTTTATGGAGTTTAATTTCTTTCCCCTATCCTTTCATCAAAAAAGCAATGAAAACAAAATTTAAAAATAAATGGGTACGGTAGGCCACATGTAGGCACAATGTACAGAATTGTAATAAATCACAATCTTAGGACCTATAAAAATTAATAATATACAACAGTCATATATTTTATTAAAATAATTACTATATTTTATATTATGAATTGGGTTGGCTTTTCCTCTGTCTGTTTGTGATGTTAAAAATTAACATTTCATATGTGATATATTACAAGATCTGTGGTCTAGTTACCTTGGGTAATTTCAACATTTTAGCATTGACTAGATACACTAACGTGATTAAACTTAATGCTTTTTGTTTGATACAGAAATTTAAAAGGTTTGTCTAAGCCTTGACACAGGGGTTGCGATAGATGTTGTAATAATTCAGCCGAATTTACAGTGCTACAAAATATTTTACCACAACAAAAACAAAACCTTCAAGGATAAATGCTTCATCCTTGGTTAAGAAGAGTGGTAATACTGATTTACATATCATATGTCACTTGTACTTCATGTACGCCGCAGAAGATAGCACCACCGTAAATAGGTTTCGAACATACCTAATGCTAATCGAAGTCTATTCATGTTAGTGTGTATAGTCAACAACTTTAGTTATTGAAATCAAAGTTGACGTTTCTCTAAGAAGAAGAATTTTATGTTTTGGAATTTGCTAAATTAATGTGAATTAGTTTTATAAATCACCAAATGAAATACTTTCATTTGAGGCTACATTTCCGCTTCATTTCTAAACGATTCCTTCGAATCGCCGGGAATCGTAAACGAAATAATAACTTAGATATTTAACACAGTAGCATATTTTCTTATAGTTTAAGTTACATGTAAAATATTACTTGAAGTTTGTATATCAATACTCTTTCATTTTAAAACACAGTCCACTTTAGATTATAATAGAAGTATAAAGGTCTAATATAAACTAACCTAAAAGTAAAACTTGTTCATCCTTAGCATTTGTTGCCGCCGTGTTGC
This sequence comes from Neoaliturus tenellus, assembly GCA_030545055.2. Classification (NCBI taxonomy): domain Eukaryota; kingdom Metazoa; phylum Arthropoda; class Insecta; order Hemiptera; family Cicadellidae; genus Neoaliturus; species Neoaliturus tenellus. The sequence goes on from CM061531.1 coordinate 302,169,997, forward strand.
AGGCCAAATTACCATACAGAATTGAGTCAAGCCTGGGAGATGAACCTATAGGAGACTATCCCCCCTCAAAACAAAATATTTCTCTTGATTCGTCACTGTTAACATTTTACAAAACAAAATCGTCTAGAATGGCAATTTGAAATTGCCACTGATCAATCACGGTTGCAGAGATGATAATCTAGGGAATTTTAGTCTGCTTCCAGTGTTGCCATTCCATCCACCGTGCAAGATTTGACAGTACAAATTTGTGGGTTAACCAAAAACTAATTCAATTATTAGCTCTGTTTTCATTATTTTACACTTCTTATGTAGTTTTAAATTCAACATTAAGTCAACAAAACTTGTTCTCTTCTATACAAATTTGGAGACACGATTTCCTTTCATTCCCCCCCAAATCCAAAAAATTCCCGCTAATAAAAAAAATCCCCCCAAAATTTTGGCTCAACGGCGCAGTTTGCGCCATCAATCTCCCCCGTGGGCGGCCCTGCATAATGTTATGAAAAGCCAATAAAAATAATACTGTTACAATAGCTATAATATACTATGTGTTATAAATTCTTAGGAGTATTTACTCACGAACAGACGATATAAGTGGACTATTCTTGCTAATATGTGTTCGGTATAAAGTTTTCAAAAATTATATTTAATAATTCAAATTATTTTGTTTCTAGGCAACTAAATCAACAATAAAAATTAAATCCAACTCTGCCGAGTAAAACTTTACAGAACTACAATTTTTCTTTAATCTTAATGGCAAAGTAAATTGTCAATATAATTTGTGTAATGTGATTTTTATAAAATAAAAATTGTGAAAAGATCAAAGTCAAATTATAGGTTTTTTCATGGAACGCACATTTGGGCATTACCCTAGCCTAGCTCTTCAGGGGGATGGTCCACTAGTAGTCAGAAAAATGTAATTCATTGTAAGCATGGACTGATACTCACATCAAGTTAAAGCTCTTTAAATGGAGCTCATTTGCGCAGACCCTACCTCAGATAAACACCCAAGTCTCTGTAAAAAAACTTGGCAGTATAGACACAAGTAAAAAAGAACCAAAGTAAAAAATATTGGTACTGCTCTTTTCAAAATTATATTTTTCCCAGTTTTTCTTTTTATTATTTTTATTTGATGTATTTTTCACTGCCATTCTTAGAAGTATTTGCCTTATCTGACCTGTTCGTTATCTGCCCCAAGGACTAGTCCCGTAAAGGAATGTTAAGGTTGTGCATGCGCAAATTTTTCCCTGTATTATTTAAATTCACCTCAAACTACTTATTATGTTTTAACTTTGATGTAAAATTTTTATTTTTTATTTTGTTCAACTACTTTAAGGGCTGTGGAGGCGAGAAGTATTAAAATTCGATATCTGCATATTTTCTTTCGAAATTGACAATAATTCTATTTTATCTACATAGCTGAAATTGTATTAATGTATTTGATTATATTTGATCTTTAAGAGTAATAACATTAATCATAAAAGTATAAAAATCACTCTAAAAATCGTTTTGATATGATTAGATTTAAATTCAATTGTCTATATCATTTTTAAGACCAATAGATATTAAATAAAATCCAAAAAATTACAGATTTATTTTGAAATACTTTATGGGAAGATTAAAAAATGAAACTGAATCACACCTGCGCTAAATGAACACGCTACCCACGCTTCACCTAATACAAAGTGCACATTAGCAGTGGTATGGTGCCTAGCGGCGTCCGGGGAACCACTGCTCCCACCGCCAGAGTACACTCACGGTTGCACAACCTTAAAAGGCTTTCTAATATACTGGTAACTTTACTATAGTCATTTAAATTAACAAAAAAAAGGAAATAATACTGGAAATAATTAATAAAACATCTGCAATATCCTTCTAAGATGTTATACAACAAAAGAGGAAGTTAGTTTTCATCATTGCAACTTTTCACAATAAAAAAAGTTATCGCGTAACTTTGTAAAGTTCTTAAAAGGTATTAATTTTTCTTAACCAACAACCAGACCAGAAAAAGTGAACGACCGAGCAACTGCCAATATCAAGAAAGAGATCTCGGCAAAGCAAAATCAGCTCAAGACTCTTCTCAAGCAATCTTTGCGACCGAGAGGTTATTCATTGAAGTACCCAGCACTGAACACTCACATAGCTGCGAATATAAACCAACAATCAAGTGTGCCTCAGTCTGCAATCGAAGCTGTCCGATCAGCATCTAGTGAAAAAGAGAGGAAAAGGAAAAGCTCTTCAAAGCCTTTCAAAAGGAAAAAGAAGAAGAAACTTACTACTCCAAGTAATGACGAGGCTTGAAGTGGTAAGTGCTTTTGTTACTGCTGTTGTTGATTGGTGAATAAAATGTTTGAAAGTGAAGTTGTTACTTACAATTACCTTGATTTAACAAAGTGTTGCATAGTATCCTGAGTTATCCTGTCACCATGTTATGGATCGCCTTTGTGGCTATCCAAAGACATCAAAGTACTGTTACAGCATTCCTTCGCATAGGCAAGTCAGAGGTCACTATTCAAGTTTGTTCCTATAACAAACCAAAATCGATCCAAGAACTGCTGGCCAGAGCTACCACTGAGCAACTGTGTCGTATTAGGGTGTCCACAATGCTGAAAAGTCAGGGAACTAGGCAAAAAATCTGAATAGTCAGGGAAATCTGCCCCAATGATGGGCACGCCTAATTTTTACAAGTTCAAATTCAGTAGAATAAAACTCAAGTTTGGTAATTAAACATTTTCCGTAATCCGACAACCTCTCAGTTCCGTAACTGTCGGATTATCGCAAGTCAACTGTAACACTTTGAAGTCAGATCTAATTTGTTGTTAAAGTACAGTTTCATTTAAGTTGCTTTGGGACAAGGATCAAAAAGGTGTATGGAATAAAATTTCAATAAATTTAAAAGAGTTTTTATATTTGATTTGTACAAATGAATATACAAAATGACTATTTGGTAACAAATAGAAAATATCATAGTGGTAATGTAAAATCCATATTAGAGAGAGACAATGCGATATGTTTTCATTCCATTATACTTGGCCAGTCATAAAAAAGTGATAGAATGTTTTTAACGATTACATTATTACAATTTCCATCTTCAATAAACAATTTTAATATACTGATACCAATTCACAATCAAAAACCTTAAAGTTGCAAACAAGCAATAAAAACTGTTAAAATTTGAAAGTAACTATTCTATTTAAGTCAGTTCAAACTCAAAGAAACATAAAAAGAGCATAATTGAAAAGATATAAAAACAAATACTACATTTTTGGCACTTTCAAAATAGTCTTGAAATAAACTATTGTTTAGTGGATGAAATTAAATAAATGTAAAAATATTGAAATTAATTTATAACACATCAACAGTCTAGAACAGAATGATTGAAATTATAAATATTAATATAGTGCACTCTCATTCATCAGAACTAATGCGGGGATGGACAGGTCAGATGTTGAAAAATTCCGATGAAGCGGAGTCTACAGTGAGTCATCGTTTTTGCTGTTACAGCAGCCAATTATAGTTATATTCACTATTGTTGGTGATAACACAATAGTATATTTCGTCACTAGTCCGGAAAGTGTTCGTTATAGGTGCAAGATCGAGTTTCAAGTACGAGGTGAAGCCGAGTACTTGAATTCGATTGAACACCGATATACCACTTTCAGACGAGTTACAAACACTACTTTTCATCATACCACCTTTAATAAATTTACAGTTTGGATAAAAATTAATAAATTTTAACCTATATACCCCTCTTACGTTGTTATTTGTTTATCTTGTATTTGAACTATTTACAGCTGTTATTAAAACCACTGTCCCGAAAACCACTGTTTCGCGGGTTAGTCCCGAAAACTTTGTTTACCAACACGTTTATCCAACCCACCGGGAATCAACTAGTTTCAATCACAGCTGACCGTTCCGAAAACAAAGTTTATCGCAATGGTATGATGAAAAGGGATTTTCTGAAAATAAGATACTGAAACTTCAAGAATAGTAACAATGAACTAAAAAGAATAAAATAAACGCAGGAAATAAGGATCCTCATATTGTCCCCACTTTGCTTTTCATAGCAATCTTTATACTGACTCACCGGCATCAATTCTTATAATAGCTTTAAGATTATCCTCGTAAGACATATAAATCTTTTTCCGCTTTTCATCCACATTTCAACAGTCAATTGACATTTGATGTAGACAAAAAGACAAACAGTTTAGGAAGCGGATGTTTACTTCCTGTCCCCCCCCCCCCCCTCTTCCTATATCTCTCATAATACTTACATGGTCTTGCCAATCACAACCAGGGATGCAGATTATGAAAAGTGCCTGGTGACCAGTGATGCAAAATGCGATACATCACTGTATTGAGGGTTTAAAAAATTGGATATTGAAGGCACTAAAACATAAAATTATTTTTTGTTAGTAAAAAAATAGTAATAATATTTAGATCACCAGTTCTGGGGAACCTGAGTTCCAATGTCACCGAGTTGGATGAACAAGAGTGTACTGTAGTTTGTAAAAAAATGGAAAATTATATAATTTTCTAACAATACTGAGATAAACATAAGCCGTTTTTTTTTCAAACAGTTTCTATTCATCCATTTTTGCTTTTTTCACAATACTTTTAGAAAGTAAAAACAGAAATTTAAAGAACTGGCCTAGACTTAATTATAATAGCGACCAACTAAAATAGGATACTAAATTATTTACAAGTTAATAGATTCATCTCTTTTTACAATATTTTGCTAAATTACTGTTTGAGCACTTTTTATTGTCTGTCATTGATATGATATTGAGCTCATGTATAAAATGGAGTGTATCAAGAATATGTAATATTTCTTACATCATCTACAACAATCCTAAGTCTTAAAACTATTTTTGTCTATTGTATTTGAATATAAAACATTTATATACAAAATGTACTTTATTTACAAAATGTCATGTTATCACTTAACAGAACACAGTAAAATATTTGTCATTGAAAAAATGATCTTTCTTCAATAACAGTGAGAATACTGTTTTGTAAATTTTCACAAATTTGTGTGTAGAAATACCTAAATTCTTTTAATTTATTTCTTCTGAACCAATTAGCAGTAGCAATTAACAATTTTAGAAAAATAAATATATGGTAATCTGAAAATAATTACTATACTTTGAGCAATACACAATACACAGCACACAAGTGGATCATACTCCCGCCGGATCTTCAGTAAGCATCTTTTTTTAATTGATAAAAATAGGATAACCTTGGAAAAACTAAAACCATAATATTGAAGAATTTATTTTTAATTGCTGTAAGTAATGAATTTCAGTTAATTTTTGCTATTCAAGAAAACTGCTTATTAGCAGCTTAAGCTAATTTTGAAAACTTGAATATTTTTATGTTTATTTTAGTTGTCTTTATATTTTAATTTCCATAGATAATGTGCCTAGATAACACTGTAAAATAATTATTTTCCTTCATGACTTTTTTGTAATTAAAATCATAAATTTTATTGCACTAATTGTTATTGTACACCTAACAATTAACAGTGAATATCAGACAGACGATTCCTCAGCATTAGAAGATGATGTTGTTGTCCCAGAGAACGTCCCATCACTGCCACCGGTTTGATAGTCGTATCTGTGATGGAGTCTACGCTGGTAGTTGAAGGAAAAATAGCGTCTGTCATGAGTTGGATACGAGTCACCGATTTCAGCGTAGACGTTGTCCTCCGCGGTCGACACTTGATCGACAACAACAGAATACGGAATGTCCGAGCCCGCCGAGTAATCTGGTCCGATCTGGACTCTCGTTTTGTAAAAAGGTTTCACCCGCACTTCAGGAGCGTTTACAGGTTTTCTCACCACTCTGTATTTTGAGTTCCTGTCGGCATAGTTGTTTTCATCAAAACCTGGCACCCTAACGCCGTGGACTACGATTTTTGTTTTGAACTCTTCACTCAACCTTTCGTCTATACTGCCGATCGAGGGGGTGGGGGTTATTCTCAAGTCTCTACTAGGTGTGCTCCTCTCTATTTTTCTTCCAGAACTCTCGAGAGATGTGTTTTTCAATGGAGTAGCCCACACTGTCTGATGTTCAGCTTCCACTTGAGATCGTAAAGACTGCGGCTCTTCTAGTTCCTCTGCCACATTGGAATACAGATGTTGGTTGTCATGGACCTCGACTTCCCCTCTAAGGGCTGGTTGAGGTCTATAAGCTGGCTGAGGTGCAGAAGAAGTCTGGTCTGGTCTTCTCGGCAGCGGTCGGTTTATCGGACGCAGATCCTCTGGCATCGAAGCAGAAAACCTGAATGAAGCCGACTTCACTGTTTTCTTATCACCGAGTGATATCTTTCTTGGTTTTGGTGCTGGCTTTTCCTTTTCCTCGTGTTTCTCCAAGTGCTCTTTTGGGTAGATATGATGAATCACCTTCAACTGCCGACACCATTTGTCGCTGTTCTCTCTGCAGTATCTCAAGGCATTCTGCACCAAAGGAGACTGAAACACTCGCCTTTCGTCGGAGTCTCGCCGACCCAATCGTAAAACATAAAATCTCGAGTTGACGTCGATCTCCAGTAGTCTGTATTGGTGATTGCTGGACTCGTCATCACGGGAGGGTAGAATACAGGTCAATATCACATCTTCCTTCTTGTAGGTTTCCAGAAGCATTGAACCTAGAAAAAGAAAAATTGAATCATTAGTCAATAATAGACAATAAACAAAATGCTTTATTAACAATTTCATTGAGAAATGTTACTGTCATTAGATATACAACTGTGGTAAGTCCTGTTGCCAGGTTTTCTTACAAATCGGTTTAGCAAAGGTGTCCTTTAGAACTGTTCATGGTCTCTCCAGGTGTGGAATTAATCTAATGTGTAGAAGGCCATGCCCTGCAGCCATTGCTTGATGTTTTTCTTAATTTTTGATGAGCTCAAAAGTTTTATGGCTTGCGAAAAGTTGTTGAACATTTTAATTCCAACATATGAGAGTTTCATTTCAAACATAGTAGTCCTGTATAGAGGCAGCAAGTAGTTACCGCTGTTTCTAGCAAAATGTTCATGCACATTTTATAATTTAACTCGTTCGCTGAGGGTGGGTCAATACTGACCCACATTACTGGTAAAGGACTGTGAATTTTCTTTGTGCTTTTTCAATGTCTAAAGCAGTGGCTTCCTGGGTCATTCGGTAACATACAGTTACCAAAATATAGACAGATGTCACTGTTTGGAGTTTAAGGTCTATAAGTATGCTTTTACAGCTGTCTCTTGGTGCCAAGCCAACCATAATTCTCATGTCTTTTTTTTTTTTTCTTCAAAACTAGTACGCTATGGAGGTTGCCATTTGGCGAGCCAACCCACACTGTGATTCCTCCCCATCTTACTAACCCAATGAAAAAAACCAGCTGGGTCGAGTTTTAAACCTTAAATATGACTACTTTTTCTCAGGTTTTAACCAGCAATCTTTAGATTGTAAGGTGAACTTTGTCATTACTCAAACACCCAGCCACAAAATAAATATATCACAATATCAATTTAGCAACATAAGATTAGTTATCAGAAAATTAGTTGTTTCACATTATTTAGGTAGGTCTATATTGTTACTAAAGCACAGTCCAGCAGATGCTAAAAAATAGGGTGCCATAAAGCAAGCATTCAGTCCATCAGCTAATTTGACCTTAAAGAACAATAATGATTTTGATCCTCTTTAATTGATTAATTAGTACCGGTAACCAGTGTTGGTACCTGGTTGCTCGAAATCCTAGAATTTAGTTAGGATATTGATGAAAAAATTAAACACAATTTATTTTTTACTGTTTATTCTCTTTTATTGTAGTTTGCGAACCAGTGTATCCTCCATGTTTTAAAATAGCTTCTTTGCATGAATAGATAAATGCTCTTGTTGGTGTTCTCTGTTTACTATTTACTGCTGTTCCAATTCAAAATCAATTTCCCAACCAGTATTAATCAAATGGGGAAATTACAAACTTTAAGGGCTTGTAGAACACTTACGTTTTGATGGGTTTTCGCTTATTTTACTTAAGAAACAACTTGATGCAGAGCTCTATCAAATCACACCAAAAGTTATAAAATTTATTAAAAACTGTAGAACTTGCACAACAAACAACTGTACATAATATGTATAGACTTCAATAGACACTAAGAATGTCAATAGCGTTTTTAATTGGCTCTCAGCTGAGATATTTGAAAACCCTTGAAATTCCTGTAAACTCCTACCTTGAGGTTTCTGCATGGAGATGATACACACTCGGACGGGGAGTGGGAAGGTGCGTAACAGTTTGTTCAGTTGGTAGACCTTGCTGACGGTGTCGTCGTTGGCTGTGTTGGCAGTGGCAATCGCATAGAACTGGCCATGGGTTGTAACCGGGATGTACAATACCTGAAAGGAGTGAGATGTGAGGTTTTGAAACCTTTTAAAACTTAAGTGTTAGTTTGTTGCAAACATAATTTTGTCCTACAATTCAGTAATAATAATTTGTGGCGTGGTTAACTCTACTTTGGTCAGTTTAACATTTTGATTGTCACAGGGTTGTATTCTACTCAACACCTAAAACTGCCGACTGTACCACTCACTTAAAACAATTTTGTGAACCATTTTACAAATTTTATCCAAAAAATTCTGTAAAAATCCATGTAAACGCATAGTAAACAATAGATATATTGACACTGTTTAATCAATGCTTATAAGAGAAAAAAATATCAGGTTTTTTTTAGTGTTAATGACGCTAGTTTCCTTTTAGTGTGTATTTGGTGGCTTTGATAACTTGTCATCGGTTATTACAAGCCAAATAGACGATGTAAACCGGGTGTCGCAGACCACCCGTACACCCTTTTTAAAATATAAATGAATAATGTTTCACAAAAACAAATTTTGCCATTATAGGTAAACCGATATTACACTCTATAGATTGACACTAATCGGGGTCCGGAAGTTGCTAATTTTAAATGCAAACCCCCGATTTTATCGAATTTTTGGATTCTACATATAATTTGAAGATAACTTTGCAATTTAATTTATACCCCTAATCCTAAGTGTGAACGAGATCATGGCGGTTGACATTTAGTTCTTTCCCATAAGAATAACATGGTAAAAATTTCACGTCCATTATCTTTCAACATTTTACATTAAACAGAACTGTCCAAGTATGAAAGTGTCTTAGAACCTCATTTTAAACAATATTCTATCGTAAATTTGCTATTATATAATTAGTTTTACTTTTTCCTATACAGTTTTAATAATCTCCGCCATATTATAAATTTTATGGAAAAATTAAATAATTTTTGACAAAATTGATAATTTATGATGGAAAAATATTAAAAAGGAGATTCTAAGACATTTTTGTGCTGAGACATGTTCGTTTAACCGAGAACGCTCAGAGATGATTGAGTTGAAAATTTGTTCCATGCTATACTCGTGGGGAAAATTTAAATTTCAATCACCATTATTTCCTAAAAAAGTTCGGATTATGGTTGAGAATTATGGTAAACATTGTTAGGATAATGGGTAGAAATTAAATTGGAAAGGTTTCCTAAAATTACGTGTAGAATCAAAAAAATGTAATAAAAATTGGGGGTTTGCTTTTAAAATTAGTCTGGAAAGGTGACTTCTGGTACACCCTTTACATTAAGAGTATTGCCAATCGATAGAGCGTAACCGGTTTACTTATAATGTCACAACTGGTTTTTGTTAAAAATTAATTCTGTAAATCTTAAAAGGGGTGTACGAGTGGTCTGGGATACCCAGTATAGGTGTTCAGACACTTTTCCAATGATGGCGGGTAGGGATGTCAGCATTTGGCGTTTCAAATGTATATGACAGTCACTCGTGTAAAACATCACATGGCACTAGAGCGCATTATAGGAGATGATTTGATGGCTAGTGAAAAGGGAGATATCCCCCTTAGTATTAGGTGTTTTATATCAGTAAAATTCATCTCTAGACAATAGTTTGATGTGAGGGTGAAATTAAAAAATTCCATTAAACATGCTCAAGGTTAAAATGTGATTGTTCCTTGGTGAATGTTGTCACACCTGGTCAGTACTGGTGAGGCACTGAGCATATCTGTTGGCCTCGGTCCGGCCAATCAGAGGCCACGAGAGCCTTTTGCTGCGAGTCGATTGGTTGGCCAGGTCTTGGTAAACGGCCAGCAGCTTCAACACTTGTCCGCTCCTAATGTTCGTCTTCGTGTACTGCTGTCTTGTCCCATCTGAAATAAAAAATTATTTTGCGTATTATTTCTGAAAACATTTAGATACTTAGTTAGTGGTTCTTTTTAACAAAAAAGGATGGATTCTTAAGAATTATTTTATAAAATTCCCACCAATTTCTTTTTACCTCTATATGATGATTTATATATGTATCAACATTCTGTTTCAGATGTTCTACTCATCTTTACTTAAGTTTATTAGTTAACCCTTTAGTATCATACATGTTGCTGATTTTTCCACCAAAAGAGACGCATCATTTTGCAGTGTCACTCAAGAAATGTAAAAAGTAAAAAGTTCTTGGAAGTGGAATTTTTTGGAAAATTTACAGTTTCTGAAATTTTCTGGCAAGAGTGTAAAAAGTTTTCAAGTCACACTGAAAACAACTTTTTGCATAACCAAAACTATCACACCCCTAAAATGGTCTAATTGTTGTCAGGACCAACTTGATTGACCTGCCCTCTGAAGCAGGATGGTAGTCTAAATTTCCCATTCTATCTGACATTCAATAGCTATTAATATAAGCCTAGATCGGGACTTCTGGGTGTTATGCCAGTACTCTGGTTGCATGTATTGTGCCAATGTTAATTTGGTCAGATTTATCGATTCATCATAAAAATTACCCCTTTACCAACAGTTAGTGATTAGCTGTCATGATGGTACCATTGCCACTGCATGTTACCTGCACTGGTGCGGCTGTTGAGGGTGTAGCCGACAATGTCACTCATGGTGAGGAATGCGGTGACTTGCGCGGTGACCAGCCGATGCACGGAGTTGTAACATCTCGCCTTCACCTGCCCTCGCTCCGTCACCACCGAGAACCAGCCTGCGACACAACCGTGGAATTAGGCTCAATGTTCTGTATTGTTTGAAAATTGTAGTTAAAAAAAAAAACACTATTACACTCTTAGTATTTTTTTCTAGAGACCTTTTGTTAGAAATCTTTAATATTCAGCAGATTCTCAAAACCAAATCAATTTTAGTGAATATACTAAATTATAACACATGTATATACTGTCTAGGCTATATCAAAATTTAATTCAAAATGCCAATACTGTACCCAATAAAATTAAGGACTGGATAGTTATAAATTTTATGATTTTATTTTTTATTAGGTGTCAACTGGTTCAATTATAATTTCAATTGATTTCCATTAAATAAATTTGTCAGGCTGCAGGTCATGCTTTTAAAAATAGTATGTCCATCCAGTTTACTAACGAAAATGAAAAAATGCAGACAACGACCCATCATTCTGTAATATTCCCTATTATGTTAGCAAGTTTTGTTTGGTGTATCAACGCCAGTGGCATTTTGTAGGAGAGTACTAAACAATTTTAGGGAAAACGGTCCAAACCCAAAGTCAAAATGATGCAATATGCTCGTTTCAGCTGATACATTTAGATGCTTTATTTTTTTAATTAAAATATATTCATTTCAAGTTTCTTTAAACAAAATCAAAGACCCCGGAATGCTCCTCAAATAGATTTGTTTTGTCTTGAATATTTTAGGAACTCTCCTTGGATCAAACTGGCAATTCTTATAATTATTTATGGAAATAAAAATAAACTTTGATCTGATTTATTGACTTTTGCCGAACAAATATAAACACCCTAAACCAGGTAAAAATTACTAGGTTAAAATATAAAGAGGCTAACATAAACTTGACGACAAAAAATATAATTTTCTTTATAAAACTACTAAGTAGAGGCAATAAATCTGCACTCAAATTTATATTTTGTGGGGTAAGCAAAATTCCACTTAATAGTGGCATAATTAAAGGTTTATTTTTGTGGGAACGGAGTTGTGCTAGGATGGATTCCCAGAAAAAAATTGTCAAGAGTCAAAAACAAGACATTTAGATGATGCTGCAGAACAAACCAGGAGGGGAAAACTGAAAAAGGCTTTTAGAAAGTTATCATAGTATTATAAGATGAATGTTTGAATTTTTTTTGTGCGTTTGTGTGGATACATTACAAATTACGTCATGCGGCTACTTCAGTTCTACCACGGATAAAAGAAATTTCTTTTCTCTATGATTCTACACCACTGTGGTTCAACATACTACTTTCTAACGCAATAGGTTAGTCCCAACCCTTAAGTTTGGTTCTTATATGATGTCGTAACTAGAGTAACTGGCACATAGACCTACAGCAACACACGAGAACGCCCGGGAAGGTTGGTGTAGGTCCACGGTCCATCATCGGATACTGACCACCGCGGCCATTCCACGTACCGAGCGCCAAGCGAGCATGACGCTATCATCGCATGTTTCATAATATTTAATTAGACCTTGTAGGCCAGTTCGCTCGCTCCGCTGGCCGCGTCTGCTCTACCAGATAATCACCGCTAACAAGAGATTGTCGCCGACGGCAGGCGGATTGATAAGCCTCTAGTGAGTTTAAAGGTTGTTTGTTTGTTATGCAGCTCTAGTTGATACAATTTACAAAAAGTCTGCAATAATGGTTTCGTTTTTGGAGCACACCTAATTATCCTAATAAGTTTACCGATTCGCGTCTAAATTACTTTTGAAGGTTCTGTGGGTTTACTGGACAACGCTGTCTTTCTTCATAGGGGACAAATTAATTAGTCGGCATTTCCCTTCACCAAAGTAACGTGGAGGCAGTCGCGACAATCGTACAGTATTCGCGGTTTGCAGAAGAAGAACTTGCACTAACTCTCCCAGTGCCTAGAGTCTAAACTGCAGTAGTCATTTCCTGTTTTGACTACTTTTGATTTTATTAATGGATTTAGATTGGTCATAAAATGGTGCATACTCATTGTTGATATTTTAAAGTACCATCTTCCAAGATTACACCTCAATTGTTTAAATGGAATAAAAGTTATGCGCTAATTATCAGGCTGAGGTTGTCCTCCGCTATGCATCGAAATATACAGGAAAACAATAAATTGTGTATACTACTCTAGGCAACATAGAGACCGAAAGCTGTTTCCAGTCCACACACTTTTCACGTAAGATTGTGGCAACTGTGATTTTAGATATTATGGCTGCACATTTTGTACCATAGCAATTTCATTTGTTGAAGTAATTAATGCAAAAGATTTTATAGAGCCATTGTTTATGTTATCTTAGTTTGACACATTTTGTTCTTCAGTCATATTCACCCATAGATATAAACAAGAACAAGAACCTCCCCCACTACTTGAAGGGATCACCGCCTCCGCCACACCGCGCCTTATGTCAACTGGCATAGTTTTTACTGGTGCGTCATGTTTGTTTACATTCTTTTATTTCAGCCAAAATTGTTATTATTGGTGGATTCACTTCATTCTTGTTTGTTTACTTTCTTTTACTTGCCGAATTAACTCCTAACGGTGGTGGGGGTAACGCCTCGTTTTTAAGCATGTGTTAGCGATCCAGATGTTTTTGTTTACATCTACGTATTCACCCCATATGCACTAGATTGCGTCTGTGTCTCAATATTTCACAATATGTCTCTTTGTTAATGTAGCCTACACCAGGCGATCATAGAGAATAATTTTTAATATCATATTTAAAAAATTATTAATATAATTTTCTAAAAGTTTGTGGTAATATCAATTGATCTACCAAAATTCATAATAATGTGAAAGTTTGCTAACAATGCCCAGAGAGATTCTCTAATTTCGGGATTGTTCATTGTTCCTGGGGCACTATACTGTAGACATTCAGCAACAATAATGCCAACAACACAGAGTGATTGTCGGTTAGGCAGTCATGCCAACCTCAGTAACCTCACCGCCTCTTACACACCCAGTCATTAGCCTAACACCCACACATTACCGGCTCTATCATTCACCAATCCATTCCAATCTCCACGCCGATCGGAGCTCTTCTTGGTGAGCCGTCAACTTTGTATCTCGACGGAAGGATTTGTCAAACTGGATTATCCTATCAACAGGTTTTTTAAGAGACGTGGGCTTATGTTAGGAATATACTGGTGGATGTGATACTTTGTTGGACTATTGCAACAGCATTGGTGTTGAAAATCAACCTACCTCTGTATTTCACGAATTAATGAGGTTCAGACTAGCATCGACGAGTAGGCCTATAGTTCATTTCTTCTATACAACCCCTCCCTTACAAGTTTTTACTGCCCCTGACATTTTTCTGCTCTACCAGACAGCTATCACTTAATTACTTAATACTCAACACTAGATTCTATATGACTTGTTTCTGAAACAATATAGTTTACTTAGGCCCGGTTTCTCAAAGCAAGTTTAAACCTAAACTGACGTTTAAACCAAAATTATCCATATGTTTAACATTTATAATTAAACTAAGTTGAAGTTAAACGTGTTTGGAGAAACCGACCCTTATTGAAATAAAAGATTTGATTTGATTTAATGCGAAAATGTTCAATTGAGATGGAAATAACGTTGCAAGGACAAGGACTCCCGTATATTTTCTGCGTGATTTTCTGGTTGATGTTCTGTTGCCAATATGACAAATTTACCATTTGACACGGTAGAATGTAAAAAGTTTGTGGGATAATGAAGTTCCTCTAACATTTAAAGCAAGTGTAACTGTTTGAATCAAGTACTGATGGCGAGAAAATGTATGTTATGTTATGATCTTCAATAATCACTATTTGCACATAAAAACGACAAACACTTCCATCCTCCACCGTTGATCAGAAGATTCCCACCGCTCTCTTGTTGCACATAGCAAGGATGGACATTACGGGGGGTTCAGTTTCCCGTAGGCGTCAAGGACGCACGTGAACGCTGTAGGCTGCAACGTCTGTCAAAGCTGTTACTTCTGCGGCTCGCGATCTTTACGACATCCTGCCCTCTGCGGTCTACAGGGGAATTAATCTTGGTTAATGCCTTATAAGCAAACCAGCTGGCTCTTTTGGTGCCACCTAATGTGATTACACTGTAGGATTTCCTGTGGAGAACTTATATCTTCAGTATCCTTACTTGTTTTCTTAAATTGCTACAGTAGAATCAATCTTAGGTGGACCTGCATTATAATAATAACAGATGGTTCTCCAGGTACTATCGTGATTCCACTGTAGTGGCCATCGCTCAGAATTTCCTTTCATTAAAGTGACCCAAGGCCAGCACCATAACACGTTACGTCTGACGGAAAAGTTATTTAATTCAATCGGGTCTGTGCTAATGAAGGTTATTGAATATATCAAGCCTTCTTTTGACGTTGTTTATTCTCTGTACTCCGTGGGAGGGTATTGAGGGTTAATTTAGATTGATGTAGTGCTAAATTATCTGATGTTATTTTATGTAAGACTAAACTCGTTAATCCACGCCATCTATTTGGTTATGGAACAACTTGTATTTAGCCTTGATTAAGAACTGCATAGGGGAAAAAATACGAAGAACTTTTACCAGATGAAGGAGAGGGAAGCTACTAAAAGGAACAACAGACAGAAGTTTGAGCACGGCATCGAAAAAGGAATTTGCTATATGTACTGTATTGATTTGTTAATTTGTTTGAATCGCAAACAAAAATTAAAGTCTATTAGCGAACATAGAACTTTGGAAAAGGTGACGTAGCAGATAAGGCCACATGGTTATTTATTTAACCAACCTGATCGGCACACATCATTACACTGTACCAGTCGTTGCGTCTTTTCTTACTTTTGTTTTATTCACATTTGTTTTAATTTAAAATATGGTCCTGTCGGTATAGCCTCTATAAAGACAAAACGGATTAATTGAGACATTTACTAGATTCGCAGTGGTTCAAAATATATTGGCCAACAACTGCTACCTGCTGCTAGGCTTGAACAGTCAAAATGATCAATGTACCTGACCAGTGCGTCTAGTTGCAGGATTCAAGGTTGTGATCTATAAGCCATAAGCCTTGAAGCTATCAAAGGGTAATGGTTGGGCCCACTAAATAGATCATGGATCTATTGGTTGAAAGCTCCTTATGTCATTTGGTTGACTTTCACGAACGAATTTTCAAATGATAAAACGAAATATTTTTCAAAATAATAAATGTGGTGACATGGAACGGTATTCCCTCATTTGTACCCCAGGTTACATAAAAAAGTTCTCTCAATCATCTGCTCGTCATATAGGCCTTTTGTCTTGCAGACCGCAGTTACATCGGTGCAGTGTTAGAGTACTGAGTGCCTTTCCAATGCGAAACCGGAATGAAAGTAATTGTTTTTGTTCACCAACTTCAACGTGGAATTAGTGAGAGCATTTCATTTATGTACATACGGTAAGTAATTATTTTTATGTGGGTCTGTTTATGGATATGTAGTGGCTGGATGACAAAAAGATAGAACCGGTCCATATTTGTAATCCAGATTGTTAAACCAACTCACTATAATTAGACTAATTGACTTTAAAAATAAAAACCCTAATCGTGGATCTTTCCCACGTTAATGAAATCTTTCAATAGTGACCCAGCGAAAAAACTATTAGTGCAAAAACCAAATCAGAACTCGGGTGGTCGGCATTCCGACACGGTTACCAGTTTGGGTGTTGACATTGCAGGGTTAAAAAAGTTGTCACTGAGTTCGCCTTTGTTTCCTGTACATATCAATTACATCTCAACATGATTATCCAGCTTCCCTACCTTAACTTCCTCGCATTTTCTTTAAGAAAAATATACTCTTAAAAAAGAAAAAAGAAAAGTATCAACACTAGAAAAAAATATAGTTTAGATAATGAAGGTTTTTACAGAGATATGATTGTTTTATAGCCTACAGGTGTTGTTATTTTGAAATACTAATAATTTTTCATACATCAATTATATCTGATTTCTTTATAACAGTTAATGGATTGTGTGTAGTCATTGGAATCCCTGCTTCAAAACCACGTTAGTTTTTGTATACTATCACCCTAAGATTCTATCAAATTCCCATCTGCAAGAAATTATTTAAACTCTGCTTTCCTATGTTGTTTGAAATACTGAAAATACCGGTTTCCCAAAACTTGGACCAATGATTTATATTGAATTTGTTCTTTCTTTACTGGTAGATCTATTTTGTGGAATCTCATCATATTGGGAAAGTGTAATCAAAAATTGGACGAAGGCTCGCATTTAAAGAACGGTGGTCCCCATGTGGGATCCATGTTCTACATGGAACAGTTTCTTCAAATCGGAAAAGGGAATTTTGAACCAGAATAAGGCACTTGAGCGACTTATTGTAGAGAAACATTGGTGTTATCTTAGTAATTGTCTGGGGATGACGAAGAGGGTTGGGAGACTTGTGAACAGGGATTGGATATATATATAAGTGGTCAAAAGGAATGGTGAATAGGATAGGTTGGATGTACGAAAGAGTTCGACAAGGCTTGAAAGGATTTTTGAAATAGAAGAAAATTAGGCTACTGAAGAGTTTGATTTTGAAGAGAATAGATTGGCTGTATCTTCGTAGAAAATTCTTCAGGGCTGTGAAAGAAATTTGAACCAAAGGACACCTTAGCTGACTTTAAGAGTTTGAGGAGGGTCACGGATGTTACCTTGGTAGGTGTCGGGGATGACGACGAGCGACACGAGGTCGGAGCCGTGTTTGGTCTTGACTTCACTCCTCGCCTCCACCTTGCCGCTGCGGTACTGCCGGTACATGAGCAGTTGACCGTGCAACAAAGCCATGGGTCCAGCCTCCTCGGAGTCCACCGAAACCGGCTCCTGTGGCACAATCTTGACCACCCGCGGCAGCGAGTACCTGCGGAAGAAACAAAAGTAAATCACCAAAGGAATATAATTCTTTAAAACTGTGTAGAAAATCACTTCATCTACACGGAATCTTGTAGTATCTCGAATCTAGACCAGTCTTGTGACAACTTGGATCTAGGAAATAGGGAAGGAAATCAGCAACTAAATTCTTTGGAACATATTGAACCTTCAAATTCAGTCTAGGTTACAAATCATCCAAACAGAATCTCTTATCTTGATGTTCCCTGTTAGAAGAATTGAAGACTGAAGAAGGTTGAATACTCCTGGTTTATGACGTGTAGTTTAAGATAAAAAACATCTTACATCATCGACGGCAATAACCTTATAATTACCTTCGGAATGCAGTGGAAATGTGATACGTGTTTAATGGTCTTAGGAAATTTTCATGGATCTTTTAATGAATCTTAACAATTAATAAAGCAGTTTCCGATTTTTACCTATTGATGGAAATTTACAAAGTCGTGAGTAGGTAGGACGTTTTTCAGGGTATGGCAAGCTAAAAATTTTCAAGATTATAACTTAAGCAAATGAAATAGGCTTGAAAGAACTAATAATCTTTCTCTTTCAGAGTAGATATCTATATTCTGAACTGTTGTCCGCGGGTTCGTAGGCAAATTAAATGAAAAAAGGTTCCACTTGAAAAGAAAGTAATTGCTGGGCTTTTCTCAGTGAGTCTCTACTGTACCGTAAAGATTTCATTGGAAGTTGTGATTACCTGTCGAGGAACATCCTCGGCGTCAAGTTCTCGTCCCTGCTGCATGCCGACAGTTTGCTGCAGCTGCTGACGCTACCCTTGTAGTACGAATGCGCCGTGGAGCAACGCTCCGCTGACTGGTACGAGTGCACCGACACGGCCGTGTTCGCCATATTGCCACTCGTGACGTCACATCCGGTCTGCTTCATGACCCCGAGTTGGGCGCCAATCGCATCTCCCCGCGCTTTGGAGTCCTTATCCGAGTGGAACGTCTTGATCGAGAACTCATGATTCACTAACACTTTTGTTTCTTTGGGCGACACTCAACACTAATTTCTTCTGGCGTGTGCTCTGCTACATCTGAAACAAAGGAAATCAGTTTGTTTAATCAGAATTAAAAATTTAACCGGATGTGCTTAGGTAGAAAGAAACAAATTCACAGTACATTCCAGTAGTTCAAACCTTTCTAAAACTACTGAATGGTTTATATCTGAATAATTCTACAGACATCATGCTCTTTCATTCCTAACCACTTCAAACACTTTCATACTTGTCATGCCGGAAAGGCCATGAAGACTTCTGCTACCAAGATAATTTTAAACAGACACGTTTGACAGTAGCAAGGTTTATTCTAATGCAGTCAATGATGATTGCTGCATTCTATGACGTAGCTGAGAGAATGATTCAGGCTTGAGAAGATCCTTGTGGTTGTAATTGACTACTTGAAATATTCTTAGACAAGATGGTCAAAAGTCGCATAAAAGGTATTAAAGGCTAAAATTGTGTATGTCCTTTGCCCTCTCCTACGCCAACATACCAAAAGATAACCAAACCAATCGTCACGAGTTGTACTCATTCGATAACAATCGATTACAATTAGCAGTGCGGCACCATAAACATCTCCGTGGTGGCCTAATGTGACCGCTATCGATACCGGTTATCGATTTCGGCGTCGATATATCGATAGCGACCGCACGCGCGGCTTGCGTAACCGCATAGCCCGTAAACAATACTGTAACCTTTCCAGTTGCGTTGGCAGGAAAGTTGCCGGACTTATGGGCTGGTCTGCACTTGCATACGCGTGCAATCACGTCTACACGCGGCTACTGTTGAAAGTCCCGCTTTGAATGCGTCGATCACTAGTTAACAAGCTTGCGTTGACGTCTGAATTGTTCCAGTAGAGTTGCGCTTAGTAAGAGTTATGCGAGGCGATTGGCAATGTTTTGAAATGTCCTCAGCAGGACAATTTATTGATGAAAATACTTGATTGTGTTTGACAGTGTTTGATTGTTTGTTTCCTGGGAAATCTTATTAGGTGGTGCAGATTTGACTTGAGCTCCTCAGAAAGTGTTATAGCAATACAGTAGGTTTTGTCCATTAATTAGGGTTTTTATTAGGAGTTTTCATGAGAGGTATCTTTTGTAGATTGTATGATATGGGTGTCCCGGTAGTTCCTCTTTTGTACTCAAAAATAATAAAAACTTACCAAGGTCGTAGGCATACACCTTGATGAAATAAAACAGGTTAGAGATTTCATTGCAACATTCAAAATATTATGTTTGGAAAAAAGACAATCATATTGAAAAACCTAAAGCTTCAGTGGTTCAACAAGAGTCAGAGAATAGAATGTAACTGCTAGATAGAGGAGTTATTATTTGACCTTTAATATACTACAGAAATATTAAGAGATGTTTCGTAACCCGTTTTATCTCTATTTAATCATCACCTACCATCAGCTTTGAACTGCTCCAATGTCGAATTCAAAATTAATTCAACCTTTCGATCCGTAGCCAATGGCAAATCGATTGGATAACGCACGCTCAGAACCAGGAAGAAAACAAATGAAGTCATCATGACGTGAACAAATGATGCAGCCTCGTAAGAAGAGCTGGATTTGAGCTCCGAGCTCCACTCAAGGTCTGTCTTGCAGCGTCACGATCAGAGATACCTTACGTCTGTCTGGGCTCGAAAGTGTAATAAGTCTGTAGCCCGATCGCCTTGAGCCAATGCCCGTGTTACACACTCTTTACCCGGTGACATGCATTACCACCGCCTTATGTGGTAAACTAACCGGTACGTTCTCTGGCAGTGAACTTCTCGCTTGAGGTGTACGTGTTTAAGTTGATCCTGAAAGAAAAGTTCTTGTGCACTGACCTAATGGAAAAGAAGATGAATAGTGTAACTGAAAAGGCTTAACTCGTGACTTACTATCGCGTCGAGTGTTTCATTACACTGTTGTAACCTTTATAATATCTTTAAGGAGCAATGCCTAAATAGTTGCTTTGTTCAGAAAACAAACCCCTTTCTGGTTTCAAAGAATCAGACTTATGTAACAGATTACAAATACTGTAAGTGCCACAATATAAATTACGAAACGGATAAGTAATATAATAAGATGATGCCAGAGCTGAGACTTCAACTCAAAACACAATCACTGCTCCTTGGTTTCGGAGATGATAATTTCCTATCTTTTCTATCCTATCCTATATTACCCATCCCTGCGATTCAGTTTACGGTCAGTTGTGTTGTTATAATATGCGATCCAGTGTATTTATGACTGATACGTATGATAGAAAACATGCAATAGTCACATCTAGAGAATTTATTTTCTAAAATCTGAAAACGATGAACTGCCAAATTAGAAAGGCTTAAAGACTATTTTGATCGTGTATCCCAAATCTTGCAATCAATAAAGAAGGTTACACAAAAGCTAGAAAAAAAACTATAAAAAAATCTTAATTTGACAATATCGTTTGTAATTCCGGAACAATAGGAAGAACTGTATAATTTAAAAAAGGACGATAAAGAAAAAACTTCATAAAAAAGTTCTAGACAATTTTTCATAGCCTCAGTTCCAATCTCAACTTCTAATTTACCACCGCCGGTTAACCTCCCGTGAAAATCGAACTCAATGCCACCTCTAAATATCCTCTTAAAACGCCATGCTCCCAAAATCTCGCCAAAAAACCAAAAGCGTTTACGAATCGCGAAAAACTCTGAAGTCACGACCGTCGCAAAAAGTGAATCCTCAATTATACACCGGGCGAAGTAATGGCGGACATTACGATACCTAAGCCGGTAATGATAGATGCAGAGTTCCTCGGACGACCCAGACGTACAAAACTCCTTGACCCAAGGCTCCAACCTTGGGGCCCCTGGCCGTGCCGGCCATTCAGGTGTAAAGTATTGCTAGATCTTTGTTGATACGGGCAGAAGGTCGGCTGATAATTTTGGTTTAAGTGTGTGGACAATGAATTTGTGGTTTTAATTGAAGGATAGAACTTCCAAGTGTTTAGTGAAGGGACTAGGATTTTTTATGGAAAAGTTGTAAACATGTTTATCATTTGTTTACATATCCATGGATGATCCGTGGAGTCTCTAAGCCCAGACCTCCATGAACCTAGAGACTTTCATGAATTAAAACGTAATTTTATTCATAAAAAATTCTCGGCCCATGATTACAAAACCTTTTTTAAGTTATAACAATCCCTTCGATTTTCCTTGTGAAACATTCAATATTGCCCTTTATTGCATTGAATGAATGGTGAATTGAATCTTTATCACTGGATTGACGACGTAAACTTTTGTAACCTACATTTTCTCAAGTAGAAATCATGAAAAATGAATAAAAATATTTTAGGTCTTTCGAAAGCTTCGTCCACAGATTCTAAAAATAACGCCAGCATCCTTTGTGTTGACGAAGTCGTCATGAAGATGTTCTTTGGACGTTACATACGCTGGGATGATGGCAAATCTGGGACGTCCGTCTTCAATCGATATCCATAGTATCTCGAAGAATGATCTACAATAGCACAATGTGATCTACACCGGTGAATAGCTGTGTAGAGGAGCGTGCACGATGTAGCGGCATGGCGATCGCATGAGTTGAGCCTTGCACGCCAGGATCACGACTAGATAGCACAGCTATAGACTTGGGTCTACATCCTCCTTCTGTTCCTGAACTTTTCAGTGAACACGCATGGTTCACTCTGGTAAAATCGTATATATCACTTCATGTTTTCTATTTTCCTAAAATAAATCACGTTAGTCGGTGACAGAAGAGTCTCTCAGTTAAACTTCTTTCAATATTTTAGAATCATCACTTTTTAGATTATTACATCATTTGAGTTAATTTAGGCAAACAATGTACAGAAATTTATATTTAATGCTTCGATGATGGCAAAGTGCATGTAACCCGTAAAACATATTGAATGTGAACTACTTTATCAAAGTTTCATCAGTTCGTATTCCCCAAAAAAGTTTTGCTCTACAGTACCGAATTCTTTGGTCATCGAGGATTCATTATATAAATATAGGGTACTCAAGAATGCAAAAATGTAAATCAGGATTTTATTAAAAAAAGACAGATGGTTCGCTATAAGTAATGGCAGTCATACATGTCCATAGAAGTAAATTCATTTTTACTCGGTTTTTTACTTATGGAATGAGAGTTATTTTTTATCAACAAAGTAAAATTATATGATTATCAAAGTACATCTTAGTTCCAAGGGTTAACTATAATCGGGGATCAACAGAAGACCGAACTCAAAATACACAAGGTCCACCAGGGCAGCACACACGTGACAGCATACTTCTTTTTTTACCCAATACCATAATGCGTGTAAATAGGTAAACACTTGTAAAAAGGGGACCGAGCTAAGCATTACTCTGCACCCGGGTGCCAAGCTTAGAATATTTCGTCCACCAATCGTACCTCCTCCAAGGTTCCCGCCACGCGAGGCGGACTCCCGTATTTACATAATGCCTCCATACAAACACACCCACCTCCCAGATACTATCGGGCGTCCTTCGTGTTTATTTTCGGAAATTACCATTTTCCGCCGCTAAACACACGTCTTTTCAGCGTTTACACGGTCGTATCTCAGAGCGCGCTGGGGTCGGCTTCCATATACAGCCCGGTGCACCCGCCCCCCACCGCGATATTCGAGACATTCATTAAAGGCAGTTTTCGCATTGTTTTTACCCGACGTATTTTTACTTTCAGTGACATCTCTGGAGGGGGTGGTCACGAGGTTGGGTTTCGTGTAAAAAGGATTATATGTTGTAACTTTTTTATGGTTGTACAAAAGGAGACTGCCAAAAAGAAAGAATTTCAGATTGCGTCGCTGTAGGTTTGCGTTGCACATAGGTGTATTAAGGGTGGACGTTGGAAAAAATTATCCACGAAAATTTTACCTGTTAACCTTTCCTTAATTTCATTCTTCGTAGAGTTGAATTTATTTACGTGTACATCCTCAACCGTTTGAAGACAGTATTGGATATGCCACTAACTATAAAATGTTGAAGACGACACGCCTCAGAAGTTGAACATAATTAATAAATTAGACATTCACTTCAAGGTTGGTAGAGGAAAAGCATAACTTTTTTTGTGTTTCGGATATGAAGCGTCAAAACTGAAACGGAAGTCAAGTTTTAATGTTTACCATTACACAGCTAGCTGATGAATAAGCGAACGAAGCAGTGTTGCTATAGATACGAGATTTATCGTAACGACACCATATTACTCTATTTAAAATTTTAATAATTTGTTAATGACACACCATTTGATAGTTATCAAATTATCAATTATCAATCAAGGTAAGTAAGTATGTAACCATAAATTCTGACCTTTTAACTTAAAACTCCTTAATAAGGTTACTTTTAAGACAAACTATCTCCAAAACGCAGGCAAAAACATTTGTTGTTTCCTGCAGTGTTGGCAAAACTTGTGGTTGATGGTTTCATTGATACCTTATGGTATATCAATGATACCTTGGGATCCTCGCGTTTGGCCGAAAAGGCGTTTGGTACCCAGTTTGGAATTTTTAATGCGAAATCCCGTGTAAGCCAATAGGAGCGCGAGCTGTTGCCTGGTCAAACGCCATTGGCTAAGAGCAAAATTCGCGAATATAAATGTTACACAAAACTGGAAACACGGATCTCTGTTGCCAACTACCGTTCTTTCTAAAAACAAATTACTCAACTAGTATTTTTTGTTAACGCTAATAACGGTCTTGAAAACTACAATTTAAAATATCGATTGTCAATTAATAAGCAATAATTTACTATTAAAAACATGTTATACTTTTATATTATAGATTATCAGTGTTGCTTCAGTTTTTATAGAACATCAGGCTACTCCTTATATTATGAAGAAATGAGATTTTAGTCTGATTTAAGATTAAATTGTTGAAATTAATTAGAAATCATTTAGCATATGTGTTCTGATATGACGTGATGTATGTGTAATAAATATGTTTTATTAATATGTTATCCATTGAAATTCTTTTTTTTTTACATTTTTAGTACAGTTTTTAATGCCTGTAAATGACATGTTTGGTAACTGAAATGCATTTTTGTTGTTGTTGGAAAAAGGCCATTAAACAAGTTCAAAGAAGTATAATTGAAGATTTTTTCTGTACCATCAATCCAAATATTGATCATTATTATTATAAGTTTTAAGTATGTGTCTACAAAAGAGCAAAATTTGATTAAAGCTCTTAATTATGAATCAGTATTTCACTATAAATCGTAATATATAGGCTAGTTCTGAAACCAAATTTATTTATTCCGATATAGGCTATATTATTTCTTCAACTTCTTTTTGATGTTTAAAATAAGTTATATATGATTTGAGAAGTTTTGGGAATAAATTAACAATCGTAGGCTAATAAATTAACTATAGATAAAATTGTCTTGAATAATTAGGCCTACTAAGATTTGTTTTAACATGTTAAGAGTTTAATCCATTAACTGAATATAACATCTTCTAATGTTGTACTTATGTGAGATGAAAATTAAAGACGATATCAGTCGGAACAGTGTTGAAAATTTAATTGGGTGGATAATATACCACTTTATAGTCTTTCTGACTACGCTATAAAGGGACTAGGCCTATCTGTATATATGAGATTGCTGTGACAACTAAATGTAAATTCTCCAGATAACTCTGTATAAGAATTATAATTTTAATACCAACGGGTATATCTAAACGTAGGCAATGTATGCCGTAGACATTTTTTGTTTATATTTATTTATTAATACCTAAGTTATGTATACTTTTGAACCTGCTTTTTAAAGCATTTTATAAGTTGGTTTCATAGGTAGACTACCCGAATTAGGCCCTAAATGAATTTTTTGACCGTTGATGTAGGCCTACATTCAGTGTTAAGTTATGAAGAAAATTATAAAGAAATTGTTACAGTTTGATGTGAAAAGTAATTAGGCCTAATATGCAATAATTGTCATTAATTGACAACTTATAAACTTTACTACACCGTAGGCCTACAAGTTAAAACACATTAGATGAGCTGTTAATAACGCTAGGCCCTATAGCTCAATATTCATGAAATGTTATCTTGTGAAGAGGAAGAGATATACTAAATGAAAATTAAGTGTAATGAGTAACTTAGGCCTATGCTATATGTTCGTTAATACGTCATTAACTCAACTACTTTTTTGGCTTTTGATTCATTAAAACTCTCCGCATGTTATTTTCATAGTTTAGAAGCTAGACAGACATAGCTGTAAATTGATTTCTTTTCACCAACTGTATTATTGGAAGGATGTTTTATTAAATAAAAGTCTAAGTCGATAGGTAAATATTGAATAAAAGTAGGCCTACAGTATATCACAGAAAACATTTGTATAAAATAGGGACAAAAATATTCTGTTGGGAAGACAAAATCGTTTTGTTAAATAGGCTAAAAGCTACTAAATATTTTTTTCGATGTAACAAAACTAAATATTGCTGCAATAACCAAATGTACCAAAAAGTTGTTTGTGCTGACCAACAGATTATAAACAATGTAAATAAAATTGATCAAAAAGTTAAAGCCCGTGACGAGATGTGAACCTGCAACCTCTCACTCTCTGTCCTAGCACTCTAACCAATATGAGCCACCGGAGCTGTGACAAAATGTTCTTATTTACTACTCACAAATTTTTACTCTGCCAAAAGGTTGGCCAAAATTGAAATAACTTACTAATTGACCATTTTAAGTTGTTAAAAAAATTAGACTGTCGAAAAATGTAATGTAATTATAATTTAATATTTTTACCATCACAAGAATATGAAATAAACTTGTGTAGGCCAATTAATGAACTTGGATAAACTCAAGAAATTTTCTATTTGACATAAAATAAATTTGATATTTGGGTTTAATTTCATTTAGTTTAAATATTATATGAAGTTCCCTGAAGAGGTTAACGGTTTATTTCCACTTTGTAATATCTCATTAACAAAATTATAAGTTAGGCCTACTGTGGTTTAGCAAATTTTCAAGTAAATCTTCACTAATATAATTTTTTTATTTGATAAAAGTTGACATTTTGAAAGTTTATTTGAAGTAAAATCAATATTCTGCGCTATGTGGGTTAACAAAATATTTTGCTGGTAATATCAAATTTTATAACCAAAACCATTTTGTTGATCCAACAACAACAAAACCATGGTTGTTACAACCAAAAAATTGGTTTTGTTGGTTTGACCAATTTATTTGGTTCCCTAAAAAAACATTTTTTCTGTGATTATTTAAAACCATAATAGACTATGTTAAACGTATTTTAGGATTGATGTAACTTTCTACCAACAGCAAAATATTGCCGATTTTTGTTGCGTAGATGAAAACATATCTCTAATTTCTCTGCAACATTACAAATTGTAGACAGATTTGGGTTGTCTGCAACTAAATTTTGGTTTTCAAAATGTTGCAGATGAAGAATTGCAGACTAAATGTTTTTAAATACAGTGGAAATTCGGCTTTAGGAAAATTTTTTATTGTGCGATCAAGCTATCAAGACCTTTCTTTGTTTTCTATTCATAAGGAGCACACAATAATTAGCTTAATTAGAGGATGAAATTATAATAATATTGGTGTCTAGATAAATATTACTAACAGATAAAAAAAATTAAGAGTAAAATATCAATAGATAAGATAAAATAAACATTGCATTGAGTTATTTCGTGTTTTTGTCACTAGTGTTTAACGTTGGCACACCTGGCCAGGAAACATACGGGCTGTAGTCTCGACTGGGGGGTCAATTGCTACTCGTCTCTGATTGGTTGAGCGTGTGTTCGAGGCTACTGGGTACCAAACGCCTTTTCGGCCAAATGGCTTGCCCCCGATACCTTCATAGATACCTTGATAATGTTTCAGAAAACGGCAAATAATTCTGGACCAGCCGTAGCTGTTCTGCAAAAATAACCTGGTTTCTCTAAACCCCTTAACGGACAGTTTTACTTTTTACCTGCTGCACCACTCTTTTCCCTCCATCTGTAAACAAACCGAGCGAAGCGTGAAAAAACGCCTTCCTTGCTCGTAAAAGCGAGGTAATCCACAGCGAAGGGAATCCGAGGCTACGAAGAAGTGCGAGAAAAACGCGGAGAAGAAGGCGTAGTGACAATTAACGGTTTGCAAACACTATAAGGCGTTTCTCTGTCAAGTTTCCCAACCTGAGTGACTCTGTAAAGTTTCCTAACCTGTTAATCTACGTCACAGCTGACGGCACGCCGCCGGTGGAAACGGCGGGAAATGAATTAGGTACATATTACGTCACACAGCATGGACTAGCATAGACTCGGGTGGTCGAAAAGATAATGTCTGTGACACTTCCATTTCCTCAGGTCCACTGAAGCGAGTAATGAGGATGTTTTTACTAGTTGTCCATTATTACGTTGGGGACGTCTCGAATCGGAGTAGGCCTATTGCTTTTTGAGAGGTGTTAAAAATCAATTTTAGAGGATTTAAAATTAATTGAAAGGCAATTTGTATCTACGCTTTAGAAGTAGGTATCTGTCAGAACTCTGTTCCTATGGTGCTGTGTTAAGGCTTTCAAATTTCCTACGTTATCCGTATGGGCACTTGATTAGGTATACAAATACATTTGTTCGAGATAGTTGAAATAAATACTGTATTCATAAAATGCGGCACTCAACAGATTAACGAATCATGAAGATCCAAATAACAATTCCTACAGGCGGGTGGACGAGTGAGCAGAGCAATTCAAGGTTATCTTGAGTACAAAATATCTTGATACTTGATTTAATAACACACCGACGCAATCGAGTGTGTATTTTAAGGCAAATATGACGAACGGTGAATCAGCGAGCAGTGCTCGCTGGGATGATGTATTGAGTGTAATTAATCAGATAAAGAGTAGTAGCTCTGTTACTGACAAAACCATCGGATTCATTTAATTTGGCAGGCTAATTAATTAATAGAACAATAAAGTAAGGCAGCTGGGTCCATTTCGATTTTTCTTAGGAACTAAGCAAACAAGCAAATTCCGCCCTGGCATTTAGCCCATAACACCATTTACACGGACAGTTCTGTTTCCCAGTTCTTGCTGTGTTTTGTTCAAAGAAAAAAATTGTCAATCTAATCTGTATATGTACTTGGTTATGTTATTCACATTTATAAAAATTTGCATTCAAATGTGTACTTCGGCGGACCGCTTTATATTTACGACATGCCGCCGCCGCCGCCCGGCGAGAGGAGAGAGTAGAAAGTAGGGGTCAAGGATGCTGATGTCACTGTTGAACAGCGTTGTATAACTGCCGATAACTGTGACTGCCGATCTGTATGACTACCGATAGCTGTAACTGCCGATCTGTATATGATCACCAATAACTGCAACTACGGAATTGTGTGATTACCTATAACTGTGACTGCCGATCTGTATGACTACCGATAACTGTAGTAAATGCCTATTTGTATGACTTCCGATAACTTTGACTGCCGATCTGTATGACTACCGATAACTGTAGTAAATGCCTATTTGTATGACTTCCGATAACTGTGACTGCCGATCTGTATGACTACCGATAACTGTAGTAAATGCCTATTTGTATGACTTCAGATAACTGTGACTGCCGATCTGTATGACTACCGATAACTGTAGTAAATGCCTATTTGTATGACTTCCGATAACTGTGACTGCCGATCTGTATGACTACCGATAACTGTAGTAAATGCCTATTTGTATGACTTCCGATAACTGTGGCTGTCGATCAGTATGACTGCCGATAACTGTAGTAAATGCCGAACTGTATGACTACCGATAGCTGTGGCTTCCGACCTGCATGATCACCGATAACTGTAAATGCCGATATGTGTGAGTACTTACAACGGTGGCTAACGATCCATATGATCACAAACTGTGGCTGCCGATAATTTAACATAACGAACTGTACACATACAGCAGCTACAAATACGTGGGACTAACGAATTGTGTGCAAGCAATTAACATTACAAAATCATCAGATATTGTTGTCAGTGGGTAGTATAAGAAGTGTATATTCAAAGTATCGTATCTAAAATTACAATAATGTACGAAAACAGGAGTTATTTGTATTAAAAATCTCTAATCCACTTACAATATTTAAACCTGAGACCTCCCACCATCGTTGAATTTCACGACGCAAATTAGCAAATTACAGGGTGGTCTGGAAATAGCTCTTCGCCGTCAGGCTTTGCGAATGCTCGTTTAAATGGGAAATAATCCCTGAGCAATGCAGACGAAGATACGCATAAATCGATCAATGCTACAAACGCTGAATAAAATCGTTGTATACTTAAGATATTGAAAAACTTAAAATATTGTAAAAATAGAACAATAAACATGTCAACCATTTATTTGTTTGGTGGTAAACCCATCCAAAACGCAGCCATACCCGATGTCACTTGATCTAATCGTAGATCTTATTAGATGAGCTCATAGTATGCAACGGGTTTGTATTTTTTTCTTTTGTAATATAAATCTTAATGATGTTATTTGTATTATCATTACCGGCGTTTTTTCTACAGTCTTAAATAAAGCTAATTATTAAATGTACAAATTAAACATAGTTTTTATGTCTATGCATGTGCGTTTTGCCAAAATACTTTGATAATTGAACGCTTTTACCTAAGTTACGACCCCCTCATCGTTCGCTGATTCCCGTACCCACACACGCTACACATCCTCGATCCTCCGCTACACACACACGCACGCGCGCGCTCCGTCGGCGACGCTCACGAGTTGACCCGAGACGCCCGGGACGCTATCTGATGGCACTACACTACACACACTACACACTCGCCCACGTTATGCAACCAAGGTGAAAACAACGTCCTCGGCCGCACGCCGGCGCCGCCTGTTTCGCCCTCACAATATATTTTGGTCTCTGGAGTGTTTGTATTTACAATGTTTGTTTGTTTCAGTTTACACGCAAAGGATTAAGGGTGCAGGTAAAGGTATTCGTTTGAATTTAGATACTATACTAATAAGGGTTAAAATGGATTTTGGGTTAAATTGATTCTTTTTTATACTTTTATCTATGGCAATGTCCATTTAAACTTCTATAAAAAAATAATAAAAAAAATAAAAAACCTTAAGCCGTTGTGTAACTTATTAGAGCCTTCATCGCCTGATGCTGTACATAGTTTTAAATGATTTCCCAGTATGCTAAAAATCCATTACTAAAGGATGCAACTGCAAACATTTTTTTGAAAACTATACACGAACAATGCAACACCAAAGTCCCACTAATACGAACTGATCGGGTCTGGAAGCTGATCGTTTTGGCGAGTTTTTGGAATAGGCAAAGTATTTATTTCATGCTAGATTTTTATAGGTTAATCTTGAAGTTTACTAAAGCAGGGTGTATACGATACCGGAACTCATTGGCAATTGGAACGCAAAAATCGTTCGCACTAAAATAAAACCGCATTAAATATAGCGGAAAATACCGATGGAACATGGCAATTAAGTTTGTCAAAAACGATCAAATCACTGAAAAGCTGCCCCAATAGTGATGTAATAATGTATAATAACCGTCCTCAGGAACAATCGTTATTGTTTTATACAAAGTGTATTCGGATAAGGTAGATTTTCGGAATACTGTGACTCTATTGCAATATATTTTCCAAAATTAAACAATTTACACATCTTAAAAGCTATGTTTGTTTGCTTTTGAGAAGTACAATTTTTAGCTTATTGCTTTGTTACAAGAACATAATTATCCCCCAATAAAAACTGCAGGAGGCCTTAAAATTTCCGTTTGTTCACTTTTGAGAAGTACCAATATTTTTACTTTACTGGATTGTTACAAGAAAATAAGTATTCCTCAATAAAATTACAGTAAGCGCATTAATTAATACTCTCTAAATCGCAATGAAATTATTTTTTATCCTCTTTATTTTAGTATAAACTCGTAATTTAGGAACACGATAAAAGCCAGACAATTATAATAGATAATAATTCCAAATTTGGTACGATAAACATACGGTGTATAAGAGTCACTACTGTTAAAATATATATTATTTCCTTTATATAAACAAATACTCTCGCACACACATAAACAAACAAACAAACAACCTCTAATAAAAATATTAGTTTTAGTAATTTTTCGTAAAATTGGAGAAGTGCGATTGGCCTGTAGTTGTGCAAGTCGCACCGCCATCGTTGGCCCGAGGTGTGAAAGGGCGCGCACTCGCCCGGGTGTCGGCGTCACTCATTCATTATTTCACATCCATATTCATACGCTCACCGCCGGCTTTCACCGAGGCGATTGTGATATAAAAACAAAACGCGAATGGTCAAAATGTGCAACAATGGAGAAAGAATACGGCGAGGAATAGGAAGAGTGATGGTGGCAGTCTGGGAGTGTATGGCATATAGGACTGCGGATATGTGTTCCGCGATTAAATTGAATTGAATAAGAACATTGGAAGATAAAATGTGTAATATACCAATGTATTTAGAACAAACCAAGGTAGGTGACACCAACAGCTGATTTAAAGCGGTCCTGTACCTTTGACGTCATCTTGTTTATCTAGAAACATATGAGTGGTTTGCTTTGAATATTTTAAGTGCTGCACCTTTCACGTCATTTATTTTGTTATTCTTTTTGTTGATGTCACCTACCTCCTTCTCATTCTATATTAATTGGAAGATACTATGTGGAAGAAAAAAATGTGTTCTTTTTCTATCGAAGAAATTCGCTAAATGTTTCATGAAACCATATCTTGCGATACTGTATTAATACCGTTAAAACAAGTTCAATAGACTAGGCCCCTACTAACTATTCTAGGTGTATTTATGTAGTTTTAGGCTATTTTTAGTAAATTAATTACAGTGGACTAAGTTAATGAACTCATTTAAATTATAGCTACTCTAGTTGTAATGTTTTGAGGTAAACCAACATTACTGAGATACAAACAAAGATGAATCGATCAAATCGGCCAGTAAATCAATGGACGATATCTAAACAACAATCTTCATCTTATGGGCCGGATAGACCACACCCCTTTGTCAGTAATAATCCATTGCTCTCCAATAATGGAAAAAGTGCAAAATTGTTATGGTCAATATCAGGATGCGATGTTCCCTAATAACAAAGAATCATAACAAACTCGTAGCCAATCCTGTTACGGCATGTCATAGAATACGGTTCCCATACGTAACGAGAGTTTCGGTAACCCAGGTTGTAATTTCGCTGCCGACCAACACCCATTCGTGCGTTACGACCTCATACACACTTTTGTTGTCTAATTGTGAGGAGGCAGCCACGGTTTCTCTGTTTCGACACCGTTCTCACATTAGCCAGTAGCTCGATGGGTCCCAGGCAGCCATTTAATTGTTCTCGGGCTTTCACGCAGTTAGGTTGGCAGCATAATTTGATGTTGGCCAACCTGCGGCCTCCGACCGCGGAAGGTCGCTCAAGGACGAATGATTTCATGTGATTTACTCGAGTATTACTCGGGTATTGGAGGTTATGTAAGTTCGGTCACGATTGTATCGGGTTTGTTTGGAAGGGAAATTTGTTTGGTGTTATCGTGGGTTGGTTTTAGTAAATCGAAAATAATTTTTGTTCCGTAATTATTCATAGCCTAAACAGTTGAATCCGGGTCATTTTTGGACCGAGAGTTAAATCAATAGGACTACTTATGAGGTTATTTATTAATGCGTTATGTTTGCGATTTTGGGAGGCAACAATTGTGCTGATTTTATGATGACTAATGATGATCCTTCCCTTATAATGGAAAAATACATACCGATGATCTAGTAAATACATACCGTAGGCACACAGAAAAAACTGTTTTGTTGGCGCAACAAAATTTATTTTGTTGCCGTCGTTTTGTTGAGGTAACCAAATAAATTGGTCAAACCAACAAAACCAATGGTTTGGATCAACAAAAGGGATTTGGTTATAAAATTTGGTATTCCCAACAAAAAATGTTTTGTTGTGGCAACAAAACTTATTTTGTTGCCCTCGTTTTGTTGAGGTAACCAAATAAATTGGTCAAACCAACAAAACCAATGGTTTGGATCAACAAAATGGGTTTGGTTATAAAATTTGGTATTCCCAACCAAATATTTTGTTTACCCACATTGCACTGAATATTTATTTCACGTCAAATAAACGTTCAACGTGAATCAGTAAGTTATTTCACATTTGGGCTAACTTTTTGAGTTTTAACCAAGCTCTGGACGGAGGCCGAGTAAAAAATGGCTAAGTAGTAAATTAGAACCGCTATTTTCACAGGTCCCATGGCTCAGGTGGTTAGAGCGTCAGGTCATTGAATATGAGGTTGAGGGTTCGAATCCCGTCACAGATGTATACTTTTTTATTTACTTTTTTTATTTATTTACTTTTTTTAATCTGTTGGTTGGCATAAATGCATTAATTCATGAATTTTTATGTAAAAATAATACTTTTCAATAACTCAGGCCAACAAAATGGTTTTGTTAATTCAACAAAATGTATCAGGATTTTGTTGAAATAACAATATAACTTTTTGTTGCAATTACAAAAAATTTTTGTTGCTTTAACAAAATTATTTTGTTAGTCCAACAAAAAATATAGTTGTCCCTATTTCAACCAAATTTTTTTGTTGGGACAACAATTTTTTTGTTACCCCAACAAAACAGTTTTTTCAGTGCAGAAGCTCTAAACTCTTAACTTGCAAAATTTGTTCATAAAATGTCAATCGAAGTTTTTATTAGTTTATGCTTACATATTTCATGAGGCAAAACAATCCTAGAAAGGAAAACCCAGACTCTTATAGAATCAAAGTAGGACTTGAACACTTTTTTCTTCAATTTCATGTTATGTAACTTATCGTATCTATGTTACAGATTAAAAACCTTTTGTAAAATAGTAAAAATTATAATTTTTTATCATTTTGAGCAACGTAATTAGGTTATACAACTCGAAAAATAAAGTTGTCAATTTAATTTAGTATACCTTGCCTTTCAAACAAATGATGCTGCTAATAATTAATTTTCTCCATACTAAACCTTGAGACATTTTTCTTCTAAATTTTATCAAACTATTGTTTTTTATTCGGAGCATACTAAGGCTTAATAATATCTGAGCACACAAGCTACAATTTCGACTTATATTGTCTTACTTGAAATAGGAAAGGATTTATGGACTTGATTTGTCTTACTTGATTTAGGTAGATTTATGGACGTTGTCAAGTCGGTTAAAGGCATGTAAAGTGACGGAGACTATACACGGCGTTGGGCTTCTTCGCCTTGACATGCCGACAGTCTTCAGCTCACCTTCAGCTGTCTTTGGCCATTGTCTGGATCCTCCGATCAGCTGTTGGGCTGTTGCAACAACCAGTCAGCTGGCGAATGTATAAGGAGATGTTCTGCGAGCGAGTCGCCAGCCGCAATAGTGGAATTCCTTGGGTTCAATGATGATTCGTTCAGGAATTCGGTGGTAGACTTTTATGGGGCTCCAAATTGGGTTGAAGATTATATGGGCTGGTGTGTTCATTCAAACTCGAGAAGGCAAAGCTAAAACACATGACAGCAATGGATGTTTACCTAGGGAAAAAGTCTAATTGGAAAAAGAGTGTAGACACTGGAATATGTAAACACTAGTAAAATTCAATAGTAAATCTCAATGGAACGTAACATCAAGGTCACATCCATCAGATGAAAAGGTGACATTGAACCGTCAGACTAAACAGAATTCACGAGAAAAATGTTACCGATACCATTTCTGAGTCTCATGAAAAGATGAAAAGTCGTTAAAACGTAATCATAAAACTTTTCTTTTATTTAATTTTAACAACTTGATTTTTCAAAAGGTTTTTCAGCCGTGATCACATCTCATTAGATAAAAATAAACCAAAAGTAAGGTTTTTACTCTAATCGTCGTGATGCAGAGGAAAATGACATGTACGACTAATATGATTAACCACAAAAACCACTCATCCCTGGGCACTCATTAGAAGTCTAATGACAAAACCACTTCCTGATGACAGCGTTGAAACCCCTGTCACCGGCACTGAAAGCACTAAGTACTAACAACACTGGAGCACTAACTGGCGTGTTAGGACACAAAGTGAAAACTAGAATCGACTCCGGACATTTCCTTTTATTTACAAAAAGTATAGCTGTCAGTTAAAAATAAGCTGGTTATTACTGTAGTTCCGGTTTTATGTGTTTTATGATTAGAGACTTTAATGAGCGTATGAACAGCAATCGTTTATTTTAACTTTTTATGTCACATTGTCGTCACACACAATGAAGTTTAAACGTTTCTCAGGTGATTCCACAATTGAATATTTAGTTTAAGTAGAATACAGCTACAATGATAATCAAGTAGATACTTATTTGAAAGTATCATTTCATAAACTGAAAAAAATAGGTCCACTATTCGGAGAGAAGGGATTAAAAAAGGTTCAATATGAGATCGAGCGCAAAGAGAGAATCTATATATATAATTCTGTAAGCGATATTTCTTGAGCAAAATTGTGAGCGTCATACATATCGCAGAAAGATGGGAGGGGTCTCAAATTAAAGGTCTCGGTCCCATGCACGAGGGAAAACTATCGGCGTGTCCATAATGTTAACAGGAAATGAGAAATCACGTAAAACGCCCTCCATAAGAAAAGCATGGGGATTCAAAAAACGTCTGCTTTGTATACATTAGAACATGTGTCATGGTTTAATTCCAAAATAAGACACAGATGATAACACTGAGTGAAGATAACAAAATAATTCACACCAATAGAAGCAATCTATATATATAATTCTGTAAGCGAAATTTCTTGGGCAAAATTGTGAGAGTTTTACAAATTGCAGGAAGATGATAGAGGTCTCAAATTAAAGGTATCGGTCCCACAAAGCGTATCCATAAAGTTACAAGGAAATGAGAAATATACTAAAACGTCCTCCTTTAGAATAGCATGGGGATTCAAAAAATGTCTTCTTTGTGTACATTGAAACATATGTTTTGGTTTTATTTTAAAACGAGAGACAGATGATTAAATTGAGTAAAGAACTATTCATAGCCAAATGACAAAAATTAGCTCTAGAATGGTAATACTATAATAAGGCGTTTTGTGGCTTTGAGCGACTAAAAATTCTACTAGGAGAGTTAACCTTACATACTATTACAAATAATCTACTGATTTTACTGTTGTTACTATAATTTAAAATGTAAAAAAAAAAAAAAAAAAAAAAAAAAAAAAAAAAAAAACTGAGTGTGTATGCAAATCATAAAATGCTTTCTGATCGTTGATAGAGATGCAAATGGCGATAAATTGTGGTTTGAGAAACCCCTACATTAATTCCATTAAAACATGTTTTGGTTTTATTTTAAGACGAAAAGTGTCAAATAATCATATTGAATGACGATGACACATTAATTGATACTTAAAGTGTATCAGTAATCGAAGTTTTGGTATTCTGTTAGCTGAATTTTCCTGAAACCTTTTAGTCATTTCATAGATTGTAGGATTGTAGAAGACGAGTTGAAATCAAAGACGTATTGTCCTACACACTAGAGGAAAGTGTGGCAGGTAAAAAAACTTCATAATAAAGTGGGAAATATATAAGAATGATTTTTTTCTGAAAGGTTCTCCTTAAAGATTATTCATGTAGTGATTTAAAAAAAAAAAAAAAAAAAAAAAAAAAAAAAAAAAAAAACTCTGCTTTGTTTACACAAAATCAAGAGTTTTGATTAGGAGGGATGAATATTCACAGCAGGTGAAGATGCAATTTGAGGTGCTGTGTTTAAATTTGGTGACTAAAACATAAAAAAATTTATAAAAAAAACTGACATCAGCTAAAAAATGAATTTAAGTTGAGGTCAAACTAGACAATGAAATGGGTACGATATAAAGTATTGGAATTTTATTGACTCTGAAATGAGTGCTGAACATCCGTCATGTTTTTTTTTTTAGCGAATTTCCCTAAGGGAATACGCTATTACGGTAGTAGCCATGGTAAGACCTAAGCCCGGGACCATGTTACTGTTTTCATTTTGAGGTCCCCAGAAGCCAAAAACACCGTTCGTTCATTTTCATATATATGTATATATATCTATATATATATATATATATATATATATATATATATATATATATATATATATATATGTGTCCGTGGTACTGATAACTTTTGAAGGGGACCTCCGATTTTGATGAAATTTGGTATGAAGGTGTAAGACTAGATCTATTTTCATGAGTTCGCGAACCAGCATGATCGGGTTATGGGAACAAGGTTTTATGGGGTTTCAAAGGGGTCAAAAATGGGTTTTTTGCATTTTTGGAGCATAATTTTGCAAATTTAACAATTTTAACTGAAACCATTTAAAAGAGCTTAAAAAAACAAATAATGTAGTATTTTGAATTTTTAACATAGCTTAACAGGTTACGGAGAAAAGCCTAAAATAGGTTTTCCATGTTAGTCTTATGGGAAATCAACAAAACCCTGTATCTCGCTTATTTATTGGAATAACTTGATCAAATTTGGTATATACATTCTCTTGGTAGGGTTCAACTGATATTTGCTTACAACACCCATATGGCGGCAAACCTACGTACTCACCCCTATGGGGTTTATGGGGAAAATGAAAAGAACACCATAACTTGATAATATTTGGTATGTATATTCACTAGGTAGGATTTAACTGATATTTGCCTACAATACCCATATGGCGGCAAACCTACATAGGCTACTCACCCCCATGGGGTTTATGGGGAAAATTAAAAAGTGCCAAATATTGATACAGTTTGACATTTACCTAACGTAGGTAACTATTACATCTAACAAAACTATTATTTTCTAACAACATCCCAAGGCAGCAAACCTACATTCCCATTCCTATGGTGTTTATGGGGCAAATACAATATCTCAAGATCGTTTGGAAATTCGCTGAGTACGCAGGTCTGCTGCGACGGGGGTATTTTTTCATTGCCGCTTTTCTATGTTATATTAAAAGCCGTCATAGCTCAATTAAGGGACAAAGATTACTTTCAAAACTTATTTTTCATAGATCGATATGAGTTTAACAACAGACAAAATAGAGCATTTACAAACGGGTGACCACACTCCCGAAGTACAGGAATCCGTACTCACGTTGGATCAGGTATCCGTCCGTTAAGTACAGGATTGAAAGAGTACTTGGGGGTGAATGGTCTGTTCAAATGGTATTGTAAAAACATTATATATCGCGAAATTAAAATATAATTTTCTGGAAACCTTCGTTGTGGAAGAAATGGTAATAATACGGTATGGTTCATGCTATTTTAATTTTATGATTAGGGGCTTTTGCCCCTATGAGCCACTAGTACGGTATATAAATTTTTTATTGAAAATGTTTACAAGTAGTAATTTAACTTTCACTCGTAAAGTAAATTTCCTTTTCAAATAAACCTTTGCTGTAGTTGCAGATATAGTAATATTGTAATTTCTTAGGTTTTATCGTTATGGAGACACTTCTTTTAGAATCTTTCCTTTCTGTTGTTCACTGGTTCTTTTCATGTTTATTCTATTAGGGGCTAGTAAAAATATCTAGTATTTCAAAAATTTTTGATCATACACATGATAGACTATAGGTTTATGATTTAGGTTGGCTTATGATTACACAGCTAAAATAAATCTAACTTAATTTGTATATATTTTTCGTGTAATTTTAATGTAAAAAACGCATAAGATAATATCTAGTATAATGTTTAAAGTCTTTAAAGGTTTTACGGGTATTATTAGTAAAACCCCCTTAATTTCAGCAGTACCGTGTTCTTAAAATTAGATATAAAGATTCAAAACATACAAACAAATTACATTTACACAACACCATTAGAAAAAAAATCCGCATACGACGACGCCTTTGTTTCATTCTTATACGTACTCTAGTTCAAGGTCTCGTATAGAAAACACACAACTATAGACAGAAAACTCTCAATATTATTCAGCAGAAAGTAAAAGCACTAGTGGAATTTCCTCTCCAACCGATACCACACTCCCACGTGTAGCTGATAATGTTAACTCCCCATTAGCAGGAAAATGTCCCCTCCTTGTCACAACTTTCTCCGTTGTGGAGATAGTACTGCGACGGTATAAGAGGATATACACGCCTTTGTTGCAGAGGTCATTATACTGTATTAGAATAATCAGACGATTTCTGTGCCAGCCTAATGAGTCTGGAGACACATTTGGGCTCTCAAAGTATTCGGGTGTCACAACTTTTCTCCTGCGTGAAGATTGAGTTCATAGTTCTTAGTTGTGAATAATTTTCACTGAGAATTTCACATATTGTCGAACCGCCTGAATAATTGCGTGCTATCGAGTGGAGAGTATAACATTTCGGGCGGAATGTTGTTTTACTCAATGTGTTTAAGTAACACTTACTTACAAAATACTTACTTAAGTACACACGTTACTTTAGACAAAATTAAAGTTTAAAAATCCATAAAGAGTCGTCATGAGAATCTCATGCTTTTAGAATCTCGTGAATATCCAGATGTTCATAATCCTTACAACTAAATGAGTAAGCTGAGTGGTTAAGCTCTTGGTTGCTGGTTTCGATCCCTGACGGAAACAATTTTCTACCCAGTTGATGCACAATTATCTTTGGGCTATATTAACTTAATTATGTTATCTAACATGAGGTCGACGTTAGATAATATCAGCAAGGATAGGGTTCCCGTATCAGAACGTTAAAGAACAAACAAAATAACAAAACATTACTGTTTTGTTTGTTTAATGCAGATATTGAGAAAACAATCTTTACATAGATAACCTAAACCCAAAACGGTAGTTTGACTTTCCTTCAAAATTTCCGAAGATCATCTCTTTTCAGCTGAAACGTTTTACAGAACAAAAGGAAATTCGATACAAAATATTATCATGTTCCAGGAAACAAAAGGAACACGATACGAATGCCTTTGATATTTTCTATGAAAGATGAAGAAAAATGAAACCCAAACATAAATTATTCTACTCCGGTTAACCTAATACATTAACAACGAACAACTCAAGACCTTAGCACTACCTTTTCATTTCTTTCCATCAAGCAGTTCCAGCCGCCAACTCGACTATCATAACAAGCTTGCTACCGTGTCTGCAACCAGCTACTGGGAGTCGTGGGCAGAACTGTCTTCAAGGGCGCAATAACTCTGCTGCATTACACTAAGTCGCCCAGGAGCTGTCGTCTTGTCACACCGGTTATCATTCTTTGGCTTCGCAGTTATCCCTTCTAGTGCAGTAAATCCATTCGATCAAAATTAAATTTCTGGGAGCTTAAATTAAATGGAGCTGAAATATCCCGTTCCACCACGCTAATGTTTGGGACGATTCCCCTCTTCCAACAACTAGTTGGATTTTAGATTTCATTTCTCAATTTATCAGACTTTACCAATGCACTCAGAACAAAAAGGAACACTGACAATACCTAAAAATCCTACATTTCAGCACACATTTACAAAATAGTACAATTTGTAAATTTTAATTAGTTAATTTCCTTAGTCCTATGTCTTGAAAACATGAACATACCAGTTGTCAAATACTTTGATAACATAACCTGTCATTGCCAAACTCAAGTAGTATATACATTTTGTTATCGACTACACCAGTCCTAAATAACTAAATCTTCTTTAGAAACATTTGACTAATTTTGCATTTAAAACCTTATACAAATATTGTCAGAATATGATAAAAAAAATAAAGATAGTTAATTAATTAGGCCTATATACATTTTGTAGCATGTTCAGAGGGTAAAAATCAAGTCTATTCCGTACCATTTTTTAATCCCGCTCAGGATATGAAAATCCCCAAAACCGGATAAAACCTCGCGAACGGAATCACATGACATGTCTGTGGGTTCCTTGCTGCAGCCACGATCTGCAAGGCCGTGTTCTTCCTCTTCCGACGTCCGCTTCCTCCACTTTCGTTTTCAGGACAGATTAGTCGTGATCATTCGACCAATTATGATTTCCTTCGGATCCAATCGGTTTCAAGGTGGAAATTCACTATCACATCCTTTGCGCCGTTTTTCTGAGACCTCAAGGATGATCGTTTCGACACGCGTTTTAACCGTAGAAACGTTCGTTTGGTCGTAAAATCTTGGCAGTTAAGTAATTTGATTTAGTGGTTGTACAGGGTTGGCGATAAATGTGGATCTTTATTAATCTAATGGGAACTGTCAGTACTTAAATTACATTGACATCCGCAATGGAGAAATAAAACTTATAAACCCAGTTTTGTTACCAAAACTGGTCCAAAACCGATTCCCGTTTCAAATCAAACTTTTAAAAAGGATGTAGATTATATTATTTAAAATGTATAGTAGATTGTCCAATTTTGAATATCGAGGAGAGCCCCTAGTTAAACCCAAAACTCGGTCGTATTCATGATCATTGATAACTAAATTTCTGAATACGATTCTTGCACCCTCAACCAGGGGGAAACGTAGAGGATTTGTTATTAAGGCATCGAAGATATTTTACACTGAGTGAAAGAGAACAAAAGTCATATTATCATGGGTAGAATCAGAATCGTCGACCAATAAGAAAGAGTGAATCAAAGCAGTATCATTACTGTGTGTAAAATTTCCTATTCAAATATGTTATCTGCTTCTTCATCACTTACACCATAACTGCTCCTCCCTTTTAAACTGCTCATGTCTCTCAATACCACTTTAATATAAAGACAGTGTTAGTAAACAAAGTTAGATGCATCTTCTGATGACCGTTGATTCATATCGACAAACCAATTTTATTGTAATATTGAAGCGTTACGATGAAGGTTTCTTAAAATAACCTATACAATTTTCTCTCTGCTTCATAAACAACCTGTACCGATGCTTTCTTAATCCGAATTCTCGAACTAATTTGCCATTCTAGGAACTGCGACGGCTAGGCGCAGACAGTCAGGAATGTCTGGTGAGAATGGCAGGGTGTATTGCCTATTGCCACGCTACATTCACAGGGCGTGTGACAAGCATATCTGTTGCCACACTTCGCTCGGTGACATGCGTTGTCACACAAGCATTCACGCTTGTCGACTACTGTGTCATAATGTTTAGTCAATAGCTTGCAGTCGTGAATAGAAGCTTTGGTTGCAGTTGAGCATTTTGTTAAAGGGTTTCAACACTCGTTGAAGTTCCATTTTGTAGAAGATAATTTTTTCGACTAGTTTCCTGCAAATATGTGTGCCGTTTTAAGACCTCCGTGACCGTACAAAAGTGTGTAATTTGCATATTTTCAGTTTAAAATTAATTGATAGATACACGATTTGCTGCAACTTCTTTGAATAGTGACTATACTCGGAAAAAGCTCATTTGCTCATTTGCTCGGTAAAAGCTATGTATTTTTGTTTTGTAGAAACAGACCATAAACCTAATCATATTTACCGAAAAGTGTCACTTGGTTTTAAAACTATCTCTCACTCTTCGCTTCTATATAAACTAGCAAAATCATTTAAATCTTGTTAAAAAATAAAAAGTCGTGTTAAATGTTATAACTAACACAAGACACGACATTTTGTTCCGTCTTGGAGTAATAAAAAATATTACCACACTTTCCTCATTTTTTTTCTTCAGTTCCTAACGGTTTACTTTAAGCCAAACGCCATGAAAAGATAAATTATTCCACTGGAGTTGCTCGGAGCCCCGGAGCCGGCGGAATCTTCAGTAACCTTTGGTCGACCAGCAGAAGGTGACGCTGGAAATGTCAACAACACTTCTCCAGGCCCAAGGTCAACCAAGGTTAAACATCTGAACCTCTCGGCGCCGCCCTCGGTAAGGACGATTCGCTGTTTTATAACAAGTTGTCTTCTTCGTTGTTTTTATATTAAAATACTTATTAGGATAGTATGGGAAATACGTTTGTTCCATAGATATAGGTTTGTTATTAGTTTTTTATGACATACGCACTTTTAATTCATTGGTGCATCGCATTTGAAATCTCAGTAGATTTTTTAGTTTTTTTCTATAATTACTATACATTCTTTATTTTATTTTCCTTTTCTAGTTATTCATTATTTTTGTGGGTGAGGGTTAGATCATGCCCAGCCCAGCTCTGGTCGAGTTAATATAAGTTTGACTCGACACTAGTGGTCGTCCACCACAAACGGTCCAGGATTTGGTCAGTTAAAAATCCTAAAACTATTGAATTGTTAGTATTGTTAGAAGTGTATGATAAATTTTCCGAGGTTTCTCAAGTTATTACCTTACATTAAAAGAAAGTACCTGGGGGACCGAGCTTAAGCTCGGTAAAATTATTACTTTCGTTTCTCACACAAAGCTCGTTCGCTCCGCTCACTCGCCAGGCGGAAGGTTTGCTGCACATTGGTATGATTTTCCTAAAACCACAGGTTATAGATGTTTAACACATTGGTTTATTTTATCTACAGTTATCAGCTGATTTTTGTTCAGTTAAAAAATTTCCATAAGGATAACATGGGATCTTTGAAGGGCTCTAGCGCGAAAACCGGATTTTTCCCAGCTATGGGACCAGCTCCAATCGATTTCTGGTGGCCAAAACCCCCATATTCCAAAATTTGAAGGAAATCGTTGGAGCCGTTTTTGAGATAATTGTGCAAGCAAGCAAACAAGCAAACATTGCTCGTATAAGAGTATAGGATAGGTTTGAAGGAAACGACGAAAACAGGTCTTAACTTTTATATCCTTTTTAAAAACAAAAAATATAAATCTGTGATTAGGAATAAAAATAACCTATACCTAGGGATGTTAAAGCATAAAACATCTAATCTTGATATGCCCACAACCTTCAAAAAAACTTCGAGAGAAGCATTGAAATAAGTTTTTCTGTAGTGTCATCCGTGTGGGCTGTACAATAAATCTCCCACTTTTTATCTCCAGAGGCATTTACAATGACACATTGTATGGCAAAACTATTCAAATTAAGTTTAAACCCTAAATCATACCGCCAAGGTAAATCTGAGCGAAAATCTTCGCCCACGAAATTCACGATATGACGCCCACAGTGTGTAGGGTTCTCTGTACTCCTAGTTCTTTGTGCAGCCACCTGCTGATTTGGCCTTGCTAGACGCTGTTCTATTACAATTTTGCAATTAGATCACTTTCGTTCTTTTTCACAACATAATAGGACAGTCTTGTGGTAGCTTAATTAAGTAATACCGTGTTAATACGAGCCTCCTGTTCTCATTAT
Source organism: Neoaliturus tenellus (assembly GCA_030545055.2). NCBI lineage: Eukaryota > Metazoa > Arthropoda > Insecta > Hemiptera > Cicadellidae > Neoaliturus > Neoaliturus tenellus. The sequence continues at coordinate 302,214,963 of CM061531.1, forward strand.
TGGAGTAGAGCTTCGTTAATTAAGTTATTAGCACTTGCAAAGATCGGATGTTGTTTTATGAAGATGTTAAACTAATTATTTCAGCCTCGAGGTGTTACTGACACTGAGGAAAGCCTTGAAACTCTTGTTTTTGAGCCGATAATGGATTCAGTCTAAAGGTGATTGACTTTGTCAAATCCTGGTGGCTTCAAAGGGAGTTCTTTTGTATATTTTCTTTCTTTATTTACAACAAGTGTCCTGTTTTTAAAAAGGTTTGCATGTTAAATTCAGTAATTTGATTCAAAAAATGTGTTATAAACACATTATGGACATTTCTTAGACTATTTACAATTAAATATATATATCCGATTAGCTCCTTACTAAAACGCATCAAGGCAGGGTAAAGTTAAAAAAATTCAATTGTTTTCAATTTTGCTGGCAGTGTCAATAATTAATAGAATAATTCAATCCCTTCACAAAATCGGTATTTTCAGACACTTTCACAAGCGCAGTTCTATTTGTTGTGCAAGAATAAATGCAATTGGTCGTCAATTATATAAAGTTATAAAAACGAATGGTGTCGTGAACAAAAACCTAACGACGAAATGGTGTCGTGGACGAATGGTGTCGTGGTCCTATTAGTTTTAAGTAAATTAATGCGGACATTTGAAATCACTTATTAGTAAAACACGCCATCAGATTCCAGATCCCGAAACTTTATTCTGATGGAAAATGTGCGCAAAAATAAATTTAATACTAACATAAACTCAACACCACCAATAATGAGCTTTAAACAAAGAATACCCAACATTTGCTGAACCTGTGCCAAAATTGTGCATAAACCCCCGTGCATTTTCCGTGTAATTATGATGGATCGTGTAATGTGGTTGCTTTTTTACCTTTTAAGTGACGTGTTTACAACTTTATAAAATTGACATATAATTTAGTAAATATTGTGCACGCGACTTCGCCACTAAGAGGAGGTATTTGACTTTATATTGAAAACTAGCGATTCTTGAAATCGCATGAAAAATGACACAAAGTCATTTGAATAATGGAATTATTCTTTATTCTGACTGACACGTGACTACGCGAGACACGGTGATTGGATGAAAGCTGATGATCGCTTATGGTGCGGCCAAACGGCGAAACAGTCGTGGCTGGTTGGTCAGAATCCGAACACCACGATGCGCGTAAAATATCGCCTGCCTCTAGTCTCGGTCCGGTGGTAATGTAGAAAGCATGTAAATGGAGAACAGAGGAGAGCAAAATCATAACTTTCGTGGTCCGCTTACTGTCGGTGGTTTGTTGCTCAAGAACACCATTACTAGTAAACGTTATAGGATTAACTACGGGGATACACGTTTGGTTATCATAGCAAACACCATTATTGTGTACAAGTTGAGAGTTCGAGATCATCGAGAGCAAAAGAAAACATAAACATGTTCATTGCATCTGTCCGCAAGTATTAAAGAAGCGATGAAACAAATAATACCCCTAATATATTTGTATGAGGTCGATTAATGAATAGCATACTAAATTTTTTTTAAATCACCCTTTTAGAAACTGCAGTACGATAGATGATTATGATCTAACTGGGGCCCATCTCTGTTCTCTTTAGGTAAAATAGATGATCCACTGCGATGAAAATTATTAAAAATAAGTATTGTCTTAGAAATAAAGATTATTTCTGAGGGCCAGCATTGTTCTTTCTTTACCTTTTTCAAAAAGGCATAATGCTTTTATACGAGAAGTTCCCAAAATTTTCAACATTACATTCTTCTATGGCTCTCAAAACACGTAAAATGTGTGACCCCCACACAATGTGACTTTCACTTTCACAACAACGCCCTCTTTCACTATGTTGTTTCAATTAAGGAGTAATAACGTTCTCGGAAGCTAAATTAACAAAAGATTCGGCTAGAAGTTCCTACATTGACACAAGATTGACAACGCAAGATCCGGCCCGAAGGACCAAACACTTATCCGGTTTTTCTCGCGTGATTTTGCACGCGTGTCGACACGCATGATCGGCCGAGCTGAAACACGAGCTTGGGGTCGGACTCCGGCAAAAACCGGGAACACGATACCAGACATCGAACCTCGGGAATTTGTTGGGGTGAAGGGAGATGTGTTAGGGTTTAGGTACCTCTTGAGATTATTCTTCTTACTGGTCTGACTTGTATGAAGTAGGTTAGTGCTTAACTTGAGTAATAGGCCTATATAAAATTAGTAAGTTTCTTATCCTGAGCTTCCTTTATATAACTACACGACATAGTCCTTTAGGAGATGACACAACAATGAATCGAAATTCCTTTGAAGACGTCAATCAAAGAATCCTCTTTCACTTTAATAGACGGGTTTTATGAAATTTTAGTCCCAACCTGATCCACAGTTTTGAATCAAAGAGCACCCGTAGTTTATAATTTGACCCTTTATAAGAAGTCTTTCACATGCCTTCAGCCTCTTCTGAAGAGGGGCCTTTTACTATTGAAGGAAATTTGAGATCTGGAGAAGAGGAATTTAGGTATAATATTACTTGAAAAGGAAGAAGGCTTGCAATTTTTTACTAGGCAATAAAAGCCCAAATATAAGTTGGGCTGTAGCCATTTATACTGAATGATAAAAATGTACAAATAGAAGCTATTGTAGTATACTTAGCGGTAATCATGGATTACAAAATACAAGATTTATAATAAAATATTTGGTTTAGGAGGTAGAATCCTTTTTATTCCAAATTTTAATATGGATTCGGATCAGAAACGGCATTCCAGTGCGAACAACGAACTTGAGAGAGATCTGGAAGGAATTAATTTGTCTATTTCTAGAGGTCACGCCGTCAGTCAGGATTACAGTTGTAGAAGCATTCGACTCCGATCATGGACTTCTCAAAACGTAGGACGTCATGAGTAGTCAACAGAAAATTTGATAAAATATCAAACTGGTTCCGGTATAGTGTCCATGATCTGTGGTGTACGTGTAAGAAACCATGCTCATTGGTTGTGAGAAGCACAGGAACTACCCTTGATTTACCTTGGACTTCCAGGACTCCTAAATTGTTCTTTGACACCTTAACCTATTTCTAAACACTAAGAAATTCACCAAACCGCAAAACAGATTGTTACGCCTCTTTGAACATTACTCGCAGGAAGCGAACCGCAGTGCGAATCGACCGTAAACACAACAGAAGAAACAATCGGAGCGAAATACGCGTTGACGGACGTGTAGCGACTCCTGCTGGACCGAACTGGACCCAGTAGCCGTAACGGGGACGGCGATTGCGGCTGCGATTGGGGGAAAGCGGGGAATCGACAATATGTCACCACAGCTGAGCCAGTGTCTTACTTATGCGCTGTCAATTGTGGGGCGTGAATTGCGGAAAAATAGCGAAAGCTGGTAAAAAAATGCAGATCGCAGACAGTCGGGAGACGCTGGGTAACGCGTGGAGTAGGTGACACACTAGGTTGGTATTCCTTGGTCGTTGGTTGGCATTTTTTTCCACATTAAGAAAAAGTTAATCGAGAATTGTGCGCAGTTAAAGATTACCAGACGGCCCCACAAAAGATCGGTGTTTGGTTTGCTCATCATGTTTTGTTCTGAAAAGTGCGTTACTGGATGGATGCTCGTACAAAACTATACTCACACGTCTTACGTCTCACTAGTCTATGCAACACACAAGCTTGCAGTTGCATGTAAACGTCACAGACCCCTTTGATTTCAATTATCTAACAATGATTTTTTTTATGCTCAGTATGTAGTCAAGTAAGCATCATCAACGGCTATATACATAATCTACTATATAGCCTATTTGTCAAATACCACTCACTCACGTATCAGAGAATCTCTAAAACTATAAGGCCTAGAGGGTTAAAACTTGGCATGGACGTTCATCTTTGCTAAAAAACGCTCACTAAGAAATTTTTTGCAAAATTCCGTCAGGGCTCCACCCCACATGACTTCAAAATTTCGTTACAATGTTATTCTTATGGGGGATTTTTAATATAAATCAAGACAACAACGAAACTCCAAAACTATAGAGCATGCAGGATTGAAATTTGGTAAAGACGTTCCTTTTTACCCATTGGTGCTCACTAAGAAACGGTTTTACGAAATTCCTGCAGGGCTCCGCCCCACACGACTTCAAAATTTCATTACAACGTTATTCTTAAGGAGCACTTAAAATACGAATCTAGGAAACAACGAATCCCCAAAACTATAGGACCTACAGGGTTGAAATTTGGGATGGAGGTTCCTCTTTGTTTTTTTGTGCTCACTAAGAAACGGTTTTGCGAAATTCCTTCAGAGCTCCGCCCCACACGACTTCAAAGATTTGATGTAATTACTGTTGAAGATGCAAAGCTATCAGCTGTTAGTGAAATATTAAATTTAAGAGAAGACATAGTCATATGACAGTATTTTTATCTCTTTGTAAACAATTTAGCTGGTGTAAAATGTTTATTAGTTAAGTTAGTACAATAAAAGGTGTTGAAAAACCTTGAACTGTTAGAAATTTACAGTACTTCGTCCCTCATAGGGTTCAAACTATGCCTGTCTTTTTTCTGCATTATCCTTTGCTATGAAAGGGTCTATTGCAGATTGCCGCAATATACGAGCCGAAACCGTCAAACATGCCTGATAACTGGGACAGGCTGCACGTTTATTCCATGACAAGAGAGTGCCTGCCTTATCAAAACAGAGGTGAATGGGGTGAATCTACTATGTCGAGCTCTTATATCTATGGAATTTCATTTGAGTTGAAAACTACGGCTGAAATTACAGTGATCAATTGAAGTGTTTATTAATAAAAAACTGTTAACTGGCAATACATATGGACAAGCAGTGAATATGAAAAGTTTCAGGTTTACAGATGAAATAACCCAGGGTCAACAATGAATCTGAAAAACCAGACTACCTAAAGTATTGATAGTTGGCATGGAAGATTTGCCCATAGGTGCTCACTACAAGATGCTTTTGCAATGCAATTTATTGTTGTGCAATAAATATTATTATTATTATTTGGAAAGCTACTTAGGGCTCCACCCCACAGGACTTCAAATATATTTTCAGGCCTATGGCGTTAAAAATTTGGCATGGACGGTCTTCTTTGTTCATAGGTGCACACTAAGAAACACTTTTGCAAAATTCCTTCGGGGCTCCACCCCACAGGCTTTTGTAATTGCAATATAATGTTATCCTTAGAGCCAATTTAAATACAAATTTAGGAAACGACGCATCTCATAAACTATAGGGAATGCGGGGTTGAAATTTAAAGTGATCTCTTTGTCCATAGGTGCTCAATAAATACTGTTTGCACATTTCTTTCAGTTCCCCGCCCCACACAGAACCTCAAAATTACTATAGAGCTAACGGGGTTGAACTTTGGCAAGGATATTCCTCTTTGCTAATAGCTTTTTACCAGGAAAAAGGGTTTCAAATAATTTTTTTGAAGCTTTAGGGCTCTGCTTCACTGGAGTAAAAAATTACTCTATGGCCTGCTGGATTGAGACTTTACACTGTCGTTCCTCTTTGCTCATCAGAGGTACTTACTAAGAAATGGTTTTGCAAATATAGTTTTTGAAGTCCTTTAGGGCTCCACCCCTCAGGACTTAAAAATTACTATGATGATTCATCCTTGTGGCCAATTTTAAATGCGAATCAAGGAAACAACAGATCTCACAGATATGGGACTATAGACTTTGTAGTCGGCGTTCCCTTATCTCATAGGTGCTCACTATGGAACCGTTTTGCAAATTTCCATTACGTTTCCGCCCCACAGAATATTAAAATTACCATAAATCCTACGGGATTGAAATTAATCGTGGATTTTCTTCTTGGGTAATAGGTACCCTAATAAAAGGCTTTGTAAATATAGTTTTTGAAGTTTTTTAAGGCTACGCCCCACTGGGCTTAAAAAATACTCTAGAGCCTAAACAGGGTTGAAATTTGACATGGACGTTCCTCTTTACTCATAGGTGCTCATTAAGATAAGGTTTTGTATAATTCCCTCAGGGCTCCACCCACACTACATCAATGTTTCAATTGAATTAGAAAAAGATTCAGTTGCTCTTTATAGAGATTTTATTACTCACAAAATAAACTCAATCACGGGTGAAACCGTGACGGGTAACAGCTAGTACACTATACGAGAGTATGCATCCACAATGTAAACGCACCCATATCAACCATATTTGGAGTTTTTCAGACAACGCAAAAAAACTATGCTTCAATACATTTTAACGATAAAAATAGTTGTTAATCAGATACCTATTCATTGTGTATTGCAAGCTTAGAGTGGTTTACTTTGGTCTTGGTTTAGGATTTTGAATTGTGTCCGGCTACGGGATTAGTCCCGAGATTTAGAACTTATATAGAGACACGAAATTCTAATAAAGCATTCAAAATAGGTTTTAAACAAGAAAATTAAAAATTATTTTGAACAAAATAACGTACCGTATTTAAGAGTATCCTTGGAACTGGCAGCAGGGAAGATGAAAATCGGCCAGTTATTTAGTTGTTGGTTAACATTCGGCCTAAGGCTGTTACATCAGATAATGACCGAATAAATACCATTCGGCAGTAAAAGGGACAACTCATAAATATTTATTTGGTCTAAGTTATTACCCGCGATCACCGACAGGCTAAACTCGACAGCCTTGAGCCTTGAGTCGGCCAGTCGCGATCGGCAGATTGTCGGCTGGCCGCTCTCCGCCATAGAGGAAGATATGAGTGCATAGAGTAATGTAAATTATTTGTGTACTATGATAACTGTATAATTAGGAACGTATAAAACCAAAGCTGAATATACAATAAGCTTTAATTTTATTAATAGGCCTATTAGTGGAAAAATCTGAAATTAAATGACCAACGGTTGGGTAACGAAGAAAAAAATAAACATCATAAATGTGAGTGGTTCCATCTCGAATGTATTCAGCCTCCGTTTTCGCCCACGTCCTCAATCTTACAATGGTTGGACTCTCACTCCTTTCCAAAAACGGCAAGGTTGAATCTCACGCGTTTTAACTTGCCACACATTTGGAACACAAACTGGGAACTCTTCCAACTATTGTTGAATTATTTCGCAACGGTACAGTACTGGCAATGTTCACTCACATTGATTTAGCAAAAAAACTAATTCGTTTTAATTAATATGTTAATTAATATGTTAATTAATATGTTTTATTCTTGCGTTAAAGTACACTTAGAGTATAAATTAAAAAACAATTTTGAAAACTTGGAGTCTATGTAAGTAGTGGGAAAAAGCCACTTCTAAACCGGAAGTGACGTCAGCTGCCAGGGCAGCTGCAGGGGTCAGATGGTGTCAGCTGCCAGGGCAGCTGCAGGGTGCAGATGGCGAGAGCATATGCCCTGAATTTGAAGTAGAATTGGGCATGAATTAAGAGTTAGTTCAAAATTGAAATTCAACAGTTATAACTGGAGCCTGGAAAGTATGTCAAGGTCATTCAGAGTAAGTTTTAAAAAAGCCTACCCAACTACTACCAGAAATAGTTCAAAGTTGAACTAGTTGGTGATAGTGGGATAGGCTGAAGTAAATTTTGAATTTTATTTGTGAACATATAATTAATGTGCAACAGCAGAGTTTAAACAAGTTGAACTTTTGTGATGAACTACAGAGTTGTAAATGCAAACACCAACGACGATGAGAAGGTAAACGCAGAGTCCCCAGATGATGTATTTGAAAAGCTTGAACAAACGTAACATTTCGAGTTGGTTTTCCCGTTCCATTTCCAATCGTTTAATTTCCAATTTCAATTTATCCTCTTCCATTCTAGTTATGAAGGGAACTTCATCCATCATATCCATCATGATTTTGTAGTGTTTGAAATTTTAAAACAAGTGATGTTGATAGTTCAAAAGTTGAAGACGGAATGAGAAGTGAAAGCGAGAAATGTTAGTTAAATAAAGAAGTGGTGGGGGGAACGAAGAATTACAAAGAAGTGGTGGGGGAAATATTTTGCTGTTCATTATTACCATCAGTAGTGTCAGATGGTGCAGGAGTTAGATTTAGTAAACTGTCTTCGTCCGAACTTTCAATCTTATCACAAATAGGACAATCGTATGTTATTTCCAAATTCATTTTGATGGTTGTAAAATTATCTACAAGTTCTTGTAAAATATTAAAAATGTCTTGTAACTCTTCTTTAGAGTTTATTTCAAAACTAGAATTCATTCGGGCCAATGGAGAGTTGTTCATTATTGGAGAGTCGGTGATGGAATGAGGATCGGCGCATAGGGAGGGGGCTTATATAATGGTGACCTTGAGCAGGCGTCTAGGGAGGGGGGCTGTCTAGGGAGGGGGCTTTTATATAGGGAACCTTGAGCTTATGATTAAATAAAACGTTTAGTTCTTCTTCTCCATCTTTTAATTCAATTATTTGAACCGAAGTAGTTGTTTCATCTTCTTCACTTGATGAAGAAAACAATTCACCAGGATTTAAATATTGAACTACAATTCTGAACCATCTTATAGGATATTCGTCAATGACAGAAAGTAAGTTTTGAAACAATTCTTCCATCTCCTCCCTGTCAGTTATTATATGTTCAAATTTGATAAATTTGTTTTCCATGTTGTTAGTTAGAGTGTTGGAAGTGGAATGATTTAATATTATATAAAAATTAGAACTAGTGGTGGGGGAAATCTCAAGGTCATCCAAATGAAGTTTTAAAAAAGAGTGTAAAACTGAAATTACACATTTGATGGTTCTACAGGATCGGAATACCAATCTGACCTGTATTTACATCTTTTTATCATATGTGTACAAAAATCATCTTGATGAGAATTGGTGCGTTGACAATGAGCAAGATCTAGAGGCTGAAATTTGAAACATCTTTGAGGACAACATGTATGAAAATATCTTGATTTGTAAAATTTGAAAGTTCGCAATTCCGGTGGTGGTAGTTGTTTTGTTTTGCATTTGCAATAACAAGATCCGAAGAATTCACATTTAGTACAAGCTAACCCATCCACCATCATTGGTCCTAAATCTGTACACTGTTGTTCACAACAGTAACGAGGTTTGTACTTGTATTTTTGCTCTTCCATGTTGACGCTGCGGAGTCCAGTGAAAGAATAAGAGTGTATAGTGTTGAATAGTGAGTTTTATGTACTGTGAAAAGTGGTGGGGGTAATTTCAAGGTCATCCAAATGGAGTTTTAAAAAATTATATCTTACAAGTGTAAGGATTATTAAAATTTAGGAAGTTTGTTTCTCTTTGTTTTCTTCAGACTTTTTATCTCTCTCAGCTTTAGCCATAGCAACTAGTTCTTCTATTGATAGTGGATGTACTTCAGGGAATTTTAAAATTAATTTAGCTTGGTATCCTTCTTTAGCTAATACATCTATATCTTTAGTCATTTGTTCAACAGTGTTGTAATCTTTTCCATAGATTTTTCCATCAAGTTGAATCATCATTCTGTACAACATTTTCTTAAATAGGTCTTGTCGTGGTGAGAGCTAAGAAGCGAATGATTATTTATACAAGTATTACATCCTTTTTATTAACTCACATTGATCACGTGATTCTTTAGTTGTAGTTTTGTCTGTCAAAAGTTATTCAACATTGGTAATACTTTTGGAACTTGATGTTATGTTGACCAGTTGGCGATGAAGAAGTTGTAGGTTGTGTAGAAATAAATATTTCATCATCGCAATATTTTGTTTTAGTGAACATTCTTGTATTAGTAGCACTAACATCAACAGTTAAGTGATAACCACCGGTAAGTAAAACTCGCATTTCGTTGGTTAAATCTTCGAGTTGTTCAAAAGTTGTTATGGTGTTAGTATCGTAAGATGCACACTTGACCTTTAGGGACATGTTGCAGTTTTATATTCAGGGATTAAGAGCGAGATGTGTACGGTATGAAAGGTAGCAGTAGACTGATGAATTTTGCAAGTACATTTCCCCTTTTATAATTATACAAAATTGGGTCAAGGTCATCCTGTGGAATTTTTAAAAAAAGCAACATATTGTAATGTACAAAGACATTACAATATGTTGCTTTTTTTTATTTTTTTTTTTTGTTTTATATCATATTTATTGAAAAAACAAATACAAAGAAATATTTATAATGTTATGTACAAATTAATCAGTAGTAGGTGTTACATGAATTGTAAGTTCAGTAGAGTTGTTTCCACTGGGTCCATGTGATACCAAATAGAGTGCGCCGGGTTGAATTATACGAAGATCTTCATTTTGAAGTAGTTGTACGAAGCGCTTTGGTAAGAAGATCTGAAATTTTGCTTCATCACCAATTGTATAAGGTGCCTCGCTCAAAGTGCAATTTATAGCATCACCTACTGAAGTTTCCATTTTCTTAATAGTATGAATGATGTAGTGTTTTTCTTCTTTTAGTTCAGAACATTTCTTTGTAGGTAGAATTGATGATTTAGAATGAGCGTTGAACTGATCAACTAAACTTTGAAGTAAGTTCTGTGATGCCATATTGATGTTGTTGTTAATCTTCTTGTTAATAAGAATGTCTGTCGGAGATGTTGTCTCTTCGGAGGTTTGAGTAATACTCATGCTGTGTCATGGTAGCGCTCTCACTTTTATAATCGACACTACCCCCACCACTGACACTACCCCCACCAGTTTGTTGAAGGAAATTATTCAAGCGGTAGGCATTCTTTAAAGCGCACTGCGACCTTCGATGTTTAAAACTTTTTGATGAAATACAAAGTTCGTTGAAGTAGCATTGGAAATCTTTATCAATTATTGCATTAATTACTTCGTTGCTTGTAAATGATTGTATCCAATTTGCTTTTTCCAATCCCCTTGTGTAGATAATTTTAAACTCTTTGCAATAATGATTCATAATGTGCGGCATCATGTTATAATTAATGAAACCTTCATCCCATCTTAAGTTGTGAAAATGTTTGTTCAACCATTTGTTTGTAACTTTCGCTTTAGTTGTTAGTCTATTAAATGGTACTGGAGGTTTGAACAAATAATGATAAACTACTGATGTGTTCATGTCCAAGATTACTAATTCTTTAATAATAAAATTACCATCATTTCCTCGGAAAGCTTGAAATTCAATTATACCTCTTTTAACTTCCATTATATGTGGCGCATTAGAAAACGAAACCCGTTTATTCATGATGAAGTCTTACTAACAACTGACTTAAAAATTGAATGAGCCGATGTTTATAACAGACAGGATTGTTCTTCTTCTTTCACTTCTTGTGCCACTTCATCAATATTAAAATTGGTGTGATAGTTGTTTAATTGTCTCCACATTTCAACTTCTTGAGGTATTCTATTAAAGATTGAAGTATCCACGGGACCGTATAAAATTGGAACAAATGGTTTTTTGTCCAATGTATCAATTAGATAGTCTTTAATTATTGCACTTGAAAATATTAGTTGTTTCAAATATCTGGTGACGGGACCGGTAGTACAACTTAAAGTGTAAAATTCTTCTTTAGTGAAATATAATTTAACATTATGTGTAGTTAAATCTCTGAAGCGAACAATTTGTCCTCCACGATGTTTTACTATATCAACTTCAATATTTGATTCCAATAAACTTAATCTTGTTCTTCTTCCAAATGTGTTGTTACTTAAATAGCACTCCAAAAGATGTAAATGTTTCATGAGAGATTCCCAAGTAGTTTCACTGAAAGTAACCATTTTGTTTCCATGATTTAAAATAACAATTGGTGAATAATCCATTGATTTTAAAATTCCAACTGATATACTTTTTGTCATGCATGAAGAAATTGGGTAGATAATCCGAAGAAATACTTCTGTTAAAATATTGGTTGTAATGTTAACTTCAACCTTCTTCCTTTTTACTTCTTTTTCAGCTTTTTCTTCTTCTCTCTTCTTATGTTTGTTGAATTTTAGGAATTCGTCCATTTCTCGTTCAACTTGTTTTTCTATATCTGAACTATTATCATCCATTAGAGGTGTATTTTCTTCTCCGTTAGTAGAATTCATCTTGCGAATGATGTTTCCCATACGACGGTTGAAGATAGAATGAAGTTTCTACTAATTATTTTCTCGCTTTTATATTTTTCGTAAATCCTTGAAATTTATACAATTACATAATTGTTTGTTTTCAACTTGTCTTTCACAAATGAAATTCTAACCTCAAAAATTAAAGCAGATAATTCTAACCTCAAAAATTTGCAGTTGTTGTACAATTCTTCTTAAAGTACATTCTTCACAATTCCGGTCAGCGGTGTGTAAGTAACTATTTTATCATGTAGAATTAGACAGTATGCCGAAGTTCCATCCGCTACTGGTTCTTCAAATTCCATTTCAATTTTTATATCCACACTTGATGATTTTACCGATTCATTTTGTTTTGAACAATCGATTACAATTATTGGAGCCTTGGAATAATACTGGTCAGGTGATAATAGTGGTGTATTAGTCTTTCCATAATATGATGATTGAAATCTTGCATACATATCGTATAAAATGGAAAAACGTTTATTGCTGAACATGACATTCAAATTGTCATAGGGAAAGAATTGAGAGTTTAGGAAAACTTTACAATTCTTTATTTTACAGTGATCAAATTGACCAGCATTTGCAGTGATAACATCTTTTCGCTTAGTTTGAAAACCGAGTATTATGTACCTTGCTCGTTCCAAGTAAGTTGATGTCTTGACGGTCCATGTTTGTCTTTCTGTCTGAGGTAGTGTAGGGTATTCATGAAATTCCCAACTTCGGAATGGCATCACAATATCACGGTCAGATTTTAACTTTCTCAATAATAGGATTCTATGTTCATCGGCCAATCTTACATGAGGTACTCTCCAAACAACTTTATCCAACTGTAGTTGCCATTCCAGTTTATCTTCCGTAGTTGCAGGGTCTGCAAGTATTAAGTCCTTATTAGTTGAAGATCTGAGTAATACTAATTCTTGTTTGACATTTATTATTACCCGTTTGTAATCTTCAGCGAATCCCAAAAGCAATCGTAAAGGTACATGAAAATCAAAGTGACCATTGGAAGCTGGTGTTATAGTGTCTTTATCGGGGGCAACCCATCCGGCAGTGACTATTGAATTCTTCTCATGCGGTGTTAATGATGTTAATCCTTTCAATGTCGTTGTTAAACCAACCTTTTTTGTTGAATCAACCGTCACCCCTGATATTTCATATCTTATTTCATCAAAAAGATATGCCATCGGGTTATTTATAAAAGGAACTGTTGAAGCAGTTTTTCCATCCAATTTTAATACCCGTCCTTCGATGTACAAGTAACTTTCACACGGTAAAGTGTAAATATCTTGTTGTTGAATGGGGATCCTTATTTCATCGTTATTGTTTAATTTTGATGAAGTGTAAGGGTTGTGCGTGTGATATTCCTTCTCCCATAGTGTTTCGTCGAACGTTGGTCCTTGAGATATATCCAGGATATCCATCGCTGTTAAGTTTCAATCCAATCTTCTGTAGAAAACGAATGTTTTCCGATGTTAACTCTTCCAATGTCGAGGAGCTACTGAGCTCCCGACTCTTCCGTTGCGGTTTAAATGATAATCCCATGTTGACTTTTATGTTGCTGCTCTGATGTGTATCCGTATAGTAATTGTTTCTCCTCTAAAGTCAACACTATGACCGTCTTGATCCAATATGTTCAGTACGATGTCTGAAATGAAACTGGTGTTTAACGGTAGGTATATCAAGTTTTGTGGCTTCTCAACAATTTTAAAACCGGGAGCCACTGTTGGATAAAATGTATGTAAAATATGTTGATTAACTCCATCTCTATACGATCCGTGTATAATGTTGCACGTGACATCAATACTATTTACTTTCAATATTGTTACAGTTGAATCACCTGAATGAGTAGTTCCAGGAGTTAAGATTTTCTTTTTTGTATCTGTAAATCCAAGTAAACTGCCAATCGACTGTTCCAAGCTGACATCAATATAATATTTTGAAGTTATTTCTGCTTTTAAAGTATTATTGTTTCCTTTAACGGTGATATTGTCTTCTCCGAGTTGTTTCTGTAATAATTGGTTTATATCATCAATTTCATAAGCTCCAGTAGGAAATGTAATTATTTTCAATTCTGAGTATTTTCCTGCAGCATCCTTAGTTTCATAATAATGTAGTAAATTGTTTTTTCCTTCTGTAACATTAGGAATTGAATTGTAGGTAGTCAAATCAAGTAATGCCGCTTCCCATAATCTTTCCTTGGATAGACGCAATGCTGGGAACAGCGTACTTTTCAATGTGGATGAATTTCCACTCAGTGACACTGTATACGATGACATCTTAAAGCTGACTGACACTCTTCGCTAGAAACTCCAAACATAAATGCCCACATATTTCAGTATTGTTAGGTTGTTCTCTTTTGTAATTGTAAAAAATGTTTTTGGAGTTTCGAAAATAATGTTGCAGTTCTTTTGGCGGTGGTAGATTGCCAAAACTGTCAAAGTAGTAAATGGTTTGTCCGAGTTTTTTATAGCATACCCAATGAGTGCCTGGACCATAGGTGGAATCCAAATTTACTATTCCAGTTTCATTTTTCCATATTTTAGTTGGTAATGCATCTTTCATAAAAACTCCTCGAAAGAATGGTATTTTCAAACATTTTACATAATCATTTAACTGATGATTTGTTAAGGCTTTATTTGGAATTATCAATTGATTCTTCTTATTTAGTACACACGGTATGGTCTTAGGTATAAACCTGCTCCGTTTTTTACCATTTGCCAAACAGAAGTCTTCTTTACACTTGCCTTATGAGTTCTACGACGTCCTTTTTTAATGTTTCCACCTCTTTTGGGAGCGCCTCTCTTTGCAGGTCTTCCTCTGCGACGTCTTCCACCACCTAACTTTGCTTTTGTCTTCATGGCTGTAGTTACTGCCCAAGCTGCTGCTTTTTCTGCAATATTTGCGTCACTTGATTTTACTCTTTGCCAAGCTTTTTCCGCTAGAATTTTATCTGCTATTGATCTATTTGTTGAATCTTTATACTTTGAATATGCTATATCGTGTTCTTTGCAAGCTTGATCTAATTTATTAATTCCAGGATCTCCTCTTGCTAAACGTTTTGCCAACTTAGTTCCAGGTCCACAATATTGATAACCTCCGGGCAGATGTAATTCGTATGGTAAAGCGTCTATCGTTCGATTTACAACAGCACCAACTGGAATCCGTCTGAGCAGGGATAATGCAGCTGATGTTATACCACGTCCTCTCTTGCCGCTGTCTTGACGATGACTGAGCGATACGGTCTTCATTATGTTGTCTTATATAACAGGTGTGTTTACTCTACGAGATACTTTACATGAATGAATAACTTGTGCAAAATCTTTTATATTTAAAGACTTAGTTATTCAAATTAATTATATACTGATTTATGATTCTATTTTTAATCCAAGCTTCTCGTTCATCGGGTTGAATCACCACATGATTCGTTGTACTAGCTATATGATTGTGGGTATCAATAAGTAAATTACCCACTATTCTTATTAAACAATCTAAAGTTACAGCATCTTTCGGATGTTGAGGATCTTGTAACTGCATAATACGTTTATCATTACATGTGTAAGCGGTTAAATCACTTTTTGATGTTGTTATGACTTGTCCAATAGTAGCAGCATCATTTGAATCTTCACCTGGTAAAATATTAATTATTTTCTTCATCTTTGCATCATATTTGGTCCCAAAGTGTTTATCCCAAGTTATTGTTTGTCTCAATGTAACACAATCATCATCTCCATAACCAGGATAAACATTTTTTATTCTTCTATGACGACCATCGTATGTATCTAATCTACCACCACTTGCAATTAATGTTTGCACCATAAGAGGTACATCTGAATCTTTTATACCAAATCTTCCATTTGTTATTGTTTTATGTCCTGCATCCCATTCATCATTATTTCCTTGCATTAAATCAAACTTTTTATTTCCATGTATAAATTTATCTCCCCGCTTTAACACGGCATCTTCATGTTTTACAAAATTTGATGTTTCTTTTTTTAATTCTTTGGATAATTGCTCCATAGTAACAGCATCTTTTGGTTGAGAACCAAACTTTACATTTGTCAATGTTTTTTCATGACAATCGATTCCATCAGCATCTTGTAAAATACAGTTGTCCTTGATGTATTTTAGGTTTACAGCATCACCGTCTTCTTTTGGGTATCCAATGTCATTTATAATAAATTTATAAAAAGAAAATCCATGTTCAGTTTTTTCAGGTATTATAGAATGTAAATATTCTTTATTAACTGAATCTTTATCATTTTTGGGATTTCCCACATTGGTTATTCTATAATTTCCAGCATTATACGTTTGTCCATCTTTTAAGTTATTACCCCATTGCAATTTTAAAGTATTTAAAAGTTCAGATGATAAGTACTCTTTAGTAATTGCATCAGAACCTTCAGTTGGTTTACCAACATTAATTAATCTATGTGATTTAACATCGTAAGTATTCTTATGTAATTTTAATGATGTTGAAGTAGCTTCTTTTACTGTCTTCAAATTTGCTCCATCAGTATCTTCTTCTGGATCTTTAACTAGTTTTAAACGTTTATTACTTATGCTATAGTCACCTTCAGGTGTTTGCGGTAATCCACTTCTTTTTCTGTCTTCTCCAACTTGCACTCCTAAAGCGGAGTACCGTCCGAACTTGTCGACGCTCATGTTAGAACTGATACGTCTTATGCTTGCACCTCTTTTATATCCACGGACAATTATACGACTATACCGCGATTCCTAAGTTCATCAACTAGAGCCACCCATTCATTATTCAAACCTGTATGACCGGCTTCCATGGCTTCATGCAATAGTCTCATTCTATCAACCAATTTATTGATATCATTGTAGTAAATCACATTCGTATTGTATAGATTTTTCATCAATCCTTTACCAGATGTTGAAGTATCTCCTTTACTCTTTTTACCATGTTGTTCAAGAAGTGATAAATCCATAAGTGATAAAGATTTTCTTTTCAGTGGTTGTCTCACCGCTGGTGCAGTACGTAATGTTGGCAATTTTCGTGGAGGAAACAACTTTTTATAACGATGTTATATTTTGTTGCACGTGAACGATTAATCATTGCATCCTTTGAGTAGTTTCTTTTATGAGCGTTAGTATTTTGTAGAATCTCCTTAAAACACTTAAATCTTTGGATGAATATCTTAGTGGTATGTTTTTAAAATTAATTCATATAATCCTTTTGTTCCTTTATATCTATGCTCACCAATAATGATGTAATCGTCTTGTGTTATTTCAAGCTTTGAATCGCCAATCTTCAATTCATTCCCATCAATTCTTGCTCCGTATACGTGTGATCTACTCAAATTCGGGTTTGATTTCATGTCATGTAGCATTTTCATTATATATTTTCTTCCAAGAGGTCCATGTTGTAATATATCGCTACTCAATTGAGTTAAATTTGGAATAGATTGTTCTGCTTCTGGTATTGGCTGTTCTTCTTCCTTTTCAACAATTGGTTCTTCTTCTTCTTTTGTTTCTTCTTGCTCACTAGCACTTGTATATGAATCATCATCTTCTTCTTTTTTTAATGCTTGTACTTCTTGTTAGAAACTGGTAGTAAAACATCTCCTTCATAATGAGGTTTACCAATAGTTTCTGATATCTGTTTTAAAGGTTCCGTAATAGGTTTAAATGTAGTCTCTAGAAATTCTTCTCTTTCACTTAAACCCATCCTCAATGCACGATTCTTCATCCTAATAGAATCACTGAGTGATTTTATTTCTTTCAATAGTTTTTCTTGATTCACCATGTTTACACTGTGAAGTTCAACGTGTAACTAGATGTAGCATCGGTAGTTCAACGCATAAATACAAATTTATCCAACCCTATACGATATCTACCATTTTTAATATCTTCTTCCTTCATAATAACGAGAAAGCTATATTTCTCATTCCATGCTTTGCCACACATCTCTTTAAATTTTTCAAATGGCATATCCGCATTTACATGATCATTATATATATGCTTTAAATTTGTTTCATCTTGCTTGAAGATGATCAACATATTTGCATTGTCTCTTATAAGTTGTTTTGGAATTTTACTGTATGTTTGACCAATATAAATGCTATCAATATTATGATGTCTTCCATAGCAAAATAATTCCTTATTGTGTCATGATTTTCACAAGAAACATCGTCAAATATAAAAATAGAAAATGGTTTTGCTTCATTCGGTTGCATAATTGTTTCACTGGCATTAAACTTGTAAAAATTCACTTCAGGTACACTTGCAAGTACTTTATCCAATAATTGATATTTTGGTTGTTGCAATGATTTGAAAAATGTATATATTATTAAAACGCAATCCTTTAGGATTAGTTATAAGGTTAAAAACAACATTAGTTTTTCCACAATTTGAAGGACCAGTTATTAGACATCTTATCGTATTTGGTAGTAATTCACCATGTTTTCCATGATTTAACTATCATTGTCAACTGTCAATTCATCAATGTTATTGATATTAAATCGATCTTTTTGTTGTACAATCTCCATCTTGTATAAAGGTTAAACACACAATGAGCTATTAAACAACTATACTAAGTCTTTTGAAGGAATCCAAGAGTCTTCACTTTTATCAAACCCTAACCACCGGACTTTAACCATATCCTTTTTCCTTTGTAAAATCTTCTCGACAAGATATACATCACCAACTGTTGATTTCAACAATTCGTGTCCGTAGAATCCACCTTGAAGTAATTCACCCTTGTTATCCTTTAATAAATAGGTTTCAGGTATAGTTGGTTGCACTTTATAAATTGTAAATACTTCATTAGTCCAATTTGGTAGATATCTTTTACTAAATACACCTTTGTATTTGCTTATACGAACTTTATCGTTGACCTTGAACTTCTTTGGTTGCAATTTTTCTAATTTCGGTGTTGTATTATTTTTAATGCGTTGTAATACAATTTTCGCATTAGCACTGTTTACCTGGATAGGTTTCATTCCAATGGTACGATGATATTTGTTGTTATACTGTTTTATAAGTTGTGGTAATATGTCATACCACACATATGATCCTCGTTTTGAAAATTGTTTATACATCGCACCTTTCAATGTTCTATTGAATCTTTCAATTATTGAAGCTTTAACTTCAGAATTTGTAGAATAATGATTTATTTGATATTTCTTCATCAAAGCTCTAAAGTCTTTATTAAAATATTCTTTTCCATCATCGGTCTGTAGATGTTTAATTTTAAATTTATTTCTTTGTATTGTGGTTTCCATAGCTTTTGTAACACTTTTACCAGTCTTATCCTTCAATGGTAAAGCGTCAGCTATTTTAGTAAAACAGTCTATAATTGTTAAAATATATTTAAATCCTTTGTTTAATTTACTGTGCGGTATCATTTCAATGAGATCAGCTTGATAAAGATCATTCATCCCTTTAATGATTGTACTTCTTCTTGGAAATCTTCTTCTTGCTGGTTTATGTAGTTCATTTACAATCTTGTCCTTCACACTTTCCATCTTCAGATGTTGCTTGTACACCGCATGTAAAAATACTGATCCATAGAATAGTTTATTCTCATTTATATAGTTTGAATATAGGTCAAGGCCAATTCATATTAGTGTAAAAAAGAGGGAACATGGCATTGGGCTTACCATGTCCCCTCTTCTTTACGGAAAGGAAAAAGGAAGAAGGTAGAGGACGAAGAATAGGTTTACTGGTCGATAGGGTTTAGAGAGTAGTGGCCGAATGGTAAAGTATTAATTTTATCTTCTAAAATATGGCGCTTGTCATCTTTGTAGCTTAATGCCCACTTTGTTTGTTTGACACTAAATAGTTGATGATTATAACTTCTAATAGTGTTGAACGTTGCAGTTGTTTCAACATTTTCAAACAAACATCTTTTATAATGTTCAAACTGTACGTTCTTCTTCAGGAAAGAAGTTTTTATTCCTTTGGCCTTCTTCGTGACTTGATGTTCGTTCCTCTCGTTTATGTACAGTTGAAATGAATACAGTTTGGACATTAATGCTACAATTTCCATCATCGGCACACCATTTGTTTCATCTTTAAATTTTCCCAATACTTTCTTATTTCTGTCATAGTCGTAATTTGGATGATCCTTAGGATAATCGGAAAAGTCGAAATCATCTTTATATATAAAGGTGCGTAGATCTTCATACATGTCATTTGTTTTAATCCAGTAAATTAGTGCATCCGTGTCCATATATGCAATACCAATGTTCTCTCTTCCATAATAGTTAACCATCTTCTTATAATGAAACTCGTACATATGTGTTTTTGAAATATCCAAGATTGACATTCCAAGATACAAAGGACGATCCATTGTAACTGACTTCTTGTTCATGGAAATAACAACTAGATTTTCATTAATAATTATAGATGAACCAAAGTTTGGTTGTTGCACCAATTTCTGTAATTTTACTGGATCAGTTACCAATTTGATATCCTTATGTTTCCTTTTGTTTTCCAAAGTCTTGCCAAATATTGCGTTATTCATTAATTTGAAAAAATCTTTTTGAAAACTTGATGTAGCGGTGGCTCTTCTTCTTGTGTTGTTGTCGATGTAAGGTTTTAACCAACAAGATTGAGAAAATTGTAGTACTCGATTAATTTTTGTAATTCTCAATCCTAAGTCTAAAGCTTGTTGTATCATCCAGTAGTGTCCAACATATCGAGACTTGTCGGTTAAAGTCATCATTAATTTTGGCCATCTTCCAGTAGGGGAAATTTCAGTCTTAGGAAGAAGTGGTAAATCATAATGTTGATCATGAAGATGTTCAGGATATTCAAAATTAACATAAAAAATGTAACCAGTTTCACCATGCTTCGGTATATCCATTATGTTTCCAATCGATTCTGGATCTATCCATTTAAAATTATCATATGGAAGGGGATTCGACATTGCCCATCCGTATAAGTTATTTGCATCAAAATAACCCAGGAATGTTGTTGGTTTTGATGCATCATAATCGGGCAGATACTTGTTGTTCGCCTTGAAATGTCGTGTAACGCTTTGCGTCAATCCCCCTCGAACTCCTGACTCTAACATCATAACCATATCTATATCAGTAAGAAGTTGTATTTTACAATTTGTTTCTTTCAACATAGCTTGCCATGCTAATCCAGGTGAAGTGTACGAATGAAGAGGGTCCAATCCATATGCTGCAAAACATGTATTTCTAAATTCTTCCATTATATCACATAGTAAAGTTACATCCAATTTAACATAAAAATCTGAATATTCTCCCAATGTTCTAAATCCTAAATCGTTCCATACTTTACATGCATGATCATAGTCCTCTTGAGATATGTCCATGTCATAAAGTTTACTTTTGAATTCTTCTTCAGCCGGAAGTGATGTTTCATTAAATCTTTCTAAACTGTCTATGTAATCATATGGAAACACACCTTTCCGAAGTACCAAATCCAGTTTGTCGTTATTTACAATCTTCTTTGTTTCGATGAAATCTTGTTTCCTTAAATTTTCTGAAAGTTTGGACAAACTCGACGGCATAAATCTGTAGGAGTCCAAGAATCTTAGTTTCATGTTTCCAACTTCTTTGGAAAAACTTATGAACTTCTCTGAAGTTTCAGCTAACACATCGATTTTACCTTCGTCTCTTCCTAGTTCAGGTATTATAAAATGAGCATCGTACCCACTGAGGTTATGCAGAACCACAGGAATAAATAGTGGTAAACGATAGCTTAAGTTGCATTTATTACAAGCAGCACCCCTGTAATAACCTGTGAGGTGATCGTGATCTTTAACTTTATAATTCTCAATAGTAAAATCATTTTTGCATAAGAAACATCGAGTTGCATTTTCATGTTGAATTTCTTCTTCTTCCTCCATCGGTTTCATTGGTACAATATTTGTATATAATCTTTGTGCATTTCCAGCTATTGAATATAAGTGATCAAGAAATATTTTTTCTACATTTTCACCACGATATATTAGAGGTTCTGAAGTTAATCCATATCTGTTTAAATGTTCTTCTGATAATGTTGATTTAACCATTAAACAAAAACTGTTTGGTTTGTGCATTTGATACTTGACACTTTTTCTAGCTTCACAATTTTCATCTTCAACAGGAACAAGTGTTGATTCAAAGTCCGCATACACAACTAGAGGAATACGGTACTGATGATGAACCTTTTCAAATGTAACAAATGCTCTGCTTTCCGAAGGTAAAATAATCTTTGCTTCATAATTATTGTTACATAATCTTTTGTGCTCTTGTAACCATTCTCTTGAGTGTAGCCCATCTCGTTTAAAATTGAAACATCTCTTGCAAATTAACTTTCTGTGTCGATCTTTAGAAAGCTGCTTATTAACAAGACGATCAAATTGCTTTATGTACACATAGTGAGACACATCTCCTCGCGTTAGTAGTAGTAAATCCGTATGATCTGGTAGCTCTTCTTTTGCAATACGTAAAGGATACACTTTGTTTGAACTATCTAATGCAAAAACATTGATAGACGTACCAGGATTTTTCTTCTCAAATTTTGATATATCTTTCAGTGATACAGGATAAGTGATTCCTTGAAAATTGTATCTAAATCTTTGATTTTCATATTCTTGGTTAGGTCTATTCACATGAAGTGGTGGTACAAATTTAGCTGTCATTGCATAACGAAAACATTCATTGTCTTCATTTTTAACATTAACACAAGATTTTGTATTTTCAATTCTTTTTGGTAAAGGAATGTAACTAGATCCCATTAGTCCATATCCATGTTTGTGAACTCTTATATCTAATACTTCAATACTTGTAAGACTCCATCCGGATCCTCTTCCTTCGTGTTCCTGAATTTTTGTTAATATTTCTTCTATACAATTTTCTATTATTGAATCAATGTTTGAACTTTCCATAATGGTTCGGTTTTTTGTTATGAATCCTCTTGGTGATAATTCTTCTTGTACATTTATAAACATAGCTTCTAGTAGTAAACCAAATTTAAGAAAGTTTAATCTTTTCAATTCTTCTTTTAAAATTTTACTTACGATTGGTTTTGCTTCTCTAATAAATTCTTCTAGCTTCAAGTTTTCATTTTGAATCTTATGATGCATTACTACTTTACCGGGTAATGCAAATACTTGTAGATTCGGTAAAGTAGTTGAAGATGTTGCTATTATTTCATCTTGTTCTTCTTGTTGTTCTTGTTCTTGTTCTTGTTCTTGTTCTTGTTCTTCTTGTTGTTCTTGTTCTTGTTGTTCTTGTTTTTCTTCTGGGTTGTTGTGAATTAGTTCTTTATGACAGTCTAATAGAATTTCATCGTGAAACGATTCCGAACATTTATCGCAACGATACATGTTGAGATGTTTACTCTTCGAAATTTTGCCAAGAAATGAAATGGGCTCTCGCGTTCCTCCTTTTATAACGGTCCCCCCACCACTATTTCATCTTCTTCACTATACAAGGAAATCAAACTTTTTAAATAAAAATATTAACCTTCTACAAACTAATTGTTCATTCATGTTCTTTATTCCCATTGGAGTTTTAGTATATACTTCTTTATATTCAAGCTTTAACTAACTTTCCCCCACCCAACTAATTTTAGTTACTTTTAAAACCAAACACCTGCCCTCCAAACATCTATTAGGACAGATGTTGAAAAAACAAATGTTAGGGTGGAAATGGCTAGAGCACAGGCACTTGGTTGAACTAAATTTGCACATAAATTAACTAGAGTTGAACTAAAAATTCGCATAAATTAAAAGTTAGTTCAAAACTAAAATTCGACAGTGTTAAGAAACTCTAACATTTGAACAAGAATAAACATTAGTTCAAAACTGAAATTCAACAGTGTTAACCAAATTCTAACAGTCGAACAAATAGGTCAAGGTAATCCAATTTTAACGCGAGAACGAGGAATAGAGCACTAAGTGGCATGTTAGTCCACTACCACAAAGTGATCTATTCCTCGCTCTCTATTCTACATCTACTTTTTTCAGTTTACTTATTTATATTAAAATGTTCAAATTTTACTATGTAGAATGTCCATTCTTTCTCTTCAACTCTTCGATTGTTTTTAGCAATTGTAATAAATATTCGTTAGTTTTCACCAAAGTCTTTAGTTTGCTACATCCAATTTCAATGGAAGGTATTATAAGTTGTAATTTTATAAGTTCAATCTTTTCTTTCTTGCGAATTTCTTTCTTTATTATATTATTCCTTATTTTTGCTGCAGATTTAAACTCCATGTTGTTTCTGCTAAAGCCACAATAATAATAAAAGTCTCTTCAAACAACCTGCATTTATACACATTCCCCCACCACTTTATAATCCCCACTCCTTTCCCCCTCTTCTTTATATGTGGAAGGAAGTATTATAATTAGATTCCTAATATTTCTTTTCCTTTTTCACTACATGGGGGGAAGGGTAATTTGTTATTACACTAGTTGTGCAAGAAAATAGCCGCCAGTGTCCACACCTTGTTCATAGCACTCCATCATAGATTGTGCCCACTGCAACATGCGGTCTCTGTCATTTGGTGTGACAAGGAAAGAATGACTATCACCATACAATATAAAAGAGTCAATTCGTACATAACATCCTAAATTTAACCATTTATTAGCTTCAACTATAAACTTTTCTATTGTATCAAATGGAAATTGTGGATCAATTGCTATAACCTTACGTTCTTCACTAAGTTCAACAGTATAATCATCATCATCCTCACTCTCACTATCATTATTTAAAATGTCTTCAGGTTGTAGAAAAACATCGGAAATTTTGGAAGAATTAATATGCTCATTCACATGAGGAGGCATTTTGAAGTAGGTAATATTGTAAACAGCAGAGACGAAACAACAAGAGCGGCGTGTAGAAGCAAAATGAAGGAGTGACCAACGCTCGCTCCGCTTTTATAACAGTATGCAAATGAGGGGTAAGAGCTGACCTTAACCGGTCATCGACCCAAAGGAGTGGGGGAAGTACTTTTCTTACTACTCAAATGGAAGTAGGTTAGTAGGTCACGGGACTTAGAGTGTTAAAAAATAATGGGGGAGAAACACAACGCTATAACGCATTGTGTTTCTCCCCCATTATTTTTTTAGCAACAATTTGGAAAAAACTAAGTGAATTTACTGTTTACGCCCCCACCTTGTAATACGATCCTTTTTATCCCTGAGGAGAAAGTCTTGAGAATCTAAAGTGTTAAATCTCTTCTCTTTACACAAATTCTCACAAACTCTAATTTTATATTTTAAGCCGTTACATTTTACCAAAATGTGTTGGTGGTCAACAACACTTAGAAAAAAATATTTCAAACCTTTCTTAAGCCTCTCTCCTCTGACGGATATTATTTTAGGATCGTCTTCAACGGTGGGGATTTCTGTCAGTTGTGGTTCAGAAATATGTTTCACGATATGTACACGGCAAAAACTTTCATTTTTAACACATTTCCTCCCACAAGCTGATCCTTTCTTAATTCCCCTAGTGAGCACTTCAGGGCAAGTAGTGGGACGGCTAAATGCCCTACGACGCTCTTCTTGTAATAATTGAAATTGCTCTGAAGGAGCAGGCTTAGGAGCAGGTTTGGGAGTAGGCTTAGTGGATTTAGTTTTATGATAGGTGTGGTCTTCAGGCATAGTAAGTGGTGGGGTAGGAGGCAATGGTGACAGTGGAATGATAGGTGTACTAAGACTATGAAGCAAAGTTTCAAATGAAGGGGTATTAAGATGGGGAGCTGGCTTCTGTGGAGGCGGCATGATGGTTGATGGCGGTGTGGAGTCGTTTGAAAGCGAAGTAGAAGGCGAAGGCGGTGAAAAAATGCTTCGAAGTTTAGAAGTCTTGATAGGCGGAAGAATAGTGCCAGAAGTTGAAGGTTGGGATCCAAGTTGCTTCTTGTACCAGTCAGGAGGATTTTTCAGACGAAGAGTTTTCTTTGGTGCAGTAACAGCCGTAGTAGAAGTTGAAGTAGAAGTTAAAGTAGAAGTTGTAGTTGGCAGAGATGACATGGTTGTGGCTCCAAGTTCGCAGCGTAACGTCTGGAATCAGAATGAAATGTTAGCCGCAGTCGGTGCGTCTTTTATAACAATATGCAAATGAGAGGGGTAGCAGCTGGCCAAGACTGATTATTGACCTGGGAGGTGGGGGGAAAAGGGAAAAGAGAAGGTATTTATTTAAAATAATTCGCATAACTTTTGACTAAAATAAGATAACCAAATTCTTCTTTTACCAAAATGTTTGTCTTACATAGACCTTTTCAATGATGTATCGCTTGTCCAAATCCGTCAATCCGTTATCAAGCTATAGCCATTTTAATTTTTCAGGTCATGACCGGTCGTTCACCCGGAGTAGTGGGGGAAGGAGTGGGGGAAGGAGTGGGGGTAGGAGTGGGGGAAGGGGGGGGGAATCGACTCCATTTTTTCGGGGGGGGGGGGAGGGGGGGGATCGACTCCATTTTTTCGGGGGGGGAGGGGGGGGAGGGGGGGGAGGGGGGGGGGTCATTGACCCTTCCAAAAGTGGGTCAAGGTCATTCAAGATTTATAATGATCCAAGGTGATGGGAACAGTAATACTGTTCCCACCACCCTGTTTGCCTAACGGTTCCCACTCCCAACCCACTAGTTACGTTCTGCAAGGGACATCGACGCAATTTTGTTTGGACCGTCCGGGTCTACCGTAACGGTCCGGTCCGGGTCTACCGTAACCATGAATTCCAAGGGAAACTGGAACACCTAATGCAGAAACGCAACTCTAACCCCACCCAAACTAATCCCACCCATCATATTCCTAAACAAAATGCAAAAAACCTAGTCCGCAATTTGCGGATGTCCCACCCCTTCTAAGTGAAGTTCAACTGAACTTCTGAATTTACAGTTAATCTACCCCCTAACATCTAGCTGAAAGGCAAAACAACGACATAAATTATTAATATCAACACTTAAAACTAACAACACATCATTATTAAAAACCAAATAATTCAACACAACCAAATACCTTCATTATTCTTAAAATTAATACACCTTAATGCTAAACACCTCTTAAAATTAATACACCTTAATGCTAAACCCAACTTATAACTAACATCGCAATGCGCAAATTATTTCTTAAATTAAATACAACTTAAAACTAAACACACACACACACATACCACATTGCATTAAAAAACGCAACGTAGTAGAAGAAGTTCAAATATATATAGGCCTACTATATATTTGAAACCTCTTGCTGAGTCGCCAACAACCTTTCGCTATGAAAGTTTGTTGACGACTGACGCTAAGATCAGGCTCGTATTGCTCCTCGGATTCTCGAGTAGTGGGGGAAGTTGTTTCACTCCAGTACAGTGTTCAATCCAGTCCAGTTCGCACCAGTGTAAAAGGAAGGCAAAGGAGTGGGGAGCGGCGCATGCGCAACAACACAAATCCAAGGTTTGAGGTTAGAATTATCCATGTGCAGTAGCGCTAAAGTGAGTAATACAGGACTAGGCGCATGCGCATAGCATAGACTCATTCCGATCCGGAGAACTTGTTGCATGCGCAGCAGGTTTGAGGTTAGAATTATCCATGGCAGCTGCCATATTTAGTCTGGTTTCACCACATAAAGTCAACAACCGGTGGTGACCGGCCATTGACCTGGAGGAGTGGGGGAAGGAGTGGGGGAAGGAGTGGGGGAAGGGGGGGGGCTCCATTTTTTCGGGGAGGGGGGGAGGGGGGGGAGGGGGGGGAGGGGGGGGGAGGGGGGGGGGAGGGGGGGGTCATTGACCTTTCCGGTCGGTCATTGACCCCAAGGAGTAGGGATAGACACAGAACCCTACTTCTCTTACTACTCAGGTGAAAGTCGGTCAACCAGTCATTTGCTTGCCATCTGCCGCCATCTGGCTGGAGTTATTGCCTCTATAAAGGTGGGTAGTTTATCGCGCTACAAACATTCATTGCCTCGCATCCGCTCGGTCATCATCTCTCGTTAGTTTTATGTTATGACTACTTCACTTACTAAGTTTGAGGTTAGAATTATCCATGGAATAGCCTTCGTAAATTCTAACCTATAAAATTACTACTCTGGCTTTCTGTTTCAATTTCTTTTACACTTCATTTTATATCTCAGTCTTATTTTAACTTCTAAACTTAACACATCGGTTATGATGAGTGCACAATGTTTAAAATTAAAGCTTTTGCGAACACAACACATATTACGAAGTACTTCTAAACCTTCAATTTCAAAGTGTAAAACTAATTTAAATAGAGTTAGAAAGAAGTACAGTTTTAACCCATTATACTCAAAGACTTCGCAGGTTAATGTTGATGATAATGTTATTTACAACATTTTGCATTCTATGTTACAATTCAACAACTTTGAACTTGTTACACCTATCGACTGTGTTCAACAAGTTTTTTTATTTTACCCCTACTATTCCTCATATAAGCGCTGTCACCACAATTCCTACTTCATGCTCCTCTATTCTCTTCAGCTAAGCTAAGGTTTGAGGTTAGACTTATCCATGGCAGCCGCAATGTCTAGTTCAGTTTCACCACATAGAGTCGGCGACCGGTTATTGGTCTAAAGGAGTGGGGGAAGGGGTGGTGGGGAGAAGGTTGCCATTTTATAAGCCCTCTCCCTAGGCGGCGCTTCTCATTCAATCGCCAACTTTCAAACAATAAACACCTCTCCCATGGCACGAATGAATTAATTATCCCACTATCACCAACTAGTTCAACTTTGAACTATTTCTGGTGGTAGTTGGGTAGGCTTTTTTAAAACTTACTCTGGATGACCTTGACATACTTTCCAGGCCCCCAGTTATAACTGTTGAATTTCAGTTTTGATCTTACTCTTAATTTTTGTTCAACTTTTAAAGTTTAGTTAACACAGTTGAATTTTACTTTTCAACTAACTCTTCATTCATGCCCAATTCTACTTCAAATTCAGGGCATATGCTCTCGCCATCTGCACCCTGCAGCTGCCCTGGCAGCTGACACCATCTGACCCCTGCAGCTGCCCTGGCAGCTGACGTCACTTCCGGTTTAGAAGTGGCTTTTTCCCACTACTTATGTATATTTGGTGCAACTACAAATTGATACGAAACAATTAAACCAAACTCAAATAATTTGTTACTCAATTTATGTCAAATTTTAGAATGCAACCTCTGAGTTCTACTATACCTTATACCTATGTTGATACAGTTAACAACCTAGCTATTTTTATAAACATGTAAATAAAACTATTTACTTACTTGATTCGTTTAAAGATGAACGACTGCTCAAATCAATTGGTAGCTGGGAGAAATTTGCATAAAATGTGTACATATAGAATTCTCCTTTGTTTATTTTATTTTATCTTTGTACCAAAAATTGTTTATGTTTACATTCTACAGTTCTGAATAAACAATTAAATAACAAAACATGACTATTAAAATTAAACAACAACTATTACTATAATATTATGAACGTTAAGGCTAAATTCCCTTTTATTTTAATTGATTTTCATAAATACTTATCCCAAAATAGTTTTAATTTCTCTTAATCCAACAATGGTTACACTTTGTTACATATACACAGTGGGTGTGATTGTTTTTATCGTTTCTAGGTTGGCAGCGCCACGCGAGTGACCGTCCTTCACAGCTGACGGCGGCTCTCACGACTAACGTAATGTTTGTTTTGCTATCGGACTCGGACTCGGCAACGCGACCTGAATGTACGATACGGATTACGGTGTATCATGACGTGCAAAGTAAGAATTACTTCTCTGTGTGCACTTTAAATACATTTTTATGAACGTCGATTGATTAAAATCCAACGAGGTTAAACTAGATTTAGAGTGCTACAAAGATGGGGAAGTTTGTCTCCCAGCATTGACTGGCGCCATTTTACCCACGATTAACGCTGTTTCCTTGGTAACCACTCCTTTGTTTACACTTTCCCTTCTGTTATTTTCCATTTTACCCACACCTATCCGAAGTTTCTATCCACCAATCCCAATGGCTTCCTTTTATTAATATCATGTTATTATAAAATGTATAAATAAATAAATAGATAAATGGCCTGTTCACAGACCATCAAATCAAAGTTGTTTTTAAAACAAACAACAAAACATCAGATGTTTTAAAAGAATAGGCCTAATCTGTTATTTTTTATGCTTGTTGCGACCAATCCGAGTAGCTAAAACTGGTAACTAAGGTAGCTAGGGTAAATTGTGGAATGGTTGCCTAGGAAACAGCGAGAAGTGTGGGTAAAATGGAGCAAATAAACAGGGGACAAAAAATTAACATGTATTTATAAAGTTAAGTCGTTGTTAACATCTACATTAAACTAACTCAACCCAGTTTGTTTAAAATATTAATGAATCCACAAACAAAACAAAAATGAAAACAAAATTATACAATCGGAAAATGTACAAAATGTACGATCATAAGATAAAATTACTTATAAGTGTGTTTAAAACGTAACATGAAAATGGCGTAAGTTAAATGTAGTTTCTTTTTCTCGTTCAATATGAGGAAATAAAAATATATTAGCCAATGTTAAACTGGCATTAGGAATACAACGAATGTTGAATGTATTTCACCACTGATTCCCAAACCACAAACACACAAAGTGTAATTTGGTGCATTTTCAAGGCGTTGTAAAATAATATCAATTTCAAACTTAGTCGACAAAACAATACAAGCAAAAGAAACAGGTTTAAGAAAATAATATTAATTGAAAAAAACATGTTACTGTATAATAAACCTGGAAATACATTATGTAATCAACTAACACACCACATTGGAAACATTTCTGACACCATTCGTCACAAAAAGTTCAAACAACTTTTTACTATGTTTTAAAGAGAAACGTATTACAGCTAACGGCCTCTTCAAGGAGACAACAAATTTCACTCAAAAAACCCAATATATTTGCACAGCAATTTAGAAAACGAAAGGCGGTCGCCAAACATGGGGCTTCTGCCCACGTCAAAAGTCAGAGCCCGGGGGGCAGCGATTACAAAAACTGGCAGCGGCTGGTTAGCGGTTAAACATTGGGCAACGTGTTATGAAAGAGAACATCCTTGAAAAGACGATAATGGGGAGCTTATAGTGGATTAGTGGCTAATCGATGTTGTAGCTAGTAGCTCGGTGCTGGACAACGAACGCCTTCGTGCAAGAGGTGCAAAGGTGGAGGCGAACGACGAAAGTGCTGGAAAGAGAATTCTAAAGACCATAAATGGGCAATAGTTTGAATTGCCAAGTCTTTCGTTTTGTGGTTTTATGGAAATTTGTTTTCATGAAGAATAAATCTTGACCCTCTGTATGTTAAAATGCCACGTTTTGAGGTCATTATGTTGTAAAAGTGTCAAGATATAAGCTTAATATAGTTTTAAAATCCTAGGAAGATTCAAAAGCAATGTAAGAACGAGGAAAGTATTAGAACAAGAATAAGGAAGAAATCTTAGCAGTGTAGTTGTAAATGAATTGTTGAAAGAAAAATAGTAGATCTAGATACATTATCTATAGTCTACCATTCTACGTGACATGATCGATTTTCCAAAAAGTGTCTCGGAAATATATGAAAAACCATAGAGGACACAATCTTCATTTGCAGTCATAAGGCTTTGCAAGGAAATTACACTTATAAAATGGATAAAAGATGTATTTGCCTTCAGGAAGTCGTATTGGTGACCCGCTTATAAAGAGTAGGGTTACACACCCCTACAACTTGAACTATCCGAGTAGGGTTACATACACTATTCCTCTCTTGGCAATCTGTTCGATGACGTAAACAGATTTTCATCTTTCATTAATTGTAAACCTTTTGATGAAAATATAAGAAGGATCATTTTTTCTTACTGAAGTTGTAGAATTAATTTGTTTAATGTTTTACTAACTGGTGAAGTAGCGTCAAACCATACTAATCGTTATAAAATGTACTCCGCAGTCTATAAAACATTTTTAAGGTTAGCTTAATATTTATTGACCTGAAGGACGATAATTTCAATAGTAATGTGTTACTGAGACCATTTACCCTTACATGTATATTCGGGTTTAACATTAATTTCTCTCTGATATTTTTGATCATATCCTATGTTTTTTTTTTTTTATTTTTATTTGCAGATGTTTACACACCCTTCCAACCCTAAAACTACTATCCATATTGCAAAACGTTGTTCCAACCTTTTACCAATACCTTTTCACAATTTGTGTCAATTCAATTACCCATACACATAACACTAATAATACGTCCAAACGTGGGAGGTTTTCCAGATTCACAAGAATTACCGATTCACCTTCAATACATGATTAGCACACCAGAAACACGACGGCCGATTGCTCAGTATGTTCTGGAACCGAAGTAGCAGTTCACAGCCGTATGGGAACCACGGACAATAAGTTGCTGAAACTGTTGCTCTGGGAACAGCTTCGGTTTCGAAACTGGTTGCGCCTGCGGAACATTTCATTACAGGAACTGTTCACTCCTGCGTCTCCTTGTGGAATTGCTTCATTGTTTTAGTCCTTGGCCACCTCAACAATAGTCTTTGTTTTAAGTTAGTGCTTGGCGGAAAAATTTAGTGAGTTGTAAATATAAAGACCCTGGAAGTAGGTGTGCTTTAAAGAGTAATGGGATACATATTATAGATGAGGTTGTATCGTCTACAAGTACATAAGAGAGTACCGAGAAAGTTACCCCAGTCTCTGATTCACTCAAATTGACAAGTTCATTTGTCAGATTGACATATTTTGCAAGTTAATATATTGGTACAGCAAATTTGCTTCTTTCAGTGGTTTCCCAATTATGTGTTTGTTCGTGGCTTCATTTCTTGCTTATCGAAATTATATTTTATGACATATTTTTCTGTTTGCAAATTTGACTTATTATTATTCTTTTAGGTAAGCTCAATTTTGGGTAAAAAAAACTCTCCACAATACAACTTTCTCATTCGCAATCACAGTGCATTTCCCTCTGTACATTACTCGCTCTTACTTTTGAATTGAAACCATTCACCCTGCAATAGATGGAATTACTAGAAGTAGACCGAATTTCTAGGTGCAGCAATAATTGCTGGGACGATTAACAACGAAACTCAGCGTTTAGTGGGAAAGCGCGCCTAGGAGCGGGTGCGCGACGCGCATGACTGTTGTTATGAGCGCTGCGCATGCGCAAAGCAGTGGACTGTGGTCGCATCTCCGGAGGCGCGGGTCACTGCTTTACTTTCATACTCGTGCACGCCCCCGGGCAGCGGCCAAGTGGAAGGTAAAGTATTGAGGTGAGTAGGGAGGAGGAGGTTGCACAACGAAGATACGAGGAGCGGCCGCTGAAAGGGCACTGGACCCGATAAGTTGGAGTAGAAAGTTTTGGGGAAATAATTAAAGTGCAGGTCAGTGGGGTTTTTTTTCCTGGTGAGGCACATAAAATGATTTTACTGGAATGTTATGGTGTAATAAGTTTCCGAAACAGTATGCTGCTCTAGGACTCGAAGTGATTCTCAAAACGCTAAGAGGGTTCAAACCTTTGCACCCAAAAAATTGAGTGGGACCCCACAAATTAAAATACTATTTTTGTTATTATTATTAGCATTAGAAATTTTAAATGTCAACTGATATATCACACAATCCTCAACACACTTCATGGTGTTCAACTGAAAAATAGTAGTTTTCCTTAGAAAATTAGGAACGTTAGTTTAGATTGATAATTGTAGGTTAATAATCATACACGTTATCAGATTGCACGTATCACAAGGTAAAGCAATGGTTTATAAATTGGAAAATCTTTATCTACGCCTATATTCTATAAACGCACAATTTGTAATATGTAGTTTGATGGTATCTTATAATTTAATTACATAAATGTTCTGGATTAATTAGATGGAATGTTGTTTCTGATGTGGGTCTGAAGATTACAGCCTAATTATGTAACACTTGATTCTGGTACATCTGGTTTTTTTTATCGGAAGCAGGTTTGCTCCAATGTAAACACTTTTTTGTTGCTCCAGTTTGCACATTCGTCTTCTGCAAATACCTCCGGAATTTCCTAGTTTGTTTCAACACTGCTAAAAAAAACTGAACAGAAATGTTCCTTGTTTATTTAAAGTAAAGAAAGCTTTAACAATTTAAATTTATGGAAGATTATTCTTTTCTGGGAAGGAAGTGTACAGATTTCTGAACCTCGAACTATGCCCGACTTATTTACAATTGCAAAACGCAAACCGCCGGTAACGCGCCTTGACGAGATCCCTGAATTACACCGTGGCCATTGTGAGCTGTAATTGTCGCTTTTCTCGCCACCGTTTCCCCATAACAGTTTTCCCAAGCAGGAAGCGCGGCGATGTTTCTTTTTTCAATTATGCAGTCCGTTCCTGCGTTCCCTTTGTGCGACCCGTGTTCCCGGAGTCAACGGTTCCGGCGTTCCGCTGTTATCGTGGAGTCACGCTCTAGCCCCCGTGGCGATGTCGGAGTCGCTGGTATATGGAGATGCGAGCGGGAATGCTGGAACTGAACCGGGGGATACGAGGATGGTGTGGGATGGTGGATGAAGAGGCAAATCTTCACCTGGAAGAAATTAGTCAAATAACCTTTCAAAATCTAATATGGGGATTCGAAATCCTGAATTGGAACTGGACCAAACGATTGAATGACCTACCAGACATCTCGTTTCAACAACAACCAGCTTGGTTGGTCCCTCTGGTGGGTGTATATCCATCGCCGCAAATTTTCTTTTTCTTACTACTACAAAATTCGTCTTGCGCCAAAACAAAGCCACCAATATCACCCGAAGGTGATATCATGATATCAAAGATTCATCGTTGGATACTGGCATTTGATAAGCTAAAAGAGGTCTTAAATTTTAATCCGTGAGAGACGTTATACCGTTATACCAAATAAACGTAGATAGAAACCCACTGAATTCCTCGTGCTTTCTTTTGAAGGTATTTGGTATAGGCCTCTATTAAAAAATATTGCAAACCTCAAATCAGGTCCAGTGATAATTTTCTGCTTTGGCTAAACAAACATTTTTAAACCAGCAAGCTTTTCGCATGAAATGTTGTATGAAATAATAGTTTTTGCGAACCGCTCACTTGCACTGGAACACCTTGAACTATTTCGCTTAGAGCAGCCGGATGCAGGTATTATAAAAGAATAAATCAACTTATTATGGAAGCCCGAGCGGTCTTGACCTTATTACGTTCGACTTATTAGGAAACGAGTATGATTTGGCATTTAGCAATAATTTATTTTCAATAAAAGGAAACTGAGTACAGAGTCGGAAATTTATTGCTCACACAGTTGACTAATAAACATAATTATTTTATAGCCAATATAATACAGGTCAGTTCTAAAGAACGAATCGTTAATCGTTTTTGTAGCCTAAGTATTACCCTAACCTCTACTCTAGTATTTAGATAACCGGCAAAGGAATTCCCTATGCTAATGGTCCGCACCATTTTTAAATTTTAAATTTTTAAATTTTGGAAATGAATTTGAGAAGTTCATGTTATTATAGTGTGCATTCCTAAAAAATTATTTTAGGACAACATTCTGCAACTTTTTTCCAAAAAAGCTAACAAGAGTGCCATATGTTGCACATTAGATACATTAGTTATGGTACCGACGCAACGCACTCTGTATAGTACCGTACGTATTTTAAGGTGAACATGACTGGAAGGGTAAGTGTGATGGATCAGATGAGTTGTGGTTTTGATACTGACAAAGACCAACTGATTCATTTGTCAGCATCATTAATTAATAGTCTAATGAACAAAGGCATCAGCTGGGTCCAGTTCGAAATCTTCTAACTTTTCTCCGGATCAAACGAGGAACCGTTGGATCATAATATTTATTTTCAACTTTGCATGATACGCTGTAGACACACGAGTGAATAAGCTTTTCTTCTAAAATTTAGAAGAACTGTCTACATAACGCACAACAACCTTACCTTGACTACACCTTACCCAGTTGATAACCAGGTGAAGTCGGTAAGAGTAAGACAAAGAACTATTTTTTACCCGTCTATTAGCGTAGATTTTGATTACTCTAACAGACATATCGTCAGCCCAACACCCAACTGACATGATACCACTCTTCTGAAGACTGCACCAACCTGATCCTTCTTGATACCGTTGCATTTCGTCCATTACCGCGGTAGCCCGCGGGCCCGAATATGCATGAGGTGCTCCAGTAGCAAGTAGCAAGTTCCCAGTGGGGGAGACGACCCGTTAGCGGAATTTGCATAAGAGTGTCATCAGCCAATTACAGGGCTGCGGTAACGGAGGAGCGAACCGGCGGAATCAAACTCTAGAAAGGTCAACAACATAAGTCCGGAAACAGTGTTCCCAGTCGTACGATAATTATCGTGCTATTACGACAATTTCACCATCTGGTACTATACAAGATTTAGAATTGTACGCTAAAATTACGATAATTCAAGCTTATCAGCAGCTTACGTTGAACTAGTTATGCCTGTGTAATTACTCAAATATGTTTTTAGGAGACTAAAATTTCTCTCGGTATTCTTTCTCGACGTAGACACTTATTACAATGTTTACCTTATAGGTTATGTTAGGTAGACAAGGTTATGTGATATTATGATAAGTTACCATGGAGAGGAGTTACCTGCCATAGACAGATTCCAAAATCCGTCTCGCAGGTACCTGCGAGAATAGTTACCCTCCAGAAGCGATCCTATGTTTTTGTTGTCAAGAATTTATATATTTATTACATATATAATAATATTTTCAACATCATCACATTTTTATATTGACCCGGAACTGGAATTGACAAATGCCATTTTGGCATAAGACTTCTACAAAATGACGTCATTGAGATGTATCACGTATAGGCAACAAAACGTGACCAAATACAAAACGGTGGTTTTTAGATGTGTGTTTTTTCTCCTTACACAACCTTTTTTTAAATATGTCAATTAACGGGACTATTTACTGGTAATTTAATGGGTTTTTTCAATAACAATGTTTAGTAACACTGCTACTCCATGTACGATAATTTTACCCAAAAGTACGACGATTTTTCACACGATACGACAATTAGATTTAAAAACCTTGAAACACTGGCTGGAGGCTTCAGCCGAAGACGTTGTCTCATTGTCTGAGGCTGCCTCTCGATCGCAACTATGCAGGCTGGGGTCATTTATGGCATAATAAATGATAATAAGAGGCTGCGTGCTGTATGGCTACTGGCCCACGGAGACTGGAGGCTGTAAATTCTGCAGTTATTATTGAAGGTGTCTGGCGGTGCTTTAAATGGCTGTCGGGGAAAATCTCTGAAAGTTTATCTAGAGCAAATTTTGAAAGTTTTTGTTTGTGTGTAGTTAAAAAATTATTGGACACAGCGGTTTCAGTGGTGTAACTGGAAGCTTACTGTTCCATTCTAGGTGTTTTCTTCTAGGCCTACAAGTAGGCGTCTCTGAATTGCTAGCATGAATTTTAAAACATTGTTGCGTTTTGTGTTATTTCATCCAAATTTAGGCTTGTCTTTGACCACTGCGAAAGTGAGCAAAAAAGGAAAGCCAAACAAAACAAGTAACATTGCTAGGTAAGAATCCGGTAATAGAAATCAGCTCGCTGCCAACCGTTTAATATTGTAGCTCGAAATTTCATACCGCCTGGTAAATACGGGTCAGATTCCATATTCAGAGTCACCGTTAAACTTCAAATGGTCAATGTGCACAATAATTATATTAATCAGGAATGTTAAATGCATATTAGGAATTTTATAGTTTAACGGTGAATCTAAGTCGTTAAAAAGTATTAAATAACTCAAGAATTAATTAACATAAGTCATAAAACTACTTAATGGTCATTTAGTTATGATAACTTACATTTTTAAAATTCAAAAACTCCACGACTAACTGCCATGAAGTGTAATTACCCTACATGTAAATTAAACACATCAGACCCCAAAAAGAAAAGATTAAGTACCGCATATCAAAATAAACAACCCAACAAAACTCGACCATTAGTTGACCTTCCAAGGACAGTGAGAAGTGCTCGTCATCATGTACGTTTCCGTGGGGATCACACGGAGGCTCTAATGATCACTCGACAATGGTGTGTATAGGGTAATCAAGAGTCATGGGGATCTCGACATTGGAGGTTGATGAGCTCTTGTGGATCGGATGAGCCCGAGGCGGTCAGAGACGATGACGTGGATGTGGTACCGTTCCGGGGAGAACTGACCTCGTCAGCTCCACAAGATCGACAGTCTGATTAAACATGGATTGTTTGGTGTTCAATTTAGAGAACGATCTCAATTTAAATTGTTGTGCTTTATTTTTGACTTCATTTGCAATTTTCTGTTTAAACTTTGTGCATTTATTAGTGTTTTATTTAAATTTTGTGACTACTTTTCCAGATTCTCCTGGTTATTACCAACTTTCTTATGTTCCAGGTATTTCTTCCACATGAAGACGGTATCAGATGTCTAATCCTGAAACGTCGTGAATTTGTTTTACTAATCAGTGTTGGTAAATGTCCGCAATAATTTACTAAACAATAACTTGAATTATAGTATCCCATAGACTAAGTAGTGCATTGGCCCAAACCTTTGAAATGTTGGC
The DNA here is from genome assembly GCA_030545055.2 of Neoaliturus tenellus. Classification (NCBI taxonomy): domain Eukaryota; kingdom Metazoa; phylum Arthropoda; class Insecta; order Hemiptera; family Cicadellidae; genus Neoaliturus; species Neoaliturus tenellus. The sequence goes on from CM061531.1 coordinate 302,253,407, forward strand.
TGTAGTATGTAACCCTAAAGATGTAACATTTTAAGGGAATCCTAAAAATCTACACACCGTTTCTTTTGATTCGACGCATAAGCTTTGAAGATGGGTTCAGTAATTACTGAGAATGTAGCACTTCAACAGCGTATTATACCAAAGGATATAGTTGTGTCAAGGTATTTTTAGTATGTTGTAGCTGTTGTTCTTTGTCAAGACAAAGAAAGTGGTTGAAAAGTTTTCTACTGTTGAAGGTGGTTGTTTGGTACTTATCGAGGGCATGGAAAATGAATATCAAAAGTCTTTTTCAGTGAATTTACACTAAGGCTAGTATTTCATGAAAAAACTGACCATGTGAGGACAGTTCCACTAGATTGTTAAGTCAATCGACCAGATAATCTTCATTGTTTAGTTTAATTTGTAATTTACCAGAATAAACTTTTGAGGAAGTACTTCCATACCATAGCTCTTACAAGGAATTGCTACGTTAGATTAAATGAAAGCCTGCCTGTGTAAGGAGATCAACTTACAGATCAGAGAGTGCAAAAGACTTTTCATAAAAAAGCCAATTCCGTAGTACCGTTCTGTCTCTATAAACTGACCTAGCCAGAGCTGATGTCTTCAATATTCAAGATTGATAGGACCAGGTCGGCATGTAGAGTAAGTTGTCAGTATAGGAATGATCGGTTTTGAATATTTTGTTTTCCAATTTATTGCTGACCCTGTTTACTTGATTGATGGACCTCGTTAGGATGGTCTTACTTCTTGGTATAAATAAGCTCATAAATGCATGTCATAACTTAGTTTGCAGGGCCTATTCTTCATTATAGCTGTTCTAAATAAAAGCTATTTCAAAGTAGAACATATCCGAAATAGTAAACTTAGGTACTCATCCTAGTTATTGTTTATGAATCTAGTAGATCCACCTTCCTACCGTCAAGCTAATCGTTGCTAATCAAGATTCATCGTAAAAATTCCTGAAGTAAGTCATAGACATTATTTGATTGTACTATGAAATTTTTACAGTTACTTTCTAGGGGTGGGCGAGTATCACATTTTTGGAACGAGTCGAGTCGAGTCGAGTAGTAAGTAGAATACTCGAGTTTCGAGTCGAGTCGAGTCGAGTAATACGTGAACATAAAAATATTGAAAATTGCCTTAAAATAACTAGTTTATACTCAAATATAAAAATATACTAGCCTACTATACTAAAATAACTAGCCTGTCCTACAAGGGCTAAAAAAGATAATGAACTTTAGTCCTAAGTTTAATTTGCTTAAAAACTGTGTGAAGGAAAAAATATTGGTTTTTAAATCGCTGATTATTAAAAAAAAACTTAAGCTAAAAACTTGGTTTAGTAACAAAAGGGATTAAGGAATGTACAGAATAAAAGATTGAAAAATAGCCTCTAACCATCATTAAATGAAAAAAAGAAAATCCCCAGTTACAGTTACTTACTTAACTTTTCACTTTCATATGTTTCACTTACTTTAAGATGTTACCAAATAAAAGTTTTTCCCTATTCACAGTTTTTTTGTATTTGGCATATTAGGCCTACTTTGAGTGAGAAGCCTAGCCTAGACACCTGGATACTACAGCTGAATCAGAATCACTAAATGTAATTGTTGGATTTAAATTGTCATTTTCAACTCTATCTACTTCCTTTGTCTTTGTTGATAAGAAAATCTTCACCCCTCATTTTGTTTAGGAATTATTTTCACTTCTCCGAAATACTCAAGCTATGTACATATAATTTTCACTGTTTTGGAATTCACCTAATTCCCTCGCCGTCTGCTAGTAACAGAATGTCTCTTAACTGAGTAAAGGCTAGCTTTAGTGAACAGCCATGAAGCCTGTTTGTTAGGACTTAAAAAATCACAAAGAACAATAAATTCAATGTCTGTCTTATAATCAAAGCAATTTGAGAGAAAAATATGTTTATTATCAATTAATAAACATATATTTTTGTGAATGCTGGATTAGAAAAATAACATACAACTCTAAAATTAATTGTATTACCATTGACTATTGATACTATTGATTTAGTATCTAAAGTCAATGGTATTACTCTGGCAATTTGAGGTTAGCCATTGGTAAACCTGATTGTTCATCTTGTACTTCTGTCTGCCGTACTATTCTTACTGCTAATGTCAACACAGCTATTTATTTTGTCTAAAGTTATTTGAATCAGTTTTAAATCATTGTTTTGATGCAATTAGATGTCAAATTATAATTGACTATTAATTTTTTCCCAGTGTTATGAATGTCTACAAATGAATCATTTTATTAATCAGTAGCAATGTTGACTCTACCACTAACCGTGCGGCGTCACTCGCGTGACAAGACAAAGAGTTCAGTCAGCAGTAGAATGCTGTCTGAGAAGCACCGTCTTTACATCTAATTTTCTTTGGTCTTAAAATGTATCACTTTCACAATAAAAACATTTTACAATTTAAAGAAATGGGGTTTAAATAAATAGAAAAACATTTCAGAAATGCTATATTTTAATTTAATAACTACTCGACTCGACTTCAACGAGTAGTCACAAGTACTCGCTCAAGCTTCGAGTATCAAAAAATACTCGACAGATACTCGAAAACTCGAGTACTCGCCCACCCCTATTACTTTCTCAGCCAAAGTTAAATATTGTTAAGTATTGTGCATTTTTTTGTTGAATCTGTATCCGTGCTTATGCTTTTAGTCATAAATATAATGGGTAAATCCGATGCAGTTCAATGTTGTTCAACCTATTATGCAATATAATTAAATCATTTACCTCCGCAACTCCGGTGGCCGTCACGCCCCCCTCCCCCCCCCCCCCCCCCAACACAACTACAACACCGCAAATTGGTGGGAGGGCTCTAGTAACGGTTGTCTTTTGTTCTTGTTTTACATAATTAATTTATATAGCCGCATATTTCGTACGGGTTTTCTTAAGAGTTTGCATTGAGATTGCGCAATTTTGAGGAAAATGATTTTGAAATCACAGTTAAGTGTTGTGGGAACGATTTTTTTATGTTATACGAAATCATTTCATTATAATGGGATTCTTTTAGGAAACGAAAATCTCATGTTAATAATGTGAAGCTCAGAAACAAGTTTTGATTAAATTCTATCTGGAATTTATTAATAATACTTCAATAGCGATAAAAAAAAACTTACTTAACTTTACTCATGGTGGTTGAATGGTTTAAGTTATTATTTGAAAAATCATGGTTAGCTTACCACGTTATATGCACTTCAAGAGACGAACACTGGCCTGAAAAGAAAAAAGACACATAAGTTTAAAATTATTGATACGTGTAGATAACAACAGATCAAACACTAAATGAGAAGTGTATAAGTGCCTAAGAATTTGTAATCAATGTATTAAGACATGCTGTTATTTACTTATTTATCTATTTGTGGTATATGTAGCACTGCATTGCTATCTAGAGTAAGGTTTTGTTCCTTATGGGGAAACTGTGTTATTCTAAGATAAGAAGGATGTAAAGTAAAACTTTTAAAGATAGGGTTTACTTTCATGGCTAATTGATCTACCGACACTTCTTTAACAATTTGTTATTTGAGGTAGGCCTAACTAAAACAGTTAGAAAAAAATTGTTACCAGTTTTAGCTATTATGGCTAGTCGCACAATCTTAAAAAAAATCAAAGCTTCAAAATTAGGGTATAGCCTACTTGTAAAACATTTGATTTTTTGTTTTGTTTTTAAAGCCACTTTGATTTGATAAACTCAAACTCAAACTCAAACTCGTTTATTCGTTCATTGGATTACATTTTGAACACGTCATAATACAAAATTAAACAAGTTGTTTCAAGGTACAAAATAAACAAAATAAAATAAGGCAAAAAAAGAATAACTCTTATAAATTACTTATACTAAGCAAAATTTACATAATATGTATATACATGGTGAAGTACATTAAATTACTTCACTTATGTTGTAGGGCACTGTACTTAAAAAGTGGCGTTTCACCTTGGCTTTAAAAGCGTCAAAGTTCTTTTCCCCTCTAATTTCAACGGGCAACCTGTTGTAGACAGATAGACAAACATGGTAAGGGCCTTTCTCATAGCTGCTGCTATTATGAACAACAACACTCAACATATCCCTTGATCTTGTTGGGTAGTCGTGAAACTGTCCATTTTTTACAAAAACTGGCCAATGTTTCTTAACAAAAATACAGGCCTCGTAGCCCACAAGTCCTGCAAATGTTAATATATCATAACATTCAAACAATGGCCTACATGAATCGGTTTTTCGTAACCCACCCATTGCTCGAAGGCACCACTTTTGTAGCATAAATACCCTCTTAAAATTGCTTATTAAAATTATTATATTAAAATTATTATAAAATTACACACTCTTTCGTCCTGTGTTTTCTGTTCTCGGTATCCACTTAAGCAAACTGGAAACAAAATTGTACAAACTAGACCTCGAAGGCGTGGAAGGAGACATCGAAAAGTCAACGAAGAAGTTAGAAGAATGAAGAAGGAAGAAAGAAGAAAGAGATAGAAGAAAGAAGAATCAAGGAATACTATGGAAAAATAATTGAAAAGACTTAGTGAAATAAAATTTGGCAATGAAACGTGTAAATTGAGAAACAAAGTAAAGGACTTGAGTAACCTCCCCAAACTATGTACATTCCCATACAATGTTAAATATTGTCAGAGGAATAAATGTTATTATCTATCTTATACTTGAGAAACCCCAAAAAATTGTCCCATATCTCAAGACAGATTCTACGTGAGAGAAGTACACTGCACGTAATACTTTCAGGCTACAACTTTTTGTGAGGCGGCTGAGAGCATAGCACATGGGTCGAATTCTTTTACACACATAGTCTACATGACTAATCCAATTTAGATTTCCGTCAACGTGCAGACCTAGAAATTTTTGGGAATCAACTTCAGTGACCAGCTCCTGTCCTATGTTTATTTGATTTTTTGACGTGATTTTACTATTTGTAGAAAAATGAAATTCAACATAATTGGTTTTACTAATATTGAGCTTTAAACTATTTTTACTAAACCAGTTCTGCATTGCTAAAAGATTGTTGTTTGTGTCTGATAAAACAGATTGTTCTGATTTACCAGGGAACGTTAGTGAACAATCATCAGCAAACATAACTATATTTGAGTTTTTTAAACTGCTGGGTAAATCGTTGATGTAAAGTAAAAACAGGACAGGACATAAAATGGATCCTTGAGGGACACCACAAGTTACTGACTTGGGACGAGACAGAATTGAAGATTGATTGTTGTTGATTTGGACAACTTGCTCTCTATGGGACAGATATGAATTTAATAAAGCAAGAGCATGCCCTCGAATCCCGTAGTTCTCAAGCTTCCTGAGGAGTATTTGATGATTTACAGTATCGAAAGCTTTACTTAAATCGCAGAATACTCCAATTGAAAACCATCTACTATCAAGTGAACTGATAATTGCGTTAATGAAATTGAAAACTGCGCAGGAGGTAGATTTTCCTTTTCGGAAGCCATGCTGATTGGGAGACAAAATGTCATTACTTTCCAGAAATGCTACTATTTTATGACAAATTATTGACTCTAATATTTTTGAAAATATGGGGAGAACCCCGTAGATATAAATACCCCCAAGATACCCCCAAGATAAACCTTGTTGTTGATTTTTTTAAAGCTTACTATTGGGATTGGTTGCCATGGAAACGCCGGATAGGTGTGGGTAAAATGGCAGAAACAAAAGGCATGGGCAAGTGTGGCAATGGTGGCAAACGGAAAGAATTTCAACATGTCAGGTGGACTATCTTTGACAATACACTTCTTTTGTTTGTAGTATAATCAGGTGTTCTACTTGTAACAAGTTGAGGGTTAATCATAACAAACAGTCAATGTGCATTTGTTTATGTATTTTGATGATAAACAAATATTAATGACAGAAAACATATGATTATGGTAAAATAAAATAAAAAAGTTCAGGGTCAGAGATGGACTAGCTAATTTTAAACGCTTTTAGTGAAATAAATTCACCTGTAACAATGTCTATAGTCTATACTGTATATTCATATCCTAGTTCATCACGTATCAGTATCACGTAGTCCACATACAAATGTTGTTTCCCCAATGTCCAGCTTAGGTTCTACGGTATAGTCCAGACCCTAGACCCTGTAGATCTCAGCTATTTCCCAGATGACCGGCCTAGACCCTGTAGAGGCTAGTGCAACGGCCGTTCGCCGGTCGTGGGTGAAACAAAGCACGGTTCCCAGAACCGCAACGCGGCCCGTAATTAGCTAAAACTAATAAATTAAACCGGTCTGCATGTCGTAAAGTATATTTTGCGCCGTAAAAGTCTACCAGCGGAATTGAACTAGGAAAAAAGCCGGGACGGCCGTAGGCGAACCGGCCGTCTCGCCGGGCACCGAGGACCCAGGAGATGGCTGGGAGATGCGATGGTCGGAGATGACTCGGGTGGCTGGGGCTCGGTTGTCTCAAGAATTCATTTATCATGGAAAAAGTGTTTTTATAAAAAATCTCTGGTTATTTGGTAATTTGGTTGTTTGATTAATGATGGAGTACAAAAGCTACTAAGTTTAGATAAACAGGAATACTAACGTTATTGGTCGAAAGTAAACAATTTAGTATTCGGTTGTCATTAGGAATTTACCATAGAAATAAGGAATGTTTCTTTTAAAAATCTAATAAACATTACTTAGTTTAAATTGCATTATTCAGTAAAAATATGGGGAAAATAATTCATCTTAAGGTTCAGCAATCAAAGAATACGTGTATTTGTAAAACTAAACGAGTTGCAATGGAGAAATACAGAAGAAGGACCGGTAATGGACAAAATAATTAATGGATCGATCCACGTAACAGATTATTCGATTCATCTGTGCTCGATTTTCTCATCATTAGAACTACCTATAAGCCCTACACGTGGGAATGCTGTAGAGAAGGTATATCAGGAAACCCGATATTGCCACATCTATTGCATTGTAACACTAATAACATACACTTTTGTTTTGTGTCTTTGTTTTCTTTGCTTATGCATTCAAATGTAACAATATTAGAAATTTAGAAGGTAATGATATTTTATTTTTCAGATTTTTACTGCGTAATTTTTAATTTGACTTCATATAAAAAACATTATTAATATTAAAAAAAGTAACCTTCCTCAACACCCACATTGGAAAGTACCTATCTCCCTCAAGCCATAGGAGTCACACACACTGTTACACATTCCTCTACCTCCAGCGACCAAGTACACAGACTGTACTTTGCATTGCAACAATGTAACCCAATCATTGATCTCAACGGAATGTGGCCAACATCGCTCTCTACTTAATCGTTGTCTCAGATACATTGAGGTGTGGCCAAGCCCATTCCATTGTTGTATGTCTAGCTAATTGCACTATAATTGCAGTGTTCCTCTAGCGCTACCTGATAATTCACAGAGATAAAGGATGTTTTTATTGCGTCAAGTGCTAATGTACCGTTTAAATACTAGTTTATCTTTCATAAGTAACCTGTTGCGTTCTGAGTTTATCTCGATCTTAAACTGTTCTTGGCTTTGCTCGTGTTGTAATTGGTTTCTGTTGAGCAGATGTGTTATTTGAAGTTGGATAGTAATAGGAAATGTACCGGTTAGTATTTAATTTCGTTTCGTTTTGATTCTTGTTCGTTCATAAAGAAATAGGTTTGCAATGAAATCCTGGAGGCACAAACATAAAAAGGATTATGATTTTGTAATCTCGGTTCGATTGTCTCCGCATCAGATTGAAGCTTGAAACAATTCATTTTTTACCCTTGCTGACTTCTAAAAGCTTTATTTTATTGCTTTGGTGGTGAAATATAGACCTAGTAGCCAACTATATAGTATTTCTGAAAAAAGTATCAGCTGCCTTTGGTCATTATTAATTAACTGTCCTGACAAATGAATTTTTGCTATCTTTTATCCGTAACAATAAAGCTACTCGTCTGATCCATCATACTCACCTTAAAATATGCGTACTAGAGAATGCGTCGCTATTTAAAGAAATGGTTTTCTTTCGTGCTTCCGTAAAAAAATCAGGCACTTAACAGTTTGTGTACAAGTTATGAAGTATAATCTAAAATCATCAATTTCTGTCCTATCTTCAGTAAAAAAATCAAACTTGTTTTATTTATTGTCACACAGTATCTCCCACCCACAGCTTAGAATCTCCCCAGGATATACTGGTCACTTCCCAAAGTAATGAACTTTCCTAGCATATGATACGCAGGGATGTAATTTCCTGACCAGTTCCCACATATCCCTCTAATATTCCGACACAAAGGAATATTTTCTGGATATTCTCAGGATCCCAAGATATACTGATGACCGGTTCCACAATTGGAGAAATGAAAATCGAAAGCCTAAACACACGAACCGCCGCGCCTCAAACGAAGATCGCGTGCACATCAATCTGAACAATCATATTATTTAAACGTACATTTGAATAAAACCAGTCTACCATGAGGTTTTGAGAGTTTCTCTCTGATAAGTATGCTTATTTAGTCACGGGAAGCGTGGTTCTTCACAAAACAACTTTCTAACGTATGCTCTGCTTGTGATTTTTTTATTTATATATATATGTTATGATTTTTTTATTATATTAATCAAAGATGCTTTTAATATATTTTATATATATCTAGAAAGAGCGCCTCAAGGGTTTAAATATCTTTAATTAAACCAAATGGTACGATTCTTCTTTTATAATTAATATAATCTATAATCTTGATTATTTTAACAACTAATATCGCCTTATGGTTTAATTGACCAAATTAAAATTACTGCATTTAGTTTGAAAACAAAAAACTTTCTCGGTTCTAAGTATACTTATTTATTTATGAAGAATAAAGATGTTATATAGCAGTCCGATAATTAACAAAAATATTGGTGACAATTCCTCAAAGTAGTTTCCAATCAGCATTGCCATATATTGAATACGAAAAGTACTAGTTGTAGTATACGAGGAGTAGTAGTGTAATTAAGATCCTGTGATCTATTCGTGGTCCTGAAAAATTCAGATTTTGGAGCTGTCAGAAATAGAGGAAGAGTAGCCTTCAATAATTGGTCACATACTAATTCGATCTGTTCAACATACCCGATTGAATCAACCTTTACGGCGATTCTTTAACAACCCATATGTCGATACTTTTACCCACCAATGTAAACCTCACCCATCCGATTGCAAAACACCTTTTACCCATTACCCGACGTGCCAAGTATCCATTACATCACGCCCTTATACGTCCCCCGGTGCGTGTACCATGTCAGATCATTCCCCGCATAAGGAGCGATCGCAGTGCCACTATCGGCAGTCACTCGCGACTTGTGATACGCGTCCAATGTTTCCAAACGTACGTTAATTTTCCTCTTGTGTCATATATGATAATTTGGCTTTCACGCGAATATATGCACAGATATTATGTATTTTTAATTAATATCAATTTAATTTAGTGTAAATAGTTATAATTTGTTACAAAAACAGTTAACGCGATTATGAAGTTCCAATAGGCCTAATTTATGTTTTAGAACTAATATGGCTCAAAGCGCTAAAGCCTTCATTTCTGCAAGTCTGTTGTAAACGTGTATCAATTGAAAAACTTCACAGGAACTCTATTGTTGTAATTAAACTGATTTGTGAACCGTATCTTATTCACAGATTAACGGAGCTATTTAATAGTTCTGTCAATCAGTGGTTGCTGTCGTGAGTTAAAATTGTTTAGGGGGTTGATTTTATGTGATCAAACTTTTCAGTATTCTCTTTTATTAGCTCTACAATGGCTGTCAAATGTGACACTTCCCTGAGAGATTCGAGTTCTATTTCAATTTTATCTTTAAACAATACTCTAGGCCTAGATTAAAATATTTTAGATTTTTGTTGCATTTTCAGCCTAGTATAAGTGTAGTATGTTAAAATGTTTTGGCTCATTTCCTTACATAATCACAGCCGTGCGATAAATCCGCCTGAAATACGATAGGTAATTTATGACTGCCGGTACGATAATTAACTCTGGAAATGTCGCGCGTCAGGGTTGTCGCGGCGTCCCGCAAGGCTCTGTATTGGCTGCACAGTTCTTTCTGTTCAACACTCCCCGGGTCCGTGCCAGGACCACTTTCTCTGCACATCTGTCGTGACATAACCCGCCGCTGCAGATGGGGCCTCGGGTGTTGGAAAATTTACCAGGTGGAAGTTTTGATGTTTTTGAGAACCCATGTTTTCAATTGGAATTCACAGAGCAAATGGAAACTAGAGAATTTTTATGGCGGGATTTTTCTTGAAAATAAAACTTGGCCACACCTTGACTTCGTCAAGCGGTGTAAAGTTTGAAAAATGTTCTACTTACTTTTGAATTCTAAATGGTCGACTGTAAAGCGAAATTAAATTACAACAAATGACAAATTTCAATGAAATAAATATCACATACATGTTTAGATGCTAACTGTTGTAAAATTCCTTTTGTTTTTAATGAGAAATTTTTCATTTGCATTTGACTAACACCTCGGGGTTGTTTATCTCTTATTGCAAATCCCAGGACAATTATATATGAGTTTGATAGAAAAATTAAATGTAAATCATAAACAGTTCCGTAACAAAATAATAGTTTGTGATAAATCCAAGCACTTCCAATTACATTCGTCAGCTCATTACTACTGAAGTTTAGACCACGCATAGTGGGTTGAGAAGGGTCATCTTTAGTTTAGCAAAATGGAAAAATGTAGGGTAAATTTGATTAAAAATTGACGCACAGCGATAAACACTATTCTCATTCTATCCCTTTACTTTTTAAACAACCTCATGTCAACAAAACTTTTTTTCATATTCCTCCAATTATGATAGTGTGATCAAATAAATACTTAAACCTCTATAATTCCTACTTAAGTACTTAAATTGTTTACGTGCAATCTTCCTTTTAAGTAATTTTAAGCGTTTTGAAATAGAATAAAAGAACTATCAGGCTCAAACAAAGCTTAAGTATAATTATTTACATAGCTTATACAACTTGATTCATTGCTATGCTCCCCCTAACGATTCATAAAAATTTCTCAGAATTCATCAACTTCACAGAAAACCACACCACACATATACATATTTACAGTTCTCAAAAGACCCTCCACATAGCTAGGTAATTAGGTGGGTTTTAAAGGTTCTCGTAAGTAGAAAAAAGTGCGGCAAGGTCGGCGGCGGCGGCGGGCTGGGACTGCTGAGAGATTATCCAGCGATTACCCGACGATTCGCGTCGCTATTAGGCCACATTATCGCGATATGATCGCCATCTCTAATTAAATCTCGCCCATCGCAGATCGGCCGACTATTAGTTAACAGCTCACTCAGCCGCGACTGGAGATTCGCGGAGATTGTGTTTATACTGGAGATTACCAGAGATGAAGTGGATTCACACTTGATCACGGACTGTCGTCTCAAAGATTGCCCTGTGGTAATTGAGAGGGTTGTCGGCTTACTGGAGATCTGTGCCTGCTGGTTCAAAGGATAAGGCGTTCACGTTGATTGAAGATCTTACGTGCGTAGTTTGTAGTAAAATTAAAATGAGTTTTTCTAATGAAATAAATATCGGTGGGTTGGGAAATGATAAAAGGATCATTTTGTCACTTAAAGACTTATTTTACATTTACACAACGCATAGCAATAATTGAAATTACCCATAGAAATTTCGTGTTTTTTTTCTGTAAACTGGAGCAGCTGCTTGTAGATTCTTATTTGATAAAAAAATATATACTATGGAAGTTCAGTAGTGCGGACCAACGTAACCGCTGGTGTTTTAATCACTGAATGAGAAAAGTGAATAAAACAGTGATGTAAGAACTTCATTATTTGATGACACTTTTGCCAACGTTTGCTATTAGAATTGATCACATATAAAACAGTCAACTAATTTTAAACATTTTTAATATAGTTACAAGAGAACCTTTCAAACCACACACACACACACACACACACACACACACACACACACACACACACACACACACACACACACACACACACACACACACACACACACACACACACACACACACACACACACACACACACACACACACACACACACACACACACACACACACACACACACACACACACACACACACACACACACACACACACACACACACACACACACACACACACACACACACACACACACACACACACACACACACACACACACACACACACACACACACACACACACACACACACACACACACACACACACACACACACACACACACACACACACACACACACACACACACACACACACACACACACACACACACACACACACACACACACACACACACACACACACACACACACACACACACACACACACACACACACACACACACACACACACACACACACACACACACACACACACACACACACACACACACACACACACACACACACACACACACACACACACACACACACACACACACACACACACACACACACACACACACACACACTTCACATAAACCTTTCTGTGTTTTAAAATTCTGAAAAGATTTTTCCATTTCAGCTTAATCATCCTTCGGGTTGCTAAAAAACCACGGTATCAACGCTTACTAGTTTTTATGGAGAATAAAACTCCGTCGGCGGCTCGCTATATATGGCCATATTATTTGCAAGTAGAAGAGTCAAGAGACGAGTCTGGGTCTCAGGGCGTTCAACTTGGTCTGTACCGTTCCTCCGATCCTCCGTCCATTCCTCGGCCCCCGCCCCCGCCCCTCCACCCCCACCGCCGCCGCCGCCGTCGTGTGGGAAGCGCGGGTTCGTGGCCAGGAGCAGTCCTGCAGCGGCGGGCGCCGGTCGTAGGAATGTGGAAGAAAAAGGAGAATTTAGTGCCAAAGATTGTCACAGAAAGGCACTGTTGGGATAGCTAGAGTATCACATTGAAACGAAGTTTTGTTTGATTTATGTTGTGTTGTTAATTAGGTATTGTAGCAAAGTGCGGAAAAAACTTGATAGAAATCTCTACACCGTTTGCTTAACCACTACAAGTCAATGGGCATAAAATAAACAATGTGACTTTCAAGGTCGATGGGTGGAGCTTTTGATCAGTAGATAAATTTAGTTCGTAAATTTCTAGTCATCTGCAACATTGTTCCGTAGAACCTGCGTACGAAATGTCAAGGGCTTAGCTCGTTGTGTCACTATTTTTTACTATTTTATTTGTTCAGTCTCTGGAGACCCCTCTTTTACTAAATTTGGCTCACCACATCTTATATTACTTGTTTAGAAACCGAGGGTGTTCTTAAAATTATGACACACATTGTCAGTCACAGTGTATACCCCACATAAACGTAATTAATTGATAATAAACTAAAGGTATAGTCATAATTCCTGTAAAACAAGTCCAACTTTTCCGAGTAATTCAGTATTTTGTTTATTTAAGACGTTTGAAATATTCTTATTCACAACTACCAGTCTCATAACTTCTTTCTAAAAACTAGTTCATTAAATATGTACTATTATCACATTGTAGAAGTGCTGAACATTACCTTGGGGAACACCTTGAGGAACTTTGTACAAGATTGCTTCAATCCTTATACTATTATCGAATGGAATGCGAAAAGGTGGTGAATGACGATGGTTGAGAATCAGTCGTGAAAAATTATCTTCACAAAAACCAATTACAGTTTTCATTGATAAACCGGCTAGATCAAAAACCTTTTCCGCGTGAGATGACAATGAAGACCCAGTGAGATACCGCAGCCAGGTCACTGCCCCCACAGCCGAATTACTTATAGATCCTCCTCGACCCAATCGCCCGTGCAACATGCGATTCCACTATAACATTTCAGCCGGTAACAAATCCCGCCGAGCCCGAAGGTCGGCAGACCCGTTAGTCGGAGCCACAGTAAATATCGCCCGCAGACGGCAGCGTGTACATTGTATCGGCTACCATCGGGCCAGACGCGCTGCTGACGATTCTAATCGCCTTCGTTATTCCTGGGTCTTATTTGGATCTTAGGGCCTCTCGTGGAGGGAGATCGGAAATTATCTGAGAATTCTTAACGCGGGAGAGTTTGAACTTTTCCCATTTGGGTGAGTCAGTGGCGTAACGTGACTTTTGAACCCCTGTAGTGGCTGATCGATGTTTTGTTCTGAACAAAGGATTGAACCCATCTGGGTTCAACACACAGAGTAATTTTTCCCGTCAAGTTATCTCAAGTTTTGTTCCAAGTTTTGCTTATTTTATTGTCTTTGGAAACGTCAAATCAGACATGAGGAAGGTAGGATCTCCTAATAACATGTACAGTACAGAAATTAACGTAGAATTTATGTTTACCACTAGGCAACAAATGATTTTTTTTTGTGACTCGCTTTAGACAATGTAAATGTCTTTTTGTATCTGAATAGCGTATATTTCCAGTAGTTGAAAGTTATATTTGACCTTTTGCTAATCATGCAACTCGACTACATGTTTCCTTGACTGATTCAAACTTGGAAATGGCATTCATTTGCCTCAGTATCCATAAGGTCTGCTCTTTTAATTATGATGATAAATGTCAAAGGAGAACAATTATATGAGTATACTTTATTGATCTCAGAATAATTTATTTTACATTTGTAACAATTGAGTCTTTGAAAGCTTTTGAGATCACCCAACAAGTTTGGATTGCTGCTTCCATTAATTTTTTTATCTCATAACTAATCCAACATTTTCAGTTGAAAGAAATTGGATCATACTTCGATTTTTAGGAAGCCGCAAGTGCGACACTGCAATGACTCCCATTGACGCAACTGGATACCATTCTCTCGACAATGAATGGAATGGAATTATGGAATGGTGGCAGACCAGACTAGCAGCTCCCACTTCCTCCTGGAAGATTGCGACATTCCATCATCGGTTCTCTGAAAGGCTAATTGTTGCAGTTTCCCACGCCAGTGGCAGTCCAACAGTTGAATCGCTCCGTCTCCCAGGGGCTTTTTATGGTCTCTCATTAATTATTGTAACGGTTGGTGATCGTTCTTGTGTAAGACTCTTGATCACAAACACAAAGTAGATAGCAGTAATGGACTTTGAAAGGATTCACTGTTAGGTCTATAGAAGAAATTTCTGGCAAGATAGCGCCTACGTTTTATGGAAACCACTTGCAGTATTGAACTTAGTGTGGTTTTAGCATCTACAAGTAGAAGTTTTATCATTAATTCATAAAAGAGGCATAGCCTACTCATACCTAGCTAATATGAGAATGTTAATATTGAATCTTGCAAAGTTTTCAATTGACCAATAACATTGCAATAAGAAAACTACGGTCGTTTCTACTATAAATTATGAACTGAGCATATGGCAACTTACGATAAACTCCTGCAAATACGGGGACCTGGAACAAAAGAAAAAAAATTGATTAGGTTTACAATTGGAAACCATAGAATTGAAAGTATCCATTGGGTAGGCTGAGATAAGAAAATTAGGATTTTTAGTCAAGTTCTTGATTTATTGGTATGGATATGGTAACATTTAGAATGAGTAGTATAATTTTAATACTAAATTATTTTTGTCTATTCTAAGGAAATTGTTAATCAATTACAACACGATACTCTTGAAGGCGCTAATTTCGCATTTTATTTCTGTCAGGTCGAATCCGTTGATTTAGAATCTCTTGCTGTGGATCAATTCAACGATAAACACTTCGAATGATAGTGTTGGTTTGCTTCAACTCAACCTCAAACTTCAAATCTTTTCAGAGGATACTTTGTACGGCCTCAGCCACAAGTACTAGTGGATCCCATTACAGACTGCAGCTCGCTCGAGCTGGATGCTGGACGCTCTTCTCTGTAAGAACAATGAGCAAATAAATCATACTCGCAGACTGCGTTTATTTCCCATAAAACAACATCAGAGTTCTTAACCAGCATATGGCGACTGGTCGCAGGACTCGGTTCGAATACCTTGAGTATATTGCCTCGCAACTTTATAGGCTTGCCTACACGCTTGGGCAAGACTACGATGTTGCATAATCCGTAGTGTAGAAGAACGATGTTTTCGATATAAGTTTAGAGGAAATGAAAATATAAAAAAAATCTTTTGCTGCTTTTATAATTTATAATTTGATTCTACAATTATATCGATTTGTGATTTTTAAAGAGCCTGTGTTCAATCTTGTTCTTCAGTCACGATTAAAACGTATATTTTAACTGATTTAATGAACCCCCCACCACCACACACAACACTCAACAAAGAAAGCAATATCACGTTATATCTTTGTAATCAGAATTTCCGAGATAATAAATTTAAATGTAGCTTTTTCAAATTAATTTCATCATAAAAAATACACGACTTATGATCTTTTCACATCTTATAAAGTTTTGTTTCCCAGTAGTTTTACATCTCGGCTTTTAACCTTCTAAACAACTCAAATTTTCACCTTCATCACAAAACTCATTTCCTGAAATTGCAATCTCAATTCTCTCATGAACTCAACCTGATGTACATTACTTGTAACAAAGGTACATGTAGTCTGTAGTCTGCTCGCAGAAGAACACCGTTTTTATAGTTTCGCCGGCGAGCACAGCACTTGACCTTGAAGAAAGGTCAAGGCCTACCACCTGATGTGCCTTCTTCTTCTTCCTTCCCCGGAATGCTAAAATCTCTTCGTAATTGCAAGCCGTTTCCTTTGGTTTTTATCCCCTTTGGTTGAATCAAAGCAGGAGAAGCTGCCAGTTAATTGGAGACATTTGCGAATAGTTTTGCTCTGACGCATAGTTTGAATTTTACATTAGGCTGCAACCTTTTAAAATGTATCTTTGGTTTATTTCTACTAGGCCTATTATTTCTCTCCCGTAACACAGAAATATAGTAAAAAGTGGGTTTAGAAACCCTTTCATCGATGCAGCGAAGAACATCACGCAAGTATTATATTTTGTAAGTATAGCCTACCGAGAGAAAGTACTCTTTCGTTATGCTTGATGTAATTATTAACCAATCTCTACATCAATAGATTGAACTAAGAGATGTAATCTGTTGTAAGCTTTGCACAGTACTAACTAACATGACCAAATAGGCTACTACGCTGAGTTATGACTAATTACATAGTTGAAGAACTCATATTAGTGTCTAGGCCTATCTGTTTTTCTATTATATTGATATTCAGTACATTTGTAGCCTTTCTGTACAGTTGTCTATGATTTTCAACCGTACGATTTACCTGACATTTCAATAGTCTTAATTAGCTTATGTGGGGGACATAAGTGATTTCAAGTAGAGTAACTCTTGAAAAAAATACGGGAGTAAGTGGATTAGGACATTAAAAATTTAGATCGCTCTCGAAAGTTTCCATTCTAGTTTTCACAACCATTACTGAACATCGCACCATTTGCA
Source organism: Neoaliturus tenellus (assembly GCA_030545055.2). Lineage (NCBI taxonomy): Eukaryota > Metazoa > Arthropoda > Insecta > Hemiptera > Cicadellidae > Neoaliturus > Neoaliturus tenellus. The sequence continues at coordinate 302,270,754 of CM061531.1, forward strand.
ATTTTAGCCTTCGCCCAAAAAAGATCAAACTCTATTCATCGCAATTAGCTAAAACCACCTGTACCGTACATGCTATTTGACACTGTATTATCTGAATACAAAGAAAGAACCAGCATGCTGTAAATGGACGAATGAATCCAAGGACAGTCGGACTCGGAGGTTATTATACAGGGTGAGACGGAAACTGGGGGCGAGCCGTAACTCCCTGAAAAGGAAGGGCGATGATGACTCAATCCCGGATTATCAAATGGCCTACGACTTTATCTGACGCCGGTGGATTATTAACTGAAAGGCCTTCATTGTAAGTATATGTGTTTCATTGATACATGAAAATAGACATAGACATACACAAGGATCAAGTTTCAGAGCATATTCTGAAAATGTTCTCACGCTACGTTGCCCCTCAGTGACGAAGGCTCCATAAATAATGTAATTTTGATACGCTAGTCTGGATGTCAAGTTCAGATTGGCTTTCAGATGGGCTGCCTATTTTCTAGGAGAAGGATAGTACAATAATGAAGAATTAACAATGAGCAAAAATTGTGTTTCATGGAAAGCCGTAAAAGTTTTGTGCGTTCAGTTGAAAAACACAAATTAATGTTGGGCCTATTTTGACAATTTAGGTGAGTCCGTTGACATAATTGCATATGAATTCTAAATAAAGTCTTAAATCTATCTACATCTAAATTATTTTCTCAGTGGAGATATAAATATTTTACTCTGGTTTGGTTAGACGACGACTTCCGTGATAAAACGTTCAAATTTCCACAAACATAGACGCGGACATAGTACACTACGAACGAGTGATTCCACAAACGGCCCAATCCGGACGAACCCACAGCCATCAGGATGCTCTGACCGTAAAGTTCAAGCAAGGAGAGCACGGTCAACAACACCGAGTGTACGGACCGCGACCGCTGACCATGATCACTCCTCCCCGAAACGTTTCCGGAACAAGGTTCTCTTTGGAAGTGGTGAATTCCCTGGCAACCACTGATGATCCATCTTCCTGAAATCTCTTTCTAACAAGGTCCTCTCCGAAAGTGATGGAGTCCGGTGACGACGAGAGTCGGGAAAGAAGGCCAAGGTGAGAGATTGGCAGCTGATGAGGCGAGGATTGGCGGATGACTGGGAAGTGAGTCGGGAAACGAGCTGAGACTCTTGAGTATCCGAAGGCTTAAGAATATGCGCTTTATGTGTATTAATACGAAACATTGTTGACTTCGTATTTATCGAATGGAATTAGAGTTTATTATAAGTAGGCAAACAGGATAATATTCTATAGAAGGTTTTGATTGTAATACACATATTTTTGGAGAAGCTTAAAATTTTTCTCAACACAGATAGAAATAGAATTCATAATAGAAATAGAAATAGTCCATAGAGAACTATGGCTATGAGTCCTCAAGTTAGTTGCTTTTTAACAACATCTTCTCAAATCGTAAATAGTTCATGTACACAGATTTCATTATGATATGAATTGACATTGAATAAGACAAAATTTTCTCTTAAAGACATAAGGTGAAACTCATTTAAATGCGAAATTCATAACTTCAAAACATTAAGAAAATCATCAATTACGATCATTAGGACTAACAGTGTTCAAGTACGATAAAGAGATTTTTAAACCAAAATCTAATATACGATTTTTTCTAACCATTTGTTCAATTTGTCTTTACTGCAATTAGTCAATTTTCAATTCGTCTACTTAAGTAAACATTTTAGTTCTTGGAATTAGACAGTGACAGTAACCACTCGCTATCAAGTAAACCACTAGGATCACGTAAACCTCGGCAACCCTGTAATTTGAGTCCTCAAGGGCGTTTCCAGCTGATCCGTCTTGTAACTGGATTCCAGTGACAGACTCCTCGCGACAAAGTAACTAATTGCCTCACGACAGCAATAAACTGAAAGGGAAGACAGACAAGGATTTCTGCTCCAACGGTTTGCTCTTTCTCTTTCACTCTCGGCAGGTACGGTACTGTCAATGTGGACACTTAAGGTCCGTCTCTGCATCCTGACACTTTCTGGGAAACCAATGATGTGGAAGATGGAGAAAATTAGTGAAAAAGACATCTGGAGAAATTTGATATCTTCCGCAAGTAAAGATAGCCTAAGGATTGTACACAGAACAAGCAACCTTCATTGATCAAAACATGAGGATAGAGAATTAATTCTCAACTTGAAGTCACTATCATTACTATGAATAGTTAAAGATATAGGAGAATGAAGAAATAATAACACAAGCCCAGAAATTTGATTTCTATTCTTTTATCACCAATTGAATAATACTTTCCTAATCATCTCGTTACGTATTTTGATTGTGATCATCTTTGGATAGATTGCACGGTTTGATTGAAACAGACGGAATTACGAATGAAATCTTAATGCGAAATTGAGGGGAAGTAAAAAAGCAAACGCCTTTGAATACAAAATCCCAGATGGATATTTTTGTGTTAATCTACGCCAGTGGAATTTTTTACGTTTTGACGGGGAATGGTTCAAACGCCAGTCTTGTCACTATCTAACATCGACCAGTTGTTAGAGGGCATCATTAATTAATAACCCAATGACAAATGGCTACTGGGTCCGGAATCGACTCTTAAAAAAGCTACTAACTTTCTTCAGGATCGAACCGACAACCTTTGGAATAAAAGACGAGGCTAGCACTATAACCACTCAGCTACCCAGCCAGTTATTATTGACTTAACAAGAGCACGACAACTACAACATTTAGTACGACGACAAAGATAATATACATCTAACTCTTACTCTTTCCACCAGATTGCTCTTAACACTCATATTCCTCCGCTGTGGCCCACCACTTGCAACAATCTGACGTGCAGTATGTGTTATAAATGTAATATACTGGCGGCTCTTGGCACCGATAAAATCGAGGTCAAGAGTTTAGCAATTAACCGGAGATCGGGTGAGATGTACGCAACTTCACTGAGCATGCGCACAACCAGGCAAAACCCATTGAGGTGGTTGTGACGTCACTACAGGCAGACGCGAGATGGTTGGATCATCGTATCGCTCGTACAGAGAAGAAGAATATTCAATTGCATATCATTGGGAAACATTGTAAATTAAACTGAAAAATATATAATGGATTGGATAACTTGAAAGAAAGACACAACTTGAACTATAAATAGTTAATAACTAAAACTTTAAAAATTGTGGTGTAAAAAGCATGTTTTTAACAGAGGTATTCTCATGACTGTAATACTTACAATTTCAGGGCTCCAACCCATGCTTTTTATGATTCGTTTGACACTCTTTCTTCATTTATGATATACTGCATTAATACCCTTCTTTAAACTTCTACTGTTCCTACATATTGATTTAAAGTCTTCATGGATAAAGTAATCCTGATTATCCCTTTTTTACCAATCGATTTATTCTAAAGGACTACTTAACCTTTGGTTCCAGGCCCAATATTGGAGTCTTCGAAGCCAACTGGCGATTACCGCAGTTGTGCTAAGTTTGCGTCTGCGAAAGACTTTTACCAAAGTCCTTAATCACAGTAGAGACTATTAAAACAATGTGTTTGGTCACGTTTTACTGGAGACAAAACGAAAAGTGGTTTGATTATGAACACTACGGATTAACAAAGCAACGTTCTTGATCAGTTTATGTTAGAAAACAAAGTCAGTTGACAAGTTTATAGATGCTAAAACAAACCAATGTCCTTGATCCCCGTTTCCAGAGATTGGACAAACCGCCGTTGATGATCACAGTTATCTGTACAAACAAAACAAAATCCTCTATCATAGTTTTTCTAACACTAGAGAGACCCCGTCCCCGATCCAGAGACGACGCAGTCGCCGCCCTGTGACATCACCGGTGTTACAATACATGACCAGGACCAGTTTCACTTTCTCGCGGTATGGGTTCGGCTGGTATCGGCCTGAGCGCGACCCCTGGTGGCTGTTCCGGCAACCTCGTCCACGCCGACCAATCATGATCACAACAGCAACAGTTGGCAACACTGACGATGACGCAACGCTTCCTCAGAGGTCGTTACGGAGATTGGAAATGTTCCGCCCTTTCCTTCCTTCCCTTGGACGATTTTCGGGTCTAATGTCTTCCGGATCTGAAATTGTGGAAACGGACTGAAAAGAAGGTTATTTTGTGTCTTGCAATCCAACAGAATTTGAGGAGATAAGTGCGGAATTTGCTGAGCTAACTGGCAAATTAAGTTACAAGTTTCTTGGGCCTGTGCAATGTATAAACATTATGGAAAATAAGCAATCTATAGTAGCCTATCTTGTAGTTGTACGTGATTCGCACAATTAGATGCTAAATCAAGAAATGTGATTTGGTTGAATAAACATTAGTGGCATTGAAATTACCTAAAGAAAAACAAAGAGCACTTGAGACCTCCAAAGTTACGTTTCTCAAAATATGTTGTTTTTAAACAAATAGATTAGGAAAGAGTATTTATAAAAAGTGGAACAGTTCATATAAATACGGGGTTCTTGCTGTATTTAAATGGCATCTGAATATTAACTATAACTACTTATCCAGGCCAACATAGTATGTTTGGCTCACTTTCAGGACCAGTACAAGTTTAAACTGGGACACTTGATTAAAAAAAGTACAAAATATTGAATAACTCGAAGTAAGAAGAGTTTGTACATTGAATCATTGGACCATACCCTACATATACATATGCATGTACAGGTACTTCAATGACCTTTCCAAAAGACTTTTAAGTGTTTACTAAAAATATAAACTTGTCGTAGATAGTAATGGGATGACAAATTCTTCGTAATGCATCATTACTGATCGTGCGTGGATATTTAAAGGCGATTTTAAGGATCCAAAAAATTGATACAACAACTACACTGAATTTACACCATCCGAAAACATTCGACAGGACCACAACCATTATGTTATTTGCATACCTTGAAAACACTGATCTACTGAAACAAATTATTTGGCTTGAATGATTTCAAGAATATTTTGAAAAGTCAATTTATAACAGTAATTACCCAAACTTTATGGGGTATTTATTTAAATGTTCCTCCTTTTACGGTTTGATAACTCCTCCTTTTTTCATATCTTTTAAGGTGAATTACTTTTAACGAGATTTCCTCCGCATCCCGGAAATAAAGAAAGGAATCTGGCTCCCAAGTATATAGCCTGGTCCCGTAAAGGATACCCTAATTATTGTAACTGAAGAGGTTCCATTAAGATAAGCACAGTTAGGATTGGCCGTTTTATCAGTTGTCTCATCCGCATCATTGGTTGTTTAACGTGCTGTAAAGTAGTAAAAACGTTATAAAAATGAAAACTGAAAGCAAAGTTCAACTAATAACCTTAAATCTCATTATGGCCACGCCCAAAAGACAATAAGACACAAGGAAGTCCTCTAATAGTCAATTGCGGTGTAATAGAGCCCCCGCCCATGTACCGGCTGACAGAGGGTGTGCCGAAGTTCCTTTAATCGTATTCATCACTCGATACTTGAGAGTTGTTAAGAATTTACATAAATTAAATCTCTACTTTAGTTTACATCAATTAAAAGAAATTATTTATGGACTTATTAATGGTGCTTGGATGATCGTACATATTTTTTCTTTATCATGAAAAAGCCCGAATTCTCTGTGTAAAGGATAAGGACTGACCAAATCTTATCCTGTTCTTTAGTACCCTGCATCACATTGAGTTTTTAATAAAGGGAGATTATCATTGGAACATTTGCTTCAGTATTGGTCAATTTCTTCGTTTAATCAGTGCATACGGTTTGATTTCTTGTATTAGATTTTTCACTTGAGGCTTCTGTTCAAAAATCATAATCGGTCACCCCAAGCCTCTAAGTACGTGGTTAATGTTGTCATAAATAGGCCTAATTCTTACTATACAATGCTGAATTACGTTATGGATTTATCATCCAACGAGAAGGACCATTTCATTCTGTCCTGTACTCAAGGTGTGCGGATCTTATCTTGTCGATTTAGATGGTTCAATTTGGAGAAGGAGGTTTCAAGAGTTTTAACCTCGTATATTATAGTCAGTGCATTACAACAGTTATCTCCCTTTTTTACGATGAAGCAAGTCATCCATCAAAATTCTTTATAGTCATCTTACGATACTCCTACGATGCTATACGATTTAAAAGACGATTATTGAAGTTGCTGATTTGGACTTAGGACTCTTCAAGTTTAAATTCATATCTCCCAGATTGTAATGTTCTCAATGTTCGTTGGTAGAAAGTAACCGTTACTGACCACCAGTTTCCAAGACGTATCAGAGTAGCATGTAACCATTGCCGGAAAGTAATCGTCCAGTCGATCGCGTTGTCGACGCCAGACAGATCGGCAATTAAAGATCCACGCCCGCTCTGTTCACTTTTACCGCGGCTGCGGCTCAATAGGCTATTGTTCCTCCTACTTTCTACCCAGTGTTTGCGAGGATTAGCTGCTCTTAGTCTAATTAGCCACCAATTAGCGTGTATGAGGCTTCTACAACTCTTCCACTTGCCATTTCATTCCCATGCCTCGCTAAGTCAGGGGATTGTGGATTTGTTGTGGAAGTTGCTCTTTTCTCCGCTACGATGAAAGTTATGTTTCGGAGGTTGAGGTTTTTATAAACTGTAGAAATTTGTTGTCATAGTTCACAGGAAAGAAAGTTGTCATGAAATTTAGTTTAATGACTGGAATCTCCAACCGTCGTCATGGTTGGAAGATCTTAAAAACTAAAAAAAAATATTATATTTATAACCTTTGAAAGGTACAAACAGTTTCTCAATCAAGTGAAATAACTGCCTAAAACTGATGACGGATAGCCAAAAAATCTTTTTACCCATCCGCACTCATAGATATATGTGTTACGATGGATATTTTTCAGGAATGCCTCTAATAAGTCTTTTACGGTGTATAATCTTCTAACTGCTTATATCGAGTTAACAAATGAATAAATGAATTTATTTCTCATAAATACATACACTTCAATAAATTACATTAATCGATGAGAAATTGACTGGCCACTTTATCCAGTAGTGTGACATTGTCATTCTGGTCCCAGAAAACTTTAAATAATTTTAAGGAAACGTTCCCTTAAGATTTAATTGAAAACCCCATCTTCTATTAGTTAAGGACAACTATTTGAAAATCTACCATTTTAAACAGGCCATTAAAGTACAAACATATTCAATCATCGTTAATACCCACGCACGTTATAGTTAATTTGCTTGTATTAAGTTGCACACTCCTATAGCCGAAGAACATCGTTTCGTACTTTAAAATGCAAATATTTTTCTGTATTTCGTGGCCCAGACCGTAGAAGGCGCGGGGCGGGAGTCTGACAGACCGCTTCTGTGGCAGCCAAGGTCCTGATGTTGCGACAGAGGTCACGGAGGTCAAGGGTCATGTGATAACAGGCCGGGTACGTGACCAGCGAGACACGTGACTGTCACAGCAGAAACCGATCTCGGAGCAGTCTGTTGCATGGTGAGGGAGAATCAAATCAATACTGGAGCTGGAAATGTTCAATAATACTGTTGGGAGTAATGTTACGAATTTATTCTCATAGTGAGAATAAAATGTAGCGTTGTTAGTTCAACTTGTGATTTTCGAAAACAAGTCAGTTGTGTGGATCAGCTATAGGAATGCCTGACCAGTATTTCATCACGGCATTTCACTAACGCAGAGCGAAAACACGGTCTAACCTAACAAAACTATTATAATTTTTAATTGTTACCGCGTAGAAAGGTTCCCGACAAGAACACTTACCTATCAGACTGCTAACATGCTACTTTACAAAAACAAACATTTTTGTCGCATTTTTTTTAATACTTCTAAATGTTTACAATACATTCAACGATGAGCTATAATGCTAAAATGTTTTCTAAAAACTTCAAAACATTTATTATTTATTTCAATCTATCACATTCGTCATCGTCTGCTATAGAACCAGCATCTCCGTTTCAATACGGTAATAGAGCAATCATATCCCATGCTTAATCGGAGGCCTTTTGGAAGGTAAATTTTCTCGTCAATAACCTTTCTCCAAGGTAACAATTAAAAATTATAATATTCGAGTTAGGTTAGTGATCAGTGGCCTCAGAGAAGAGTTATCCACGAGACATAACGAAATTTGTCTAGAAGATAACTGTGAGTACGGGCGAGAAATGTTTCCTTACATAGAGAGAATCTCGCTTAATCAATGACAAAGTATATAAAAAAGAATCTGTAATCTGTACATCTGTAAAATTCATACAGTGGTAATGATGCCCAATTAAATCACTAAGAAAACAAAAATCACACATATTCCATCTTAAAAAACTTATTTAAAATTTATTCAAAACTTATTTAATTAAAACTTATTTAATAATTTGATTTCTTTATTAAAAGAGTTACTCCATTAAAGTAAAACCCGTTAGAAACTTATAATATACTTTTGGAATGTACCAGAAGGTAGGTTAGTTGCAATATTTTTAAAACTTTAGGCTAGTTAAACTAACTGTTTAACTTTGCGCATTAACCTTTCCTTTTGAAATCCGAAAGACCGAGGCAGACCCATTATATAATTGTTCAGTGGGCGCTTGAAATATCACAAAATTAATTGGGAAGTTTCTAAAAGCCAAAATTATCCATTGCGTTCATAATTACAGTTATTTAACTCCTACCAACGGTGTTGAATAAAAGTTCGCCTTTTACTTTGAAAGTTGTTTCGAGTTTTTGAAAGTGGCTGGTTTGTAGGGACAAATAACTATAATTCAATTAGTCTCTATAGAGAGACTTAATTGTTCCAATTTGTTAACAGATAGTCTATCCTTTGAGTCATTATATGATCCTTAGCAACAGTTGATATGTATGCATCAGCACAATTTAAGAGTGTTTAAACAGATATAAAACTAGGAATTTATTTTTCCCGCGTGGAGACTTTAACGCCGGATCGAAGTGGTTCACCTTGGAGATGTTGGCAACAACGGTGGAGCACTTATCAGTGTTTCAGTTTCGAGTGGCTTACAACTCCTCAACATAGTAAACACACTTCAGTCCTATTTAGTAGCCTAACAGAAAATAAACATGCTTTCAAACTTGCGGTAATTGCAATTGTGGAATCTACCCTTTCAGCACAAACTCAACGAGTTCCTCTTCTTAAAGGCACATCATTGTATAAATTAAGGAGTTGCGGTGTCATAAGATTTTGTCGCCACTCCCATAAGAACAAATGTTGAAAGGAGCTCGGATTAACACCCTTGGTTTTGAATAAGAAATAAAGATTATAAATAAATAAATAAATAACTAATCAAGACGGATATGGTTTTTGCGAACTTTTTTATCGCGCAAGTTACGTTTTTATTAAATTGACTGTAGAAACCTATTTTTTGTACAAACCTACCTGTACTCAAAACCGATGTCCCGAAACTCCAAAATATATATTAAATTAAATTCTAACATTTTTTACTAAAAAAATACATCATAAGTTGAAAGTTTGACATTGGTTCTTATGAAAAGTAATCTTGACAGGACTCAAACCAAACAGAATCTTATTATTTTAATTTATCACAAGAAAAAATGTTGATATGTGGTCCTTTGTGAATTGGAATTGGTTGAGGTGGTCTTACCTTTTTTGGTTATATAGAAAGGACACATTTTATAACAGCGTTTCAAAAAGACTCACCTCTAATTTTCTGTTCCTAACAATTTATCTGGGAAGTATTGGAATTGTCGATTTATTTAACAGAAAAAAAACTTCTGTACCTACAACATATTTTAAAGAGACCTTAGAGGCTTCAGCTAACTTCTGTTTACCTCTCGATTGACAGGTAGAAAGTTCCATGTCACATTAGGAAGGGAAGGCAGGGTAGGAAGAACATAGGTCTGGTATTGTCATTGTCCGTCCGTCTGTCGACGCCACGCCCGATAGAGATATCTCGACACAGTCGCCCCACAATAGTTCATTCATGACGATTTACAGTGCCTAGATAAGACGGGGCGTGCCGGGGGCATTGTCACTGGTCATGCCGTCAGTGGGCATACCGTCCACAACGTACAATGTCAGTGGATATAACGTCCACAATGTATAATGTCAGTGGGCATACCGTCCACAACGTATAATGTCAGTGGGCATACCGTCCACACGTATAATGTCAGTGGGCATACCGTCCATAACGTATAATGTCAGTGGGCATACCGTCCACAACGTATAATGTCAGTGGGCATACCGTCCACAACGTATAATGTCAGTGGATATAACGTCCACAACGTATAATGTCAGTGGGCATACCGTCCATAACGTATAATGTCAGTGGGCATACCGTCCACAACGTATAATGTCAGTGGGTATAACGTCCACAACGTATAATGTCAGTGGATATAACGTCCACAACGTATAATGTCAGTGGGCATACCGTCCATAACGTATAATGTCAGTGGGCATACCGTCCACAACGTATAATGTCAGTGGGTATAACATCCACAACGTCTAATGTCACTGGGTATAACGTCCACGAAGCATAACGTCACGCTAAGAGTTGGGTCTTCGGACTTGGAGAGATGGATTGAAGAAGGATTAATAAGATGGATGAAATAATAAACATGTACTCTACCTCGAAATCTGCCTATCGATTAGTTTTCCCTTTTTAATGACTGGTTTAATTTTTACTTTTAAGTACCGTACTTTTATTTTAAGTTTTAGATCATAGACCTCCCTATCTAGCCAGATCTTTGTTTTTCAAAGTAACCTTGTTAGGCCTAATCTTGCAGAAGAAATATTCAAGCGACTGAATCGTAAAAATAAGTTCATTTACCGACCGGAAAATGTTCCTTAGATTCTGGGTGTTAGTGGAAAACGTTATAAAATTCAACAGACACTTACCATTTGGGCCAGAGGGTTTTATTATTCATTTAAAAGATTCCTTTAAAAGGTTAACATTGCATAAAAAAACTGTACAGAACTTTTCAAGAATAGACAATTCGATTATATTTTTCTGAATTAGGCTTAATGAGTTCCATCTAAATTTAAAGTTAATGTCTCTGCACTCATTTTTTAAAACTGGAAACTCGATAGGTTTTACACTAAAAAATATCCCTAAAAAAGACGACAGTTAAATTCTAAGAATAGATGAGTGAGTGAAAGGGAAAACGTACAAGATGACTGATGATTAGGTGCTGAGAAAGCATGTGCATGCACCACTCATCGTCATACTTCTCCAGCATGTTCGATGCATGTACTTGTTGAAGAATGATGGCTAACATGCAACCCAACATGGGTGAAACAATGTTAAACATGGCACCTAATGCAATTTTGGCAGTTGTACACCATGCAATCAACTGTGACTTGTTTACAAGTATCAAGATCCTTTGTCAGGCTATTCTTTTAAGGGGGGCTTCTACTGGAGATGGAATCTTTCGCAATGCATTTAATAAAATTCTTACCGTTGTATTTTAGTTATTTAAAATTATATCATGGGATTGTTGAGAGCTTTCAAGTACTGAATGAATATTACGAAGCCTTTCAAACGCTTAAAGGAATATCAAAGAAAGATAGTCAACACCAGATGCAATTTAATCATAGGACAATAGATTCCACCACTTTGCTAGATAAGAAACGTTATCAGTTTGTAATCTAGCACGGAACTTGACGGGAATGGGAGCTCGACCTTGCAATGTAGTGCAGGAACATTTACTGTTGTAGAAGTGTAAGGCAACTACCGGGCGCATACCTGGGCGGTCACAGAGCTGCGCCCTAGCGGACACCCAGAGGAACTAACCGGCATAAGTCACGGGTAAGTTGCACGGGCTATCAAGGTGACGACCTTGATATTAAATCGGTCCATTTAGAGTCTCGATTACAGTTAAGCCTTTGGACAAGTCGTGATCTCTGTTGTAGTTATATGAGGCACTTGAAGGAAAATAAATCTTTGGCAATCAAAGAATACTTAAGGAAGTTTTGCAAGATGGTTAGCTTTCAAAATAACTGTTGACTTATTAGGATTTTCCGAATGTTTTGGAGTCAGAGGATTCCAAAGAGTCGCGGTTTCCCGACAAACATTGCGATACGTTGAGCAATATTTACTAACTGGTTTTGCTACGTCATGGCTTGTAGGGCTTTCTGAGAATTGGCCTACTTGACATCTGCGTAAGATTAATGTATTTGCGTTCAGAAGAAATCCGTAGTAGGAAAACATACTACTTACAGAATGAAAATTCCTAAGCCATTTTGTGTGTAAGTACCAAAACATTTCATTAATATTATTAAAATACGAAGCCAACACCTAATACTGTATCTTTTTGTACAACCAAGCAAAACGAAACAAGTCACAAGGTATTAGGTTTTTAACCTATAACAATATTATCCTATACTCTTATACGAGCAATGTTTGCTTGTTTGCTTGCTTGCACAATTATCTCAAAAACGGCTCCGACTATTTCCTTCAAATTTTGGAATATGGGGGTTTTGGCCACCAGAAATCGATTGGAGCTGGTCCCATAGCTGGGAAAAATCCGGTTTTCGCGCTAGAGCCCTTCAAAGATCCCATGTTATCCTTATGGAAATTTTTTAACTGAACAAAAATCAGCTGATAACTGTATCTTATATAATAAAAGAGTGCATTTAAGGGTCTAGAGAGAGAACTACTGAACGGATCGAGGCCGTTTTGGTGTCAATGGATTTCTTATGACCCCTAGATAATAGGAAAAATATGGTATCCCTCGGAAAATTCCTTATAAAGCCGCAAAATGAAAATTAGACCTTATTTAGACCAATCTAAGACGTGATTTTGTCAATTTGTTTACTGCTCCAGGTGATCCATATCCTACATTGAAATTTGACACCACTGCTGCTATACAAAGTGTTTTTGTAAACAAAACAGACAACTTCTGAATTCTATGATAATTGACAGGTACAAATGAAATCTAGGACACGTAATGTTGAGGTAGTTTTTAAAGCAGTAAAATAAATATTTAACAGCTGATGCTTTAGTAAAATTTTGGTTGCTGTACTATAAAGAGAGTTTATACTAATATAGATGATTGAATTTATGTATTTAAAATTACGGGTTATTTATTAATATTTGTTTACACATATGTTTTTATAAGGATCAACTAATGAGCTTTATGTTTTAAAATATATAAAAATAATCTTGATTGTAATATTCTCCCCACCTTATTTTAATTCATTAATTTTTGTTATAACTAAGTCATATAAGATCTTTATATTCTTACTTTTCATCCTTTTAAGGTAGTGTAGGCTTATGATTCTACATGAACAACAGTTGGTTTATTATTACCACTGATATAAACAATGAAGTACAAAAATGTGAAACTATGAACTGGAAGAAATAAGTCTTGAAATATACTAGAAGAAATACCAAGAATAAGAAAAGGAGATGGAAATAAAGTGGAAACAAAAGACAGAGAACAAACATTTTGAATAGTGTTTTAGTGGAGAAAAACAACCTACTATAGTATTGACTTAGAGGACAGTGCATTAACACTTAGTACAACTAGAAATGTACTTCTATATCATTACGTGAAAAATTCAAGTAAGAACTTGAAAGCAAGGTTCAATTAGATACATAAACACTGTGAAAGAAACCACAGAATGGTACTCAGCTATGGTGGTGATACAAAACCTAATGGAGACGTTAGACTCTGCGTGGATCTAACAAAATTAAACAAGAACATAAGAAGGCAAAAATGCCAGAGGTTGAAGATACACTTAATCATCAGATTGGTAAATCTCGAGTGTTTAACAAATAAGATACAAATTCCAAATTCTGGCCAATTAAATGGACTCTGAGTCAGCGGAATTACACCGATAAGTTAATTGGTCATACAACTGGAATGGAATAAAGGGAAATACAGTTAAAAAACCTTTAATCATAATCTTTTTTTTAAGTCTCATAGGCCTACTATATTGTTAAATCACATGGCGGTAAGTATTAAAAACTATTTAAACTTATAAACTCTTAATAATATACTAGAGATCACCTCCTAATCAAAATTAGACCAAATTTTTAGTTGATCTGAACCCAAGAAGTTTAAAATCATTTTATAACTGAAACATCTGTTCTTCCTGCTTTTTAGCATTTGTTTTACAACAGCTGTTCAAATGTAATGATTCAATCAATTCTCCTTCATCCAAAAGATTAACATTAAAACTTTGAAAGCCCGAGGGTCTTGATTAGAATTTGAAAGTGAATTAGAATAGGATTCTGCTCATCTACAGGAGCTATACCTTTCTAACGGTATGCGCGGATTTCTCATACAATGCACATGAGCTGAGAAAAAAAGGGGAAAAAGAAACATTCTTGCTTATTTCTGCTCATCTACAAAATACTACCTTTCAAACGGTGTGCGCGGGTTTCTTTTACGTTGCTCACATGCTGAGAAAAAAGGAGGAAAAGAAACATGCTTGCCTATTAATATATAGATGGCTGTTCACATTGCTAAAGAAATGGAAAATTTTTAATTTTAATACTATGTTGTCTGTGTATTAATAAATTCTATGTGACCATTTTCAAACGTGAACATCAAATTCATGAATAATCATTATGAAAATTCCCCGTCATTTTTGACGGGCTGTTTGCTAGTATAAAATAAACCAATGTGTTACATCTTTAACCTGTGGTTTTAGGAAAATCATACCAATGTGCAGCAAACCTTCCGCCTGGCGAGTGAGCGGAGCGAACGAGCTTTGTGTGAGAAACGAAAGTAATAATTTTACCGAGCTTAAGCTCGGTCCCCCTGGTACTGGTTAAGAAAAACGCTTAAAACGAAATTGCGATGATGTCAAATTAAACGATAAACCTTACACAATCCTTCCAGTATAAAGTTGGCACTAAAGTAAACTTGGAATCAACAATCAATAAGTTTACTTTCTAATCTCCATTGATCAATCATGGAAGGGTTGATAAACCAATTTCATATCCTCGAAAGTCCTGTAAATAGCAGCGATTTGTTTTTCATCCTCGTCTTTGACCAATAATGTTTCATCAAATGTACAAATTCTTCTGGAGCTTATTTATAGTTATGTCACAAACATGTAACAAGTGTAATCCAAATCAAATACCTCTCTGTTGTATTGAGATAAGGATCAGAAAGTTGTTCCACTTTGAGCAACCCAACGAGATACAATCTCTACTTGTTATATTTGTGTAGAACAGCAAAGAACAACAAAACGACCACCCTGGGTTGGTTGACTTGAGTTGATAAATTTTCCACTACTTTTAAAGTTTGAACGTCATTAGTAAAATCTTTGTTTAGGGAATATTGACTCTTCTGCGAAACACTCTGTTATCTTTTTTGTTCAAGGCCGTTTCCGCTGTGTTAATTGGTGCGTAGTAATAACATATGAATGTTTCTTGCGTGTTCTACTCTAGGCGTAGGAGAAGGTTGAATTTAATTTGGACAAAACTCTTATTAGTTAAATACCTAACAAGTATATTACGCTTTAAAAAAATCACCTTGTAATAACACGGTGTACACAGAACCGATCAGTAAAATCTTTTATTGTCATTTAGACTAAGCACATATCTTTGACAATAGGTCATATACAAATTGTATCAATGTTTAAGACTACTAAAACAAAAATACTCAAAAATTGTGCTTATGATCTTAAAAAATAAAATATAGCTACTCGTATGTAGCACACAGATTATGTCATTGGGATAAGTTTGTACACTGTAATACTCTTTTGCCAGGAGTAGCACTGTCAACGTAGACCGGAAGATACCAACGTCTCTTTTATGTTTTAAGAATATTTGAAGTTAGTTTAACAGCGTTATGGAAAAAATTTGTTTGTTTTTTAATCAAGTTGCCACCTAAAGTTAATAAACACATGATACTGTAATAATGTGTGCAGAATTATATGGAAACAGTGTTATTACATGACATTAAGGGACACACACCGACCAAAGTAGTTGACTTCGTTGACGCGGAAAACAAAAATTAAAAGAATGTCGTTGTTGAATATTAATTAATTAATTATCGACAAATTCAGTTATTATAATTGTGGTCAAATTCAAATTGAAGTGTGAGAATAAAACCGAGTGTCAAAACTATTAAAGGGGTCCAGTAAAAATTGCTTTTTTAAATAAATTTCCAAGTTTAAGCATTTTCTAAGAGACCCTATAATCAGTTGAACCATTTTTACTCGCAACACTTGTGACTCGCAATTCCTCTAACCTCCTTTGTAACTAATTCATGCACGGTTTTTTATCTTTCAATTCCATGCTCTAAAAATAGTTTCTGTGCTAGAAGTTCGGCATTTCTTTCCCCTCCCATGCTTGTAAATTAGTTTTTAAATACGTTCGTATCAATGTTATCACCCAATTTCTTTCGAGGTTTTTTTTACATTTTGGAAATCATCTTTCTTCTCTCACACTTGCTAAGTTCCTTATTACGGATTTCCCAATAGATTCCCTAATCTTACTTTCAACCTTATAGTCTCTGGTAGAAGAATCCTTATCTTCTTCCCTTCAAACGTTTTCTCCTCCACTCCCACTTATTTCAGCTTTTTTCTTTTTCCCTTTTCCTTTTCCTTTCCACAGGATTTCATCTCCATCTTTCTTTTCTTCATTTTCCCCATTCCCTCTCCCACATCGTTCTTCTTTATCTCAACCCCGCGCTCTTCTTCAACTCCCACTTGATCCTTCATCATCATCTTCGCTCCGCTTTGATCGCCGCCGTCCAGGGTCACAGTTCATCCTGGACAGTTATTGTTGCGGGTAACGAGCGCCGTGATGTGCGGATAGCGACCTCAGCGGCTGTCGCACCAACCGCACCGGCCTTGGCCGCGGACGTCGACCTCGCCATGTTAAGTCGCGGACCGTTTTATATTCAAATAGAACGTGTTTGTCTGCTGCAGTTGCAGCCAGGGGATCCGCCATGCGCTGCAGTTCTCTCCACAGTTCCGAAATTCAAGAGGAAAAAGTAAGAAATCCAATAGTAAATGCGGGGATGGATTTTTTAGAAATGTGTTAACAGTGACATTGGATGGTAATTTCTTATTTGGGGAGGATTTAAACATCAGGTGCAACCCAGTTTGGAGTGCATTTTGTAGTTCCTTATCGTCGTGGTCAGAAATTCAAATGAAAAATATATAGCAGTAAAAAGGTCAGTAAATGTGATCACTATAGACTAAAGAAAATTCAGGCAGAAGTAAAATGGGGCGGCTATCACTGGTTTATAGAAGATTGTCTTTTGTATTAAGTACTTTGGAATATTTCGAGGTTTTGATAAACATGACACACTCAACTGAGACAATTATGGTCAAACGTGAAAGTTAATCATCACTTTACTTTAGAAGTCAAGCTGACAAACTGTGCAATTTAGATTATTTCTGGTATTTTTTTCTACAATAAAATGAGTACCGTAAGCTTACTATTCCGCACTATTGAACTTTGAAACAATATCGTTGTCTTAAGCTATAATTAATCTATAGTTCATCTAATTTGTATAATTTATGTATTCTGAGGTCAATTAAAACTACAACTGTAGTTGAATTTTTCAACTACCAATAATGTAACACTGCTATAAAATTTAAAGACATATAATTTTCAGGTAGGCCTATATATCATAAATTAAGTTTTGTTGAAATAATTATACTTGCCAACTGAAACGAGTCATCTCCAATTAGTTACGTCTATATAACGTTCGCAAAAATATTTTAAGTGTCACTTTTTTCGCGTCCTAACCAACAACATTAAACATTAAACTACAAATTATCACTCAATAACTCAAGTGTTTCGATCGATAAATATTAAGTTCCGATTGGAAACTTCCTGCAATTTCAGTTTTTGCACGAATTACAGTTTCCAGTAAACAATTACCTGCTAGGAAGCATTTATCAGAACAGTTACTTGATATTACGATGAGTGACAATTACTTCTGCAGTTCTCAAGGCTGTCGATTACGACTTCAATCTATTTGTTTTTTCTACTCCAATCAACTTTCTTCTCATTATGAGATTTTGCTCTCCCAAACCTCTAATGAGACAATCAGACATTAGGGTATGACTCTCTAGATGAACTATGGTGCTTTCGGTCACGCTTGTAATGGAGCACATTTGTCACTTGGGCTTCATCCGGTTTTGGATAGAATTGAGGTTAAAACCTAATGATGTCTCTCTGTTACTTGCCTACTAATTTTGCCAGCCATTTGTTCGATACTGATATTATTAACTTTCGTTTAGATGCATAAAACACACATTTGTCATCAACCAAGTAATTTAAGTCGTTATTTCTATTACATGGCTATTTTATTTTAGGTGAAATTCTAATTTTTAGACGTATTTTGTGTGTATTCAGAAGTACTCGAGATGCTTGGAATGAAATAAAAAGTTAAACAGAAATCTTTCCCCGTCCACATAGACTATTGATCTGTGCTTGGATCGTATTAGCAAAGTCAGGGGGAGAGCCGTAGTGTAGTAGAAATCTCACTCTCCTTTTAGTTTTATGGATTATTCAAGCATAATAAATGTAAAACACACTCATATAAACCTTAATACATAAGAACCGAACTAGGCGCCGTAATACGAACAGAGGGCATATTTAAAATCATGCACATGGTAAGTTTCGAACATTTGGGTAAACAATTACAGTAATATTTACGTTGCTGCACTGTTCCAAACAATAAGAGAATAGACCAATTCAATACTAATTTGTGCTTCTAATATGATAAATGAAAATAAATAAATAAAATGAGATGATTTCTTCTGCTGTTACCAAAACCATTGTGCGCTGTTTCCTTCCAGGCACCAGTTACTGGAAAGCCTTAATTTACTGATATCGAACAAAAAACCGTACAAACCTTGAACAACTAAATGCAATAAAACATCCGCCTTTCCCAAAAAATAATCTTCGCGCCCAATTATATCGGTTTACATATCGCCGTCCTTGGCTGGGTTCAAGATAATATCGAGTGATGAAACCCGCAACCCGAGGCCCGGCGCAAGGTTCGCCACTCCTTACGTTTCGTCACACCCTGTAGTGGCGCGGACCTTATGCGCAGGCGCGGGCACTGAGCGTGCGCAGTGAGCGCCGAGTCGCGCAGAGCCGCCGCCGCGCCGCGCCACTGTCGCTTTGAGCTAGGTAACGCTGTCGTTATAGCGTATTAGTGCTGTATTGATTATGGGGTCTAATATTGAGTTGTTTTCTGGGAGAATTTTAGAACCCCGGGATCTTCACATAAATGTTTAAATATTTTAAGTTAATTTTACTTAGTAAAATATCATATTGCACTATAAACGGCATGGTTTCAGATAATGCAAACCCAATGCCGAATAAAACCTAGAAATACCTTTAACTCTTATTTTTTCAACTATGTAAAGGTTTTTTTCTTTCAAATTTATAAACGTGGTTGTTGAGGGGAAAAGTTGGACATCCGCCTTTCATTGTCAACAAAAAAAGTTGACCAACCATTTCTATACTGATATCGTCTAGCTAGGTTGATTACCAGTACTACAAATAAATATATTCCATAAAATTACTACAGGCATATACATTAATATTGATACTAACAACAATTTTATATTTTATCGTCATTAAAAATTGTGATCTCTATATGTCACTTGTTTTGTATACGTTTATTTATAGTTATGTTGGCAAATGCAATATCATAACTGGAATATTTTTGTGAAGACTTGGAAATTTTTCGCTCTTAACATCGTTAAAAGTTTAACCACCCATGTATGTAACTTGCGTTGTACAATATTGTGTTTCAACAAAATAATAAGTTCCCAGAAGTGTCAGATTTATAGGAGTTTAACACCACGGGAATGAAAAGTGCGTGAATGCAATGCGAATGGAATTCCTCTGTCCAATCTTGATTCGGTTGTCCACAGCCTGACTACCAATGGCCCTATGATTGGTATGCAGGACGGCGGCGGTGGACACAGTATAGAGGGCAATGGGCCAGCCACGTATAGATCGCCGATATCAGACGTTATGAAACAGGGTCATGGAAGCTACGCTTACAAGTAGTATTCAATCGTTGTTTCGGAGTTTATTTTTTATTTTATTTTTTGAGGAGGGGGGATTATAAATGAATTAAATTTTTTTAACACATAAAAACAATGGTAATCCCGGCTGTCATGATTAGAATTTAAAAGAATGATTTGAAT
This sequence comes from Neoaliturus tenellus, assembly GCA_030545055.2. NCBI lineage: Eukaryota > Metazoa > Arthropoda > Insecta > Hemiptera > Cicadellidae > Neoaliturus > Neoaliturus tenellus. Next base: position 302,290,836 of record CM061531.1, read on the forward strand.
TTTTATGGTGTAACGTTACTTAGAGAGGTCCACGGGACAAATTTTAAAGTAGGTGAATATACCTTATAGTAAAACAACTTCAATAAAACATTTTATTTACAATTTTTTTACATTTATTATTTAATAAAAAAATGTAGTGGAAATAAAAAATGCTACAGCTAAAATTCCTTTCTTCTTTTAATTAGGGCATAACCAATAGTCAAGAAGTTTCTAACGTTCCTTGAGAAAAGACAAAATTTTTATTTAAAAAATAAATGGTTTATAACGTCATTTTATATACTATATCCCAATCTTCTCAAATAATTTAAGGTAAGCTCCCTATTTAAAATCCAATAAATAATAAAGACATAGACAAAAAGAGTTACTGTATCCCTTTACTAACTTGTATTTAAATTCAATTTTTCTTAAATTGCTTTGAAGAAAGATTTGTAGGTCTTATGTTTACATTTGCCAAATACATCTTGATGTTATTAAGGTATTTATATTTTAATATTAATCGATAATTGATTTGGGCATTTTACCATCCATTAATATAAACGATTGCCAGTTCAGTATTATGTGCTGCCTATACTGGCAATATCCGCTTCTCAATTCGATTATCTCCATAACCGTTATAACTTCAAATATATAATTTTATTTACTGCAGCTCCTTGTTCAGGAAAACCTTATAAGGACTATTAATTGTAAGGACAAATAACCTGCCAAACCGACAAGCAGAATGGCAGAAAGTGAAAGCGACTTCGGCCTAGGAACCGGAGGTCGAAAGTGACGTTGACAGAAGTGAAATTGCAATGTAATCGATACAATACAAGATGTCATCTCGTTCCGGAAACAACTGTCGATACATAATCGAACGTTTAAAATTATTGAACACCGAGGACTCAGTAGGCCTGCCCTATTTATGATTTATATTATGCATGAATGTCTACTACATCTACAAAATTTGTAAAATTCTGTATCCTATATGATAAAAGAAAATTCTAGATAATTCCCAATAAGCCTAACTGTGCTCTATAGAATTATCTTTGAAGTAAAAACCATTCAATTTACCATACACATATGAGGCCCATAAGATAAACACCTGAATTTCAATATTGATCATCCCAAAATTATTTTAATAAATTTCTAAGCCACTTAATTGCAAAAAAATATACTGCAGCCTAGAGTGATGAGGGAATCCCAAATGCTATGTTAATGTTTATAGCCTACGTCAAAGCTTTCCAGTTCAATCTCATAGTCATAGAAATTGAAAAATTTATAGCTTTCAATTTTGTTATTATTCCCCTTCTTACAAAATTTACCTTAAATTGCATTTAGGCCTAGGTCAAAGCATAAACCCGTTTTTAAAAGTCTATACCCTAATTTTAAAATAATCATATTTTGCGGTTTTATGTAATTAGAAACAAGACTTTAAACTTTAAAACAGTTTTGTATGGTCCCGAATGCCAGTAAAAACATTCTAAAATCTACATACAATAAAAAAGACTCAATTGTAAAAAAACTCTAAATAGAGCTAACTGCTCTATAGATTCATCTTTGATGTAAGTACTAGTATTTAGTAGCACAGTTTCATTAATTAGCATCCGTCAATATTAGGTCACTAAAATGAGAAATAGTTCAAACAAACAGCAAATTGCCTGTGCATCTAATATGTTTCGCGAAAGTTCCTTCACCTTTACGTTATATTTCAGCATGAACAGACCTGAAGCCCCCACAAGAATAGGACTGACATTACCATTACACCGCCTCCACCACGCTTTCTGACCGTGGGACGTATAAAGACCTGGATATGAATCACATTTTGATACTGTATCTACAAAACCGACTCTCCCATTCAGGCGCGGGAGAACATGTCACTATAGACTCATTTGGCGAACCATTACTGTACTATGGACGATGGAAAGTAATAGTTTAGTGTCGAAACGATTCAAGGACGAGTGAACCGTCTTTTGAAAATACAACAATAAGGTCTACTTCGATAACTTATATCATCGTGTTTTATAGGATTTTAATTAAAGAATTGCACCCCTAACATTGCTACAAAATACTTGTGTAATGTATATAAGATTTGAAAACTCTTTAAGTATTATTCCGAGCGTATTACCTCCCATTACGACTCAGTTTTTTAATGCTGTGCGAATGTTTTAAAACAAAAAGGTGCTGTGTGGAGTAGATCGTCTATTCACCCTTTCTTTTCACACTCTGTCACATACTAGGCCGATTGCTGCACGGAAATATTCCTAAAGAAGTAACACATTTGGAATTCAATTCGCAATTAAATTGCTCTCTAAGCTGTGAAGACTCTTGTAACTTTTTTTATGATTTTTTCTTATCAAAATCAAAACCCTGAAAATCTTTGCTCTATTCTCAAGGGCGAGATTCTTCAGTTACATATGACCTCCTCAACCAGTTTTAATTAAATTATGCTTGACTGCACATCAGTCTCACTAAATTAAACGAATTAGAGAAAAAATAATTTTGCCTATGCTAATTAATCAGTCACAGTCGTAGTCAAGTATGATAAGTGCCGAGACACGTTTTTCCTATGATTGAACCAGTTGCGACCGCATTTGCAACTGGTTCACGTAGCAGCTGGTGCGCATGCGCATACTGATTATTGGAACTCCGCGCCGGCGCGGCGCAGCTGAGCGACGATAATGTGCTCTGAAATATAACCACGGGAAAATTACGTGTAAAAACTGTCTGTGATATTAAATTTTTTTCATCACGAGCAGGGTCTGTCACCGGATCCACTGCAAAATACTGTAGTTTTATGGAAATTTGGTTGGCAACAGTTAGACAATGAACAACGACAGAGGCAGAACGCTAATCGATTTATGGTAAATTTCATTTTATGGCTCTTGGATGGGTTTAAAGTTTTGTATTTTCTTTTGTACCTGAAAAACAATGTTGCCCCGTTAAAAGCAAGTGTTGCACTTTCCATCCTCTTTATCGAAATGCATTTTGCGTCTGTTTCACGTTATAATGTACTAGATTTGATTGAATTTCAATCAAAATTATTTTATCATACCTTAAGCGGTGAAAGTGCTATCTATTCAAATTGTTGTTCGATATGGAAACACGTTATTCGGTATAATAACAGTAGGCCTACTTATAAAATGATTACGAAATATGTATCATACATAGTTTTGTTTAGGAATTAAATAGTTTTTAGCTTCTTAATCTTATTCTTATCTTATCTTATACTAGGGGGCCCGTGCAGCGCAATGCGCTGCATTTATTAGAGTACCGGGTGATCAAACCTTGATCCATGGTAATAGGCCTACTTTGAAAAAATGTCGCTATAGTGAAAATCAGATCGATCTTCATTACCAATTCTCCCACTTCCCAATGTGATAGTGCTGAGATGTGGTGCTCGTTCTTTTAGGTCTAAATTAGCTGAGATTACGTAGTTGTTCTTTTGCCGATATGTCTTAGGGCCTTTTTCTAAACCCTCCTATAAAATTTTAATTAAATTCACAGATGTTGGATCCACATATAGTTCATAAAAAATAAAACGTAAATGACAAAAGAATAAAAATCAACATTTCATTACTCCCCGGTCCTGTATGAGTTATGCAGCACTCACTGCGGTTGTTTTTGTAGTACTACTGTGAGGTAGTCAATGACATAGTGTATCAGTTCACATTACTATTTATGCCTATATCCTCTTTAACTTAACTTTCCATGACATTACAAAATTTAAATAAAGAAATCAAATAAATTAAGAGAATCTACATCTTTGTTGGTATGGTCCATTTTGTTTTTAGTGGCATTTTTATTTTGGTTAACACTTTTCTTTATAAAAACCATTTTTGTAATAAGCTTGTTTTCTATACTGGAGGTAAAAAACTTTTAAATGTTGTCTTTTACACAGTTTTTTTTTTTTATATGTGTAGCATTGTGCATAAAACATGTTTATACTATAATAGTAAATTAAAAGGTCATTACACTTACAACCAACTATCCCTTTTTCTTATAGTTTACAGCAGTTTGAAAACCCATGCACACAAATTTGGTGTTCTATTTTAGTATTTGCTACCTTTCATTATTGTTTCAATACCAGTCGGACAACCAATAAGACCCATGTCAAAAATTTCAATTTCCAAAATTTGTTTCGGAAAAAAGTGAATTTTTCCAGGTTTAAGTTACAAAAATTATTTTGTGAACCAAATACGCGTGAATAAAATTTTCAAGCAAAATATACCTGCTACATTTTGAGAAAAGGTTAAATCCCCAGATTAGACACTCCTCGTATTAAAGTATGAAATTGTGTTGATATTTTAGTACCAGTTCAATTTGCTTCTATTCAAGAAATCTAAAATAAATAAAGAGATTATTTGTCTTCATTTGTTTTAGATTCCTTGCTTCTATTCAGCTTTTAACATATGTGTTTGTTTGTTCAACTATCAACAGCTGTTTTATTTAGCAATTCAAAATAAATTGTCCCCCATGTTAATCTTATGGACAAAAAATGAACTTTGAGAGCTTCCAGTGAGCTTCAGAATTAAAATATCAAAAATCTAAAACCTTATTGCAAAACTACGAACTGAGACCATTCTTTTGACACCTCAAACTTTAAAATTGGTCCAGAAATAAGGGAGGAGAAGCGTTGACAAAAAAGGGGCATCACGTATTACGGGCAAAGTTTTTTTTCGCTCCAAGGATTTTTGATTTTTTAATTGAATATGGGGGTTTTGGCCACCAGAAATCGATTGGAGCTGGTCCCATAGCTGGGAAAAATCCGGTTTTCGCGCTAGAGCCCTTCAAAGATCCCATGTTATCCTTATGGAGATTTTTAAATTGAACAAAAATCAGCTGATAACTGTAGATAAAAATAAACCAATGTGTTACATCTTTAACCTGTGTTTTTAGGAAAATCATACCAATGTGCAGCAAACCTTCCGCCTGGCGAGTGAGCGGAGCGAACGAGCTTTGTGTGAGAAACGAAAGTAATAATTTTACCGAGCTTAAGCTCGGTCCCCCTGGTACTAGACTCTAAAACAAGCTCCGTTTGTCCGGGCAAAGTTTTTTTTCGCCCCAAGGATTTTTTATTTTTTTATTGAATATGGGGGTTTTGGCCACCAGAAATCGATTGGAGCTGGTCCCATAGCTGGGAAAAATCCGGTTTTCGCGCTAGAGCCCTTCAAAGTTTCCATGTTATCCTTATGGGGATTTTTTAAACTGAACAAAAAACAGCTGATAACTGTAGATATAAACCAATGTGTTACATCTTTAACCTGTTGTTTAGGAAAGTTATACCGAAGTGCAACACCCGTCGGCTTGGCGAGTGAGCGAAGCGAACGAGCTCGTCTTTAAAATGGGAGAGGGCGAGTGAGCGGAGCGAACGAGCTTTGTGTGAGAACTAAAGTAATAATTTTACCGAGCTTAAGCTCGGTCCCCCTGGTACTTGTAATAAAAATGGGGGACAAAATATTTCAACTTTAATGTTATGATCAATTTTAACTCAGTTCTTTCTGTTCTCTGACTTCAACCACTTTCTGTGCTTCAACCTTATATATGAACAAATCTCAACAAATCAACAGCGCACCTGTTAACATTGTTGCGGGTTCCTTTGAAGCTTCGCGCCGCCGCCGCAAGATGGCGACCTTGTCTCGTATTAATTACGATCAGCTGTTAATTAATCATTTCCCGCCAAGGCGTTATCAGCCCACGCGTCCGTCCGTTATCAGCTGTCCGCTGTTCCAACCTCAATCCATCTTCCACGTGACATATTTAATCGCCCCCTTCGTCACTACAAGCGTCTACATGTTCCTGTGACTTTTACGATCACTTAGGTTGGTACTAACGATGATGTAACTTAATCGGCGTCGCAAGAGCTTTATAGCAGTTTTTCCCGCTTGTTCTTGACGGTCGACGCGAACGGTTATGAAGTGAAATGATTTAAAGGAGTTAATTATGAAGGCTATTAATTAGCTGAACACTGGACTATTTCGTTACTAATGAAACTCAAAGCAAGTTAGTGAACTAATAGTGTTAAAATGACAACCATGAAAACCCTCCAGAGAGAATATTAACTAAACAATGTAAGTATATTATTATTAATAAAACATCTCATGCACTATTTGATATGTAATTCTACATTGTTATGGACATCTTTAAACAAATCCTTTATTTATACGGTATTGTAAGTAATATTTATTTTATTCACAGATAATTGGCGATAAAGACAAGAGAAAAACTAGTTTATCGCCTGGTTCTTCATTGGAAAAGTAATCTCCTCGTCCAATGAAAGAACAACGGTTAAAAAAGTATTGAATAGCCCAATGAGCCTTGATCATTGGTGTGAAACAAACGCGAATTTTAGGTCCCTGCTGAATATAGCTTGCTGCAGTATTTTCCACTCTTGACTGTATCTACTCCTAATTCTATTAGTATTTTGCATCCAGATAACGCGAAGTTGTTGCTATGTATTTATATAGATTCATTCTATAACAACCTGATTGTTGTGGAAAAATAGGTTCTAAAAATTCCATTGTAACCAATACTGTTATATAGGAATATTTGTTATAAAATGTTGAATTTTGTGTGGACCGGAATACCATTTGGCCTTTCTTCGGTTCTAGCATTGACAATTGCCAGTTACAATATACATGGACAAAGAACCATCTTTAATGTGTAGCACCGAAATTTAAACCTGCTTCTTTTACACCAGGCTTAAGTCGCCGCAATCGGTGGTATCGTTTATAGCTGACCTTAACCGAGTACGAAATAATATAATCACAACCTGAATCCAAACGCCATATGATCCTGTAGGGCTAAAAAGAGATGTTGAACTGATTTAGTCATTAAACTCATTATATCATGATCACCGCAACACATACCCCTCCTCACAATTTGGTTTCAAACAGCTACTTTATAGGAAGTGGCTATTTACGTTGTAGTTATATGTAGTCAATGATCATACCGAAAACGGTTGTATCTATTCCCATCATTGATGTCCGATAACCAAACATTTCCAATCAATAACTCAGTGAAACCCAATCTGGCGGGCATTCCGGGACCAGAGAACCGCTACAATGATAGAAATTCGGCGAACAAAGCCTGGGGGGCAGAGGATGCGCGGTTCATTGTACCGTGGCTGCGGCGCGGCGGCGGAGGAACAGGCAAATGTCAAGGTTGAGATGTTTAGCGGGACTCGAGCACGCAGAACCATACGGCATCTGATGCGCGTGCGCTGCCACGGCGTCGGCGCACTCGTGCGTTAGGGTCTCTGAGCACACTAGCCACTAGCGGGACTGCGCCGCCGACGATTGCAATGGAACGTTTTAAAAATAAAATAAAATCGTTAACGACGTAGTTTAGTCGTAACAAATTATACCAGCGGGACAGCGGCTAATATTTGACCCGGTCAACGACATCGGGAGGCGTTCTGGAAAGGTTATTTACTTTTCTGATCGGAAATCTTATTCCACGGTAATTAAAATTATAATATTTACGATAGGTCGGGTTAGTTTAGATAATCAGTTACCGCGGATCAGAGTTACCTTTGTGACAGATTCCGAAATCCGTCTTTAGGTACATCGAGAAAAGTTTAGATCCAGAAGGGAACCCATATTCACTTGCCAACTTGTGAGCAACTTGCGATTGGTAATTTTTAGCTTACTGTATTTCTCCTCTAGGTAATACGCTTATTTGTGGGTTGAGAATTGCATGTGGTGGACTTTGTGACGTCGTTTACGCATAAATTACGTGTTTTTTAGTTGTCAAGAAGTTATGCTGCTTTATATTTTTATATATTATTTTTAGTTCATTGTTCTTTTTTCATGTACACGTTTTTCAATATTGCAAGAAGAGAACCCGCGTCCTCACAAACTTAAATAGTTCAAATTCCCAATACAGATACGTCACAAACACTCCAATAAGCACGGCTCGTGTTTGGTGTAACTAGAGCCCCCTTTAAATCACACTTAATAATATACTACACATCCTATACACAGCCTAACTGTCAAGAGGTGAACCAAAATAAAAAATTACAAAACTAAGCGCTACCAGTTAACTTATAAAAGGTAGCGTAAAACCACTATGGCACAAAATGCAATGTTGGATAGTATATTATTGCATGATTGTTGGCAAAAGCGAATTGGAAATCAGTTATAAATAAAACTCGCCTGTAAAAATAAAAAAAAACATTCTTTTACATTCTTAAATAAATAGTATACCTACAAATAGATATATTAAGTAAATGTAGGCAATGTTTCATAATCCGCAACTTTCAAGAATATCTATTAACCACAAAAAATATACTGAATTCAATTTACCAATCCCAAACCAAGACTTGTTACATATTCATAACAACAATTATTCAACAGAGACAATTCATCATACAAACCATTAGAGATCAAATAATATTAACGATCGTGAGATATTTACGACGAGTGATTCAGCCATGCAGTGATTAAGTTGAAGTTAATTGTCCGACCTTATTGAAGGGCCGTAAAATATAATCTATACGGTGGTGGGAAGAGTTAAATAATATGTAAACGATCAAGAAACATATGGCGGGCCGCGCCTTCTGATTAAGTCATCGTCAGTTTATGGGGTTGTGGGTCGTAGGTTTACTGCCATTGGCTCATTTCTGACCACGTGACCAGCGCCCACATGACCGTAAAATCACTTATCTCATCGCCTAGCATTAATTAGATATTTCTTTGATACATTGTTGAGATTTTGGTTTCATTGTTTTTAAGGGAGATTAGGGTATTGCAAATAATGGAGATAGAGGATTGGGACATTAGGATAAATACGTGCGTTAGCGTTATCTTTATGGGTAGATAAGTTTAACTTTGTTGGGAGTCCCGAAATGATTGTTTGACCAATCTGGGGAACGGGGAGTACGAACTGGTTTTCCATACGTAAACGGCAAAGGGCAAACCACTACATTCCATTGTTTGTTTAAAGTAAAGAAATAAAATTTTTACTCCACAACTTGTCAAGTAAAACCTCCACACTTCGAATTTAGGAGTAAAAATTTTAGTTATAAGTTCATGTGTTTCCCTTCTAAAGCAAGCAGAAGTAAAGATATAAATAGTTATGTTTTAGGTAGGATGATAAACAAAGTATGGCCTCAGAATTCATGAGTGGAAAATTTATAACTTACAATGGAAACCAATATAAATTAATTTTCCAGTATTAATTGTATTGTGAGTTTTGTATCACAGAGTAAAGAATTCCTTGCTCTGTGATAGTATTCAACTAGAATCTGTACGCACTCTTGGACTTGTGGTTCGCGCACTCTTGGATTGTTTATACTGTACTTCAATCACGGCAGAATAACAGAATCGGAGATGGAGCATCATATATATTCAATTATTTAGTATCATACTATTTTTAAAATACATAAATACAAACTGGTTTGATCTACTTCGCTAATTGTTAAATAACTGAACCGACCAAGTTCTAGAAACATCTGGTAGGTAATAATTACAATCAGCACACGCAGCACGATAAGGCATTCTCCGTCAAACCGGCAGAGTTGCACAACGTGTAACAGGTGTGTTTAAATTAATCGTCCTATTTCTCCTTATCAATCATCTCCTTGGCAACAGTTGCAAAAAAGTATCAGTTCCTCTCGGCTGTCACTAGTAACAACATGGGCTTCACTGGCCATGTCAGTTTGGCGGTCTTTGGTCCAGCAACAATGGAGCTTGCTTCTGCGGTGTTTGGTCGGTGTTCACAGCTGTTTGTTTGTAATCAGCTGATATAAGGCCACCAGCTGGACGTCTCGCAACCACCAATTATCTTGCGAAGGTCGTCTTGAGCTCGGAGTCGAGGACGCTTTCAGTATTTGTTTTACCGTATGCATTAGCATATTAGCTTTGAAATTTTGAAAGTTTTTTGACGGTTTTATAATTTTAGCTATTTTAAGGCAATTATTGGTATGATACTTCTAACAACCAAGCACAATGCTTTTATCCATTGGGAATGTTTGTAGCGTGTTTGTGAGCCTGGTTAATATATACATGGTGGGAAAAAGTCTGGAAACGATATGATATCTTTAAAAGTATTTAAATTACATTAAAGGACATCACATTAAAGGTATTTAAGAATAGACAACAATGCCGCATCCCCGACCTCAAATGGATGACCGAGTCAAAGATGGCATACGATCAAACTTTGCATTAAAATCATATTGCTGAAAACAAAAAATGCAATAACTCCCGATCCACTCGACCTTTAGAGGTCGGGTTTGTGGCAAATTTCTCAGAATGCAAAGTCCTTAAAATGATGTATCATATGACGTAGCACAATGCAGTTTCCCTAACGACCTCCACTAAGGACGTCCCTAAAGGAAGTTTTGGGAAAAACCTCATTGGCCTACGTCATATGATACATAATTTTAAAGGTCTTTGCATTCTGAACATCAATTTGTTACAAACCCGACCTCAAAAGGTCGAGCGGATCGTTAGTTATTGCATTTGTTGTTTTCAGCAATAAAGTTTGATCGCCTGTCATTTTTGATCGCCCTGGTCATCCAGTTGAGGTTGGGTTTGCGGCATTATTCCCTATTCTTAAAGACCTTTTATTTTATGTACATATTAACGTATGCTTACATTTAAGATTTTCTTCTGACTTCTTATAGACCGCCCCCATTTTGGAGGTCCAAGGACAATAAGTAGTTTAGGAAGTAGTCTTCGTCACTTGAAACCAAATTGCAAAGTTTTAGTTTTGTTACTTAAGTACTTTAAAAAATATTAAATCGTTTCCAGACTTTTTTCCACCCTATATTTACATAGATGCAATTTAAATTCCTCGTCTGGTGTAAGCGATATCCTATGTGTTAGGTTGAACTATGTATTTTGTATGTGGTTCATCAAGTAAAGAAGTTTAACGATCTTAAGCATATACTGTTTGTATACGTCTGAACGTGAATTGCGTGCATCTTGATTGACTTGTAGCTAATCTTTAATGCGCTGTTCAAACACTTTTTTGTGTTTTCCCGTTCTCAGGGCATATTTTATCTCATGAATAAACTACTAGATGCTTTTGATTTAATGACGTTGTACAGATTGGAGCTGTTATGGGGGCCATAAGCACTCATCTCTCCGTCGATTATACCATACGGTTGGAATAAAGAAGACGTTTAGATTAATTCTACATCCTTTCGTACATTTTGACATACCTATTCTCAATCCTCTTCTTCAATATTCATTGCAACTTCATAATTGTTATTCCCTTTAAATAGGAAAACAATTAAGTGTTATCCTCACCTATCAATTTAGTGTTATGTTGTTATCCTATCTACTCGTGTGCCATTAATCATTCAGTCCCAAGAGTCATAATGAAAGTCGCAGTAAACTTATGACATTCAACTTGTGTATGTGATCAAAGTAAAATAATGTAGCCTTTTTTGAATCCACTGAAGGTTTACTTTATTTTTAACTTGTTCGTTTCCAAATAGTTGTCGTGGCACTTACTGCTAAATATTACGTTTTGTCCACAATTCTTAAAATATTTTAAGGCATATAATGAAAACGTGTATGGCTAAAGTTAATGTTACTGGCTTTTCTAAACTAGGCCTAATTTTTTTTTTTAATAGTTCTACAAGGTATTTTATGTTGCAAAATATCTATCTTTATACTACAGTTTTGTAACAAAGTTAACCCAAAGTTATTATTGCAATATTATCATAGAAAAACTAACGTAGTTACATTAACTTCGAGCTCCGGCTGAACGGATTTTAAAAATCAAACATTAGTTTTTAAATTACAAAATTAGTTATTAATTTGTAATTTAAATAACAAGATGGATGAAGAACAAACTTTAAAAACCACTACAATAAGCGCTAAAACAAGATCTACAAGATAGCGCAACGCCTGTAAACACATTGCAACAGTCAGCCTTGGAAGGTTGCGCGCCTCGGTGCAGTATGTTACCTAGTGCAGGCGGCCGGTGAAAACTTTCAACCAAAAACTAAATTAGAACTTAAATACCAATTAAGATAATGGTCAAAATATTAATTAGTGCCACACAGTGGAAGGGTACTCACAATCTAGGGATGGACTATCCAAGAACGACCGAACCACACACACTACCGCGGCCAGAGACTGACTGAGACTGAGAACGAGAAGTGCGAAAGCCGCTCCCGCTCCCGCTCCGGCCCCCCTGGTGGTCAGCCCCCCCCCCACATTAGACACCCACACTAAACTGCAGAACCGGGCAGATCTGCAAGAGTCTGTGGCTGCTGGGGCCGTCGTAAAGGTTTTTGGATTTTGGCTTTTTATGCGTCGCTGTAGAAGTCGAGATTTGGAGATCTGATGAATTTTCATTATTTTTTAAGTGTGGTCAGATTAGCTTGCTTTTTCTCTTTTTAAAGATGAATTGATTATTTATTCGTCTTCAATAGTCTTTGTATACTGTAACATAAAGTTGACATCTTACACCAGGTTTACTGTAATAGGATTAAAATTACAGAAATTTATTCAAGGGTGGACTATGTAGGTAAGATGTAATTTGACGTCATTTGACCCAATCTTATAAAACACTGGAAATTGCTGAGTGACTAAATTCGGTAAAATGTTATTATGTAGTGCAACATTTTCAAATAATATTAATTTTTAAACTTACATTATCCGTTTCTGTTTTTGTCGAAGATGGGATTTTATTGAATAAAAGATTGTAAAACCATATTTATGTTTTATACTAGTCAGAGCAGTGTGTTTCACCAGAATTGTGTGGGGTTGTATATTTTGATGGGCGACACTCGCTCGAACAATCTCGACGTAGAAGACCGAAATCCGATTGCTCTAGACACATAGGCCTTCATTTTACATAAGGCCCAGAACAGATGACATACAGTAATTAATTGTTTTCCCTTCCAATACTTTAAACCAATTTCAACAAATGTTAGTGGAAAGGTGAATATTTTACTTGATGTAAATACAGTATATGGTAGGTCAATCATTAAAGAGAATTTATATACACATTATGCATAAAGGCTTTAGTTAAACACCTTGGCTGTTTTGAACTCCATCGAGCTTAAAAAAATTCAAAATATCACATTTTTAATCTTGTCCAGGAGGACAAAAGATACAGCGAGAAAAAACGCCCGATGATAACTTATAATAGTCTAATTAGTTTATAATTAGGAGAATTTACAAGTTTATAAAAAAAATAATGCAGAAACTTTATCATATGGAGCCCTCCCCATTCTTATCTGTGGGAGGCGGGGGGAATGAAGGGGTGCCTCCCGTTTGGGGAGGGGGGGGGGTTGCCCAGGTGTGAATTGTTGAGGCACGTGCCTGATGCCTACCCTCATACATCACCCCACCTGGAGTAGAAAAAAGAAAACGGTCTCGTCACTGACCATTCTTCATTTTTTTCTGTCGCCTCCCCTATCCCCTATTCATAGGGCCCAGACACAAGGCAGAGACGACGATTATGCGTTGTGTTTCATCAACTGTAAACTGTTTGATTCTTTTAAATAATGCTGTATAGGCCTAATACTGAGTAAGAGAACCTGATAGAGGGTTATCTTAGACCTATATTGAAGTGGAGGGAATGTTCTCTTTCACGTCGGTGTTTTCACTGCACGACAGTTATATTAACTTAGACTACTGTTATAAAACGTAGTTTGTTAACATATATGGAAAATTCCTATAGTTCTGAGTTTTTTGTGATCATGTATGCCTTGACATGCTAGAATATTGCATAACTTAATTTTAAAATTCAGAGCTAAAGCCTAAACTTCATGTAGCAAATTAAAGACAATAAAATCAAACTTTTGGTTTACTTTTAAATTTTTATGAAGGCCAGTTGTTGCCATGTTGTAATTTATTTAGTTACTCAATACTAAATTTTACGAGAATTCAAATGTTAAAAACAATTTTATAACATAATAAACTTTGTATAGGGATTTATAATAAAGTAAAATAACTTGCTTGCAAAATAGTGGAAATGACAATAAGTGGGAAATAGTTTGAATTTTGTATTACTAGTACTTTGAAAAATAATGGCAAAATATGATACCGTTGGCTACTTTTATACTTAAATACTTGTAGTATCTATGGTCTATAGTCACCTAGAGAGTTTATGCAACATGCGATAAATTTCACAGTAAACGCTAAACGGTAGGTTATTTAAATTTGGCAAATTTGAGAATAATACGCCATGCAGCTTGGTTAAACTGAATAAACAATGTGTAATTATTCCCATTGATTTTTTTCAACCAGATTTTGTAACTTTAAGCCGTAAACTAACTAGACACACCATTATTTAAATAGCGTTAAGGTTTTAAAACATTGATTTACCATTAGTGCAAAAACTCTCTTAACGTACAATAAGTGTAAGTTTTCCTACTATCCCCATAACGGTTACAGTGGAAATAACGTCAACCATGCAATAGGCTATGTTTCAGTTGTTACAAGTAGCCTATGCTGAATTTTTCTTCTCAAATATTCTAGTCCCTTTTAAATTTGAGATTGAAATAAAGAAGCATTTTGCATTGAATTATATTCACCTTATTGAAGTCTTTGTCGTCTAGAACACTCAAAATCCTTCAATAATTAATTGTGAGATCAAGGTTTTGAATTTTGTCATTGAACTGTTAAAACAATTCAGTTAAATTATTACTTTGAATTAGTACATCCAAACCAGCTTGAGTTGTTAATCTAAAAATATATTATTTTTTAAATACAACTGTAAAAGTGTTAGCCAAACAACATCAAATAAAAAATATGGGATCTCCATTTTGGCTCTAATATAATTGGCTCGTAACAACAACCTACACGATTTTTAAGTAAAAGACTTTGTCTAATCACGCAGTCACTATACTGTAATTTAGAGCAAAGTCACAAAAATTTGATTATTTTCTCATATTTATCGTTTTGTTTACACTAGTGTATTTTAAGCTTTTAAACTAATGTCTACCTATTTATTAACTTATAAGCGGATAGCCCGCCAAAAATGATTGGTAAGTTTCTTCTTTGACATAAGTCTTTCTATTCTTACTTTTTCAATAATGGACATGTTCTTGTGTAAAGCGTAGTAATTATTAACTATTTACGGAATTTATAAGATAGTACAACCAAGCTGCACTTGATTGTGATGGTTATGTATAAAGACCTAATGTGTTTCTTAAAGCGACCCTTTAAACTTCTTCTGATTACTGTATAGGCCTATATTGTTTCTTCTAGTTATTAATTATAGTCACAACAGTTTATTTGATAGGCCTCGCCTTGGTTGTAGTCAATGCCTTGAGCTTAAACTAAAGTTGAGGGGTAGATATAATTCATATGTCTCATAAGCCACAAAAACTAAAGAATTATGAGACCTTCAATGAATCTTACAACCAACCAGTTCCAAACAAAAATGTCAGTTTGGTTTTAAACAACTAATTTACGACTATTTAAGTTTTACTTAAGTTAATTTTTCTAATTACCTCGTGATAAAATTTTAAAACACTTCAAAAGTACTGTAATATAGTTAAAAGGGTCACCTATTGTGTAACGCCTTCAAAAAGTAAACGACTACCTGCTACACGTTCCTATCGTGTTGTATGTGTTTGAATGAAGGCTCTCTCAGATCTTCGGAAACGAAAATTTGTTGTTTGAGTTCATGCTACACGATTTTTACACCTCAATTGTGTTATTTATTTTAGTTAATTTAAATTTAAAATTTTTAACAGAAATTAAAAAAAATTTTGCTTAAATAAGTTATATACTGTAACTGTTTTTGTCTCCAACTATATTAACTTTACCATAGGTTGGGGTTTTCCAAAACAAATGAGAAAATATTATTTGTAAGTTCTCCAGCCAAATCCTTCAATATTCAACGGAATGAAAAATGCTAAAGATATACAATAATCTGTAAACCAACAGATATTTATAGTTTTTATTTTTGACTCTTGGCAATTTAGTATTTTTTAAGGGCTAGAGAATTTGAATACCCTAATTAAAATTTCATAAAAAGTGCTAGTATTTTCGTTTAAATGTTTGAATGCCATAGCTGTTCAAATACACCAATCTACCAATTCGTTATACACTAATACACCAATCGGGGGTGGTTGCTACTGCCCAAAAATTATCCAGTAAAGGAATTTGTCTGTAAATTATTTTAGGTTAGTCTATTGAATTGATTTTGATCAGATTAATCATTAACTCAATATGTACATGTGGAGTGTTCATAATAATGTATGTGGGATAAATTTGTTATTGTTTGGAAAAGCAATTCCAGTTACAGGCCCACGGTTTGTATGTGATGCGCTATGGGCCCGACTGGGACGGTGGCGACGTCCTGTAATCCACCTACTTGGAGGTCACGAATTGTGAGCGATGGCTTGTGGATGCGATATTCCCTGGTGGGGATTAACGTCCGCACTAGTGAATACTAGTTCATCCATAAGTACCATCCTCATAATTAGACCAATTCGTATATGGGAGGTTGAAATTGTGGTTTGGATCCCACGTTAAACTGTAGGTCCCTAGATACCATTGGCTGTTGGGCTATTAATTAACAGTCCTGTCTGTCTAAAGGAGAATGTCGGCCTTAGTTAGTAACAAGACTACAAGATCGCGCCACAATCATCCTACACTCATCTCTCATTCATACTTGGCTTTAAACTACCTATTGAGTTAGGTCGCCATTCCAATAAGGTATTAAAGGTATTAAAATTTTGCAAACCCTCCCTTTGATATGAATCACCAAATAAAAATAAAGGAAATGCTTGTACCTAGGGCCACAATGTATCTTGGGCTAGCCCAGGTGTTCCCTGCTACATGCAGTGTTCCCTGTTAAAACCACTCTCAGCTGATACTCCAAGATCTAACCCTATTTTTGTTGTCTAGACATGAGTGAAAGTATGTTATGTGCCAAAGTAAATATTTTTTTACTTACAGTAGGATTAACGAAATGCGATACATTGTTGAAAAACTTGTTCTGCAACACATTTTTATACTGTACTAGCAAACAGCCCGTCAAAAATGACGGGTAGCTTTCATAATGGTTGGTCATGAATTTGATGTTCACTTGAAAATGATCACAGAATTTATTAATACACAGTATTAAAACCAAAATTTTTCCATTTCTTTAGCAATGTGAAAAGAAACCTCCGCATACCGTTTGAAAGGTAGTGTCTTGTAGATGAGCAGAATGATATTTTGATTCACATCAGCCCCCGAAGTTACGCCCTACAGGCTTTGAAAATTTCAATGTTAATCTTATGGGAGAACGATAATTGATTGATCATGAAACAGCTGTTTTAATAACACATTATAGCAAATCAGGAAGAACAGTTTATGTTTTATCTATAATTTTTTTTAACTAATTTGCTCAAGATCAACTAAATATTTGGTCGAATTTCGACCAGTGGGCGATTTTCTAATCTTCTATAATAGGCAATCATGTTTCTTTTCCTCCTTTTTTTCTCAGCTCATGTGCATTGTAGGAGAAATCTAATATATTATCGCATACCGTTAGAAAGGTATAGTCCTGTGTAGATGAGGAGAACCCAATTCTTATTCTTGTTGGACTCCAGAGCTACGCCCCACAGGGTTTCAAAGTTTCAATGTTAATCTTTTGGAAGAAGGAGAATTGATTTAATCATTAGACAGCTGTTGTAAAAACAATGGCTAAAAACAGGAAGAACAGAGGTTTCAGTTATAAAATGTTTTTAAACTTCTTGGGTCCAGATCATCTAAAACTTTTGTCTAATTTCGATCAGAAGGCGATCTCTAGTATATCATTAATACTTTATAAGTTTAAATAGTTTACAATACTTGCTATATCATATGGATTTACAATATAGTAGGCATATGAGACTTTACAGAAAAAGATAACGATTAAAGGGGTTTTAATTGTATTTCCATTTAATCCATTCCAGTTGTATGTCAATTAACTTATTGGTACAATTTCGCTGACTCAGAGTCTATTTAATTTGCCAGAATTTGGAATTTGTATCGTATTTGTTAAACACTCCAGATTTACCAATCTGATTAAGTGTGCCTTCAATCTCTGCTGGTCATTTTTGCCTCCTTACGTTCTTTTTTAATTTTGTTAGATCTACGCAGAGTCAACGTCCCCATTAGGTTTTGGTATGACTACCATCGCTGAGCACCATTCTGTGTGGGCTCTTCCACAGTGTTTATGCATCTAATTGAACCTTGCTTTCAAGTTCTCACTTGAATTTTTCTCGCAATGGTATAGAAGTACATTCCTAGGTGTACTAAGTGTTGCTGGATTGTCCTCTAAGTCAATAGTATACAGTAGTAGGATTTTTACCTTCACTAAAACACTATTCAAAATGTTTATTCTTTGCCTTTTGTTTCCACTTTACTTCCATCTCCTTTTCTTATTCTTGGTATTTCTTATTGTATATTTCAAGACTTATTTCTTCTAGTTCATAGTTCCACATTTCATATTTTTGTACTCGATTGTTCATATCAGTAAGAACAATAAACCAACTTTTAAACATGTAGAATCAGCCTACACGACCTTAAGAGGATGAACAATAAGAATATAAGAAAGTTATGTGACTTAGTTATAATAAAAATTAATGGATTAAAATACGTTGGGAAGAATTTCACAAGCAAAAGATTATGTATGCATTTCAAAACATAAAGCTCATTAGTTGATAGTTATAAAAACATATGTGTAAACAAATATATTAATAAATAACTCGTAAGTTTAAATATGTAAATTCAATCGTCTATATTAAATAAACTCTCTTTATAGTATAGCAACCAAAATTTCACTAAAGCATCAGCTGTTAAATATTTATTTTACTGCTTTAAAATCCACTGCAACATTACATGTCCCGGATTTAATCTGTATCTGTCAATTATCATAGAATTGAAAAGTTGTCTGTTTTGTTTACAAAAATACTTTGTAAGTAGCAGTGGTGTCAAATTTCAATGTAAAATATGGATCACCTGGAGCAGTAAACAAATCGACAAAATCACGTCTTAGATTGGTCTAAATAAGGTCTAATTTTCATTTTGCGGGTTTGTGAGGCATTTTCTGAGGGATACCATATTTTTCCTATCATCTAGGTGTCATAAGAAATCAATTGACACCAAAACGACCTCGATCCGTTCAGTAGTTCTCTCTCTAGAGCCTTAAATGCACTCTTTTATTATATAAGATTACACATGGTAAACATAACCACAAACAGAGCCAGATTAACTTTTTGACACCCTAGGCCAAAGGTCACAACTGTGAACCCCCCCCTTTTGCATTATTTAATGTAGGCTACCATTTTACCACCATATTAAGTTTAGATATGAAACCAAATATTATATAATTGTAATAAAGAGATAAATTTAAATTCAGGACAAAGGAACAAGGTAAAGGCAAACCTTAAAAGGTAATGGTGAAGAGAAAGGTGTGCTGTTTACCGTTAATTAGGGGAACGTTTACCACTGGTCGAGGCCTGTTTACGCAGGGGGCGCCCTTTACCACCTGTTGGGGGCGTTATTTAACTCTGATCAAGGGTGCTATTTACTGTTGATTATAGAGTAGTGTTTACCGCAAGTCGGGGTGATGCTCTTGAACGTAAATCAGGGACACTCTTTATGGGATATCGGGGGTGCTCGTCTCCGCCACGAAGGAGCCCCTCGGATCCCGTCACCTTAGGAGTCACCTAGTTTGGCTAAATAGATCTTTCTTCTTTATCTTTTGCTGAATACTCTATTTACTCTTGTTATTAAAGAATTTTTAAAAAATTGTGAAAAAACCAGAATTAAATTATATTTACAGTTAAATATTTCTTCACTAAAATGTAGTATAAAAAAGGCTGTTTGATGCCCCCGCCTGGCTGACGCCCTAAACCATGGCATAGGTTGGCACAGTGGATAATTTGGGCCTGACCTTCCAAATGACAACATTGCAGGGCGAGAGGGGTCTGCAAAAACAGCTGTTAAAATTTCCATCGGACTATTTTCATGCATCTTTCCCCGTGCTTCTTTAGTTACTATAGTAAACTATAGTTTACTTCATTATGCTTAAAGTAAATTTGTTATAAATACTTTAATACTAGATTCTTACAGAGGGTCCTTTAAGACTTAATATGACACTATGATTAGGTTTCTGGACAAACTATTTGTTGAGATAACTTAATCTAAAAATGTTTCTATCATTGTACCATGGGTCACAACAAAAACATGCACCTTGTATCTTGGGCCAACCTAAGTTACAATACATAATTTCTTACAAGGTACTTTACTTTTATTTTAAATGTCTAATATACCAATTTACTTGCATTGAATCTTATATAAACTTCGTTAATTCATTTAAAAAAAAAATTTTCATCTTCCTATGACATATTACGTTGCCGCCCAAGGTGGCCCAAAGTACAGTTATGGTGGTTCAAGGTACACCAATTAAAATTTTGTTTATAAATTACTTAAAAAATAATAAATATTAAAATAAAATTCTGAAATTAATTTAAAAAGGTCCTAATAACACAATTTATTAAACAAGTCAAAAATATAACTAACTTTTAAATTAGAGTAAGAGAACAAAACCGACCTAAGGTACAAGCATTTTACCTACCTAAAGCCAAAGTAAGGCATGTGACAATTAGACACGCATTCACAACTTAACAATGACAGAACTAATTTTATTGTGTTTACTTTCTTTGATCGTTATTAAGAGAACTTGTCGCCTTGTAAAGGAATAAAATGTAATCAATAAAATGTAACTTTTACTTACATTCAGACTTTATTACTAAGGACAATTTTTAAAAGGTAAAATGAGATAAGTTTTAAGCTTGTGCCAGGTAAAAATGAACTTGAACAGAAAGAAAACTTTGCCAACAATCGAGTATCAACACGGAGGACCCAGCCAATGTCATTGATAAGTCATGAGTGAGACCGAGAAAGGGTAGGACTCCGTTGATGCTCGATTAAAAATATTATTTTCTTTGGCTTGCGACCCAACAAACCTAAAACCTCTTGCACCCCTGGGCCCAGGCCCATTTTCAAAATCGGCCCTGTCCAGTTATTTATAATGTATATACAATTATAAAAAGAAATTATTAGAATTAGGAACATAATTCTATAAAAAACTATTGATTATAAATGTTATCAAGGCAAATCGTGTTAAAATCAAACTCAGTTAGCTAGAAAATTTAATCCATTTGTGGGCTTCCATATACAGCACTTATAGATGGGCCATAATTAAGTTTTCTAAAGATTCACCACTTGTCACTGAACGATTCATCCACATAATGTATAAACTAAACATTGGTGAGATAAAAATCAAACAACACATTGTACATTTAAAGAGAAGTCAATATATATTTCAAAATACAGTTAGAACAATATATATATTTATAATCATCTATATTAACACAGAGAACACGACGTGCTAGGGAAACAACTCACGGCAGACCCTGTATTTATAATATCTTATTTACAATATGCGGATTTATACACTGATGAACTATAGACGGGTAGCCAGTGTATCGAATGGTCCCGCGATGTTATAAACCCTAGTGGAACCAACTGTTTTTATTTACATTTCAAGCTTAGGTAAAAAAGTCACAAAATGGTAGTAAAAAAAGATGTAAGACATTGAATCATTTGTACTCTCTCTCAGGGATAGCTCTGGTAACTCGTTTGCTGCTGATTTCCACAAATTGTAGATGCAGTGCTAACATCAGTTAGAGTTTATACGTCAGTAGTGTCAATGTCGTCAGTGTATGCTTTCAAATCTCGGGTAAGTTGGATTGTTGAATTTACTAACCAGAGTTCCAAAAGCACCCAAGTAGTGATTACAGCCTTCCGTGCGAATGTGGGAAAAAAGTTTTCCCGCTAAAAAAAAAGCTATAAATTTAATTTTTTTAACGTACCTAAATAATTGGTGTACAAAATCACAAAGGAAATTCAACTGAGTGTTTTCAGCAATGATTGTGTTAAGGAACAAGTCTTAATATTTCCTTATCATTGGTTATTGAAAAAATAGTAAAATTAGCTCAATAAAACATTTAAAAACAAAAACTCTTAATTTAAACTTCACGAGCGAACAAAAGGGAGAGATTCGTCTGTCAATTTAGATTTTTGTAACTGAAAAATTTATATAAATGCTGTTTTAGACTTTTAATAACAATGTTTTAAAAATATGGTATTTTTCGGTGTTCCAGATTTAACCACAAGATGAGTACTAAATTTAAAATCTTAAAAACACAAGCTAACAAGTCATTATTATTTTTTCGGATTTTTTTAACACGATAAGAATATTTCAAACATTATTTGGGCTGTTAATAAAAAAGTCTGTTTATGTTTGGTTAAAAATAAGTAAATTTATAATTAAAAATTAACTATTGTAAATTGTTTTACCAAGAAAAAATATTTTAAATACTGAAGGTTGACAGTTGATTTGTAATAATCTGCACCCTCTGAACAATTTTTTGGATAACAATTTTAATCATCCACTAAGAGAGAGTACTCTTATTTGAGTGAATATAAATTTGTATGGATTTACAGATTTTTCTTTTCTTTTTAGTGAGAGTTGTCTTTGACTTGGTCAATAATCCTCTCTTTATAAGTAAAGATTTTTTATGAAAATATAAATACATTTACATAAGGAACACACTGTTTACTGTCTAAACATTTTACATTCACCCATATTTTCACAATTTTTTTAAAAGTAAAAGCTGTTTTCTAGAATAAAATTTAATTCTTTGTATTTTTCTTGACTTTAATGTATGGTAAAGTTTGTTAAATTGACTCCTTGAGTATTTTTTTTCCTGAAATTGTTCAAGATCTGTTTAAAAATATAAAGATTGTTTCATTGGCAAGTCTCACTGCTATTCATAATATTTGCTAAGTTTAACCAATCATTATTCATTATTAATTTTTTCCTATAGATTTTGAAACATTGATAATATTAAAATTTTATAATAAATGCCATACAGGTACCACATTATTATTTATAGTTAAAAAAAAGTTAATAACGGTTAGGTCCCAGTGATTCACGAAGACAGAGTTTTAAATTCAACTACAAGACAAGAAAAAATACACACATAAAACATATTTACTCTATCTTTAATCTATTCATTGGTTTTAATCAAGCAGCACAATAATTGATAATTGTTTTCTTTAAATGTAATTTTTTCGTTTTAAGAAATTTTTTGCAAGTAGCTAAATTTAAATTTTAAATTTAAATTTAAAATTAAATTTAAATTTAAATTTTGCAAAAAATAATGTATGTTGAACATTTTTTATTTATTCACAAAACCATCAGAACCATTAAAATTTGACTGGTAGTTATTAACTTTAGATTTTATGTGCATTCTTAAACTTGTACACTTAAGTAAATAATATTTTCCAAATTTATAACTTGCCTCTTTGTAAATTGTGATGAATGTTACTTTCATTTTGTTATCAATTAAATTAAAATTTAATAGAGTAATAACCCTTCAAGCGCTAACATGGTTGTTTTAAATGTTATGCTAAATTTAATTTTCTTTCAGAGCATGGATGGATTTAGATGGGTGTTCGAGCTTGCGTAAAGTCATACTTAAATAATAAACCCAGTGTCCATCAGAACCCAATTTAAATGGTTCAATTTTGGAGCTAAAAAGGTTGCCTATTTCTCTTATCAAAGAACAATCCTTTCAATAGTTTATGTTACAGGTCATAACAATTCCAAAAAAAATATCATTCCAAACAATAATTGTCATGTAAATCAGGGCACCTAGCGCACCCCCGTATATCCGCCCAGGTTATGGAGTACTCTTTGAAAATGATAAAACTAATTTGGGAGCTCTCTATAATTCATTGGCCATTAACTAAATAAAGTATACTTTATAACCAGTTGAAAAACTGGTTAACAAAATGATTGTTAAAAAACTCAATCAGCATAAGTGGGTGGTCGTTAAAAAAGGGGAGCCATAATCCAGTCCGTAGACCTTAGGTATTTCAAAATCAAATGCTTCAATAACTGTAACAATTGCTGTGATTGCAACCTTAGCACCAAATATGAAACCAAAAAGGATCAACTGTGATTACTGTATGTAATTTTGTAATTGGAGTGTTAAATGTTCTGCAATGTTTGAAACCAAAGACGCTTTAAAGAACAAATAAGAACAGTCAGAAGTGTATTCGGCTAACATATTTCAAATACAAATATTACAATGTGTAGGTCAAAACATCTTTGAAATTAATGCTGGTACATACTGTTGGTAAATACAGTTAATTTTAAAACTTTATTTATATATGGCAACTGTACTAGACATTTTAAACAACATTCTAATTTCCAATAAAAACATGAAACACTAAGATTTTATTATAAAACACTCATCCGATACAACTACCTTTTGATTTTATGGTGGAAACACTAAATAATTACAAAGCAATAAAGACTATAACAAAATCAACAAAGAGTGAATACTCTTTTCAAAACATAACATAAAAAGTATTACTAAAATAGAAACACACAACATAAACAAGTTGAGAATATTTTGTGCAAAAAAACATGTCTGTGCTTATGTATTTAAAATGTACACTTATTCAGGATCTAGCAGTCTTTTGGTGTTGTTTTCTCCGCGAACAGTTTGTTTGGTTCTTATGGTTTGTCACTGGCTTTTGTTGTATTGGTAAAAACCTGGTACTTAACTTAGAACTCTAAAACAGTGTCTTACTAGTGGCCATAATGATTAATGTCTCCATCAATGAAAACATCTAAAATGTTAAACACTACATGGTTACTTTTTATTATTCTCGTTGGATCAGACTCCCTAGAAAATTTTGAAGATGAATTGTTTTTGCAATGTCTGTGGAGGAGCAGATAAACATTTTAACAGTCTCTTGACACTTTAAATGGATCTTTTATTTAACTTTCTTGCAATTATCGGCCAAATAGCCTATCTGTTGTAAAGATGATATTCCAGTTTTTAAAGCATAACCTATCTGCCTTTTACTTTGTATGATACACCCTTTAGGAGGGAATGCCGTTTTTTGGCTGTTTATCTTTATAATTTTGTTTTACTATTGATTTTCGAGACTAATGCAATAAGATAACTCTTGTAATGTCATTATTTTTAATTAATCCATAATTGACTACTGGAAACTTCTAATATGTTTTACTTATGTTTTAATATTTTAATGTAGAGAACACAAACTATCATCAGTCAAGCCAATACTGAGTAAACGTTTGATCAACAGACATTGATGGCAAAGTTTGCTTCCTTTTTATAGGTTTATGGTGAAAATTAATAACTTTAACACTCTCTCGATTTTGGATATTAAATAATATTTAGGTATGTAATATGTTTATTAATATATTACATATTTTGTTATCAATTTTAAAATTCAATGTATTTTTTTTTTCAAAAATAATGGGGTTTCCAGTGTGTTAAATTGTGTAAAACACCATTGCTGGAATGCTAAATTAAATCACATTCCCCCATAAATAAGGCTTCTTTTTTAAACAGCTGTTAACTGTAAACAGGTTGTTGGTGGAAATTTAACAGCTTTATTACCATGACACTATGTTAAAAGTGAATTAAAACCGATGAGCAAGGCTCGGTTAACCTGTTACTAATAACTAATTTACCTAAAACTAAGATAGTATCTTATTTGGTTAAAATATTTGAATGCTAAAAATTTATGTACGGTATTTAATTTTTAAATTTATTCATGTTTTCAGTAATGGATTAAGATATGTCATTAAGGATTTGCTACTACATTTCAAAACCATGTTTTAGTCTAACAATTTAAACCCAGTTTTTGCAACAGCTGTGATAAAGTGAACGATGAAAAAAAGGCAAAAAGAAAAAAGGGAGACGTGGCAATGCCAGCTAGTGTGACGTCGCTAGCGCTTTTAATGATGAGAGATGCAAAAAAACCTCATGGCATTAATTTAGTTGAATGTTCTAGATGTTAGTCAAAATTCTTAGCGACAAGCCTATCTAAGCCACGCCAGCTGACACAGCACTCACCACTCTTTTTCTGTAATCCTTGGCCAAAAACCACTAAAATATTAGTCAGTTGATCAACCGTTTCCTCCATTTAGGACGAACAGATTATTTTAAAGACAAAAGTTAGACATCTGTTAGAAAATATGGGACAAAAAATCCACTGTGCAAGGACATGTATGTCTTGATTAAATTACTTGTTCAAAGAAGAATATCTCTTTTAAGTTAAATTTTAGTTTGTCATTAAGAGTTGAATTAAAAAAAAAAAAAAAAAATTGCTCCTAACTGTTTATTTAGTCCATTGCAATATTTTTATTAGAGTTTGTTAACTTTATGTTGAAAGATTACAATAGTAAATTCTGCTCCAATGACCAAGTTTTAGAAAAGTGTGAGAGATAGTGATGATGTTGCATGAGAAAGTTTTGGCAAAAAATAAGATTTAAAATATTGTCTTCAATACATAATTTGTCTAGCAGCTTACTAGTTTCTGGATGTGTGTCCTATTTTCCAATCTGGAGTCAAAAGTTGAAAAACACTGTCAGTGTTTGCCAATTTGTAGTAAAAGATGGGGTAGTCTTAACGAGAAAGAACTTTAAATGATTCTCTAACAGTGACGAAAAAATAAAAACTCAGACATGACCATTGGATCTTGACTCATAGCAAGTGCTTACACCACATGGACCGGTTACACATCCATCCTAAAAGTTTTTGAGATTCAGAATTCAGTCTTAATTGACTCAGCTTTTATAAACCTTAACGATCCCATTAGCCACTGTAAAACACCGTTCTAGCCCACACAGTCCTCAGCACCAGCTGCGATTAAGTCTATAGCACCCCTCGCCTCGACTGGCATTCCGCAGCCTAGTAGAGGAAGGGGAAAACCGAATGTTACGGTTGCTGCAGCAGCAGTTGTTCCAGCTCCTCTGCAGAGCGCAGCAGGAATGCTGCAGACTCCCGGTAGCCGGTGATGAGTTGGCGGACCGCAGCCATCTCTTGCGGACTCAGCTTGTGGCTCAGCAAGGGCTTGGAGGGCTTCATGCTCAGGTCTGTAGGCCCTGCGGAAAACGCATCTTTGTAGTATCAAGTAACGCCAAGGGTGTTGTTACTATGGTGGACAAAGAGACTAAAAGCAAACCGCTATGCACATCTAAATTGGCATTTTGAAAAAGTCCCTAGAATGACAGGATATTGAAGGAATGGAAAAATGATGAGAAATGGGTCAGCAGACAGCCAATTGATTTCCAGAGGTCAAACTCCCGTGCTCCTGTTATTGCTGATATTCAGAATCAAATAGGTCCACTGTGCCCTCTGGCTGGTCAACCAACTGATTCACATCATTCCTCAGCCCTTTGTTTCATACCCTAAGTTGACATCAACCCCCCAAATTCCTGAACATGTAAGGATCATGAGGGGAGGAGAAACTGTCATAGTGGACGGCCAAAAGTCTTACACAGCATATTATGAAAACTTTGATGCACCCTTCTCAACTTTGGAAATGGTATAAACCAATTTAAAAATTGTTATTTGAAGGGTGTTAACAAATTCATTTGAATTAATTTCATTATTAAGAGTCATCTTCACCCCTGGGCCATTAGCCCATTGTTGCGCAGTCGGCAATGTTAACCATACGGCTTTTAATGCAAAACATGGTATCGCATTCCCCTGTTTCGGACGCCGTTTTTTAACCGATTTTCTTTAAACTTGGTAAGTGTTTAGTTGAATAGTTATACTATGCATGGGCGGAGTTTATCTCCGCTTGCTGGGGGGCCGAAGGGGTCAGTGATAAAGGACGTTTAATACCATCCTCTACATTCTGGTTGATACACAGCTGTCTTAACTAAGCCGCGGTGTTCGAAGTTTGAAGTAAGCACTTATGGTGGATAGCTCAGTCCCTTACAAGTATTTTGGGGATACCAACACAGTCATGACACTCGGTCAGTTTTTATTTATTCAACGAGTTTTTATGGGACTTCACTAGCGCTCCCGTTGTCTAGACTCCCTATAGATAACCTGTTTGAACTGTGTTAATGGTTTATTAACTAAACGATTTCCATATAGTACATGCACGACATTTTGAAGAAACCACAGACAGGGTGTCTTTAAAGTACGCCACCAAACTTCATAATATGGTTATTTGGGTCAAAGTAAGCAAACAAGTTCACATAAAGGTATATCCTAAAATGCATATTTACCTAGATATCCGCCATATTGTTTTCCACTCAAATATATTAAAGCCAGTACAGGTTATAAAATTTTACAAAAGACAACAAACTCTAAAATTAAATTATGTAACCAATAATAGACCCTTCCAAGGTCGTAAGGATCTGACAACATATAACGGAGTTATTGTGATTTTTGTATTAAAATAACCATAATTCGCATTATTTAATATAATACAAAATCAATGTATCTCGGCAAAAAAATCACAACAACCCCGTTCTTTGTCGTCAGATCCTTACGAACTTGATATCATTGGTTAGATAATTAAATATTAAAACTTTTTTGTCCCATGTACATTTTTTATAAAACTCACCGGTTATGATATATTTGGGTTTAAAAATTTAAAATGTCTGCCATTATGAAAATATAGGAAAAATAGACATTGGTATCAAAGGTCCATTGAATTTCCAACAACAATCCGTCACTGAAATGAAAATTATCAAGTGGGATAAACAAAAAGGTGGATATCTAGGTAAATATATTTCAAGATAGGCCTATACTTTAATTTGTACTACTTTGATCCAATTAACCATATTATGAAGCTTGATGACGTATTTTAAAGAAAAATACCAAAACGACAACAAAACCACCTATAGCAACCCCCGTAACTTTATAGCAAACCCCGTTTTTATTTTGAATGGAACAGCAAGTAAAAAGCTCTATTTAAAAGGCGAATTAGTTGTCCTCCGCCAGCATCTACAGAAAGACACGTAAGTCTCTGCGGCACTAGGTACCTCTAGTCTCTAGTCTTCCAGGCCGAAGACTTATCAATCATGGAGTACGGTGTTTCGTGACACTGATGTTAAACTATAAATCTGCCAATAAAGTCTAGTGACATATGGATGTATAGAACATTTACAATAATTGCAAATCATCTTAATTTTACATCTTTACTAATTCAAAAGTGTAAAGATACACATAAAGCTATTTTTAAGACACT
Source organism: Neoaliturus tenellus (assembly GCA_030545055.2). Taxonomy (NCBI): domain Eukaryota; kingdom Metazoa; phylum Arthropoda; class Insecta; order Hemiptera; family Cicadellidae; genus Neoaliturus; species Neoaliturus tenellus. The sequence continues at coordinate 302,319,872 of CM061531.1, forward strand.
TTTAACCGTCGTACCGGGGCACGGCGCTTACCCGCCTGAGTTTGACAGTCAGTTTTTGCCAACTGTAGGGCCTTAGGTTATATTCCCTTAGCGATTTACGGAATATCCCTACTTAGTATTTCGCGCAAACAGTGTTAAATTTACGATAATCTATTATTATTTAATTTACTTTTCAGTATCATACATGAACATACGTAGAAAATGTAAATATAGAAAATAGTGTTATTTTTTTGAGTAAGTTAAAGTGAGATAAAACTTTGAGCGTTAGGTGAATGGATAATTATTTAGCTACTAGACTTTGTTTTTTCACACCAAATTTTTAAAAACTTTGGGGGGGCCCGGCCCCCCCAGGCCCCCCTGAAACTACGCCCATGATACTATGTCGCTCATACCTCGGAATTTTGAAAATTTTACTAAATTTTGATATATTCCTAAGGAAAATCGAGTTACTTTGCGACGTCTCAAAGAGTAATATTTGTTAAATTTTCAAAATTCTGAAGTATGAGCGACATAACACTTACTAAACACTTACCAAGTTTAAAGAAAATCGGTTGAAAAACGGCATCCTAAACAGGGGAATGCGATACCATGTTTTGCATTAAAAGCCGTATGGTTAACATTGCCGACTGCGCAACAATGGGCTAATGACCCAGGGGTGAAGATGACTCTTAACAGTTGTACGTTCTCATCGGTATCTTTATTTTAAGAAATTTAAGTTAATGTCATGAAAAATGAAGACTGTAAGCTCATTTATAGTAAAACCTCAAAAACTCAACTTAATGTGAACTCATTTTAAAAGGTGAAAGTCAAGTGTTTTGAAACTGATATTACTTCCGCTATTTACTCGATCAGACATGGTAATATCGTCCCTTGATCATGGTTAAACCATGACAAAAGCACTGCTAATGATGGAACCGCATTAAATGGTTGAAAATAATGATTGAACATTTAGATATCACATGCCAGCAATGCTTGTACCACAGAAAAGTGGCCCCATAAGTAACAAAATCAAGTTTAATATGTAATACCTTTGCTCAGACCGAAGAAAAAATCGCGACTACAAAGAGTCACATGGTGAATGCCCGAGCATCGCAAGTGCGTTTGAGGTAACGAGTTATCCAGATTGTCATATTATTAAGTCGAGTTTTTAGGGTTTAACTGTAATGAGAAAACGAAACTTGAACAGTTCTAAAAATTTATAGGTCAAAGTCACTTCTACTTTACTGCACATTCGTGTCAAGTATGACTAGTGATTGATTAGTTGACTTGATCAATATATTTAAAAGTTCACTCTATCCCCAAAATAAAATGTTATGAAGCACTTTTGAGATATTGATTTATAATCTCATGCTTAACTTTTTATACTTGCATCAAGTATTGTTACGCTCCTTTCACACATCACGGTTTTGCCCGTACGATTAAAAATCGCACGTCGGACATTCCAATAGAATCTTATGAGACCTTTCACACTGGCACGGCAACGGTTTTTAATCAGCTGCCAATTACTTGTATGCTGTGACAGACGGTTTTTAAATCGTGCGGTTTTTTCCCGCACGGCTAAAAACGTGATGTGTGAAAGGAGCGTTAGAAAGTTTAAAATGGAAATATTCAGATACAAATCACACAAGCAGTCTTAAAAGCTAACATTATGATAGAAGCTTTAAAGGATAAACTCTAACCGTTGTGCATCATGGCGGGGGCTCCGAATGGAGGGGTGGGGAAGAGGGGGGTGCCGGGGAAAGGCTGGGGCCCTGCCCCCCGCTGGAACGCCGGGCCGAAGTTTGGTCGGAACAGAGCACTGGGGGCAGTCGATGTGGCGGCTCCATTCAGCGGACTGCTGGTGATGGAACTGGAACAGTTTTGCCAACTGTTAGATTTGAAATTTTGATAAAATAATACTAATAATACACTTTACTTGTGATAAGCCGACAGTTACGAGATCATGAGGGCGTAGAATTATGGAAAATGTTGGAAATGTTGTGTTGTTAATTTTGTCGTCTTTAACAGTAGATGTGACTTCCTGTTATATCTCTTCATCTGTTTGGCAGAAATTAATTTGTCGTCTAAGATCCATCTTCTCAAGTCTGCTTCCTTAGATTCTTGTGGGACATTGATATTATCACAGAGTGTAATTGCATCATTCACAACTTCCTTTTTATCTTGGGATTGTTCATGACTGTTGTCTTTCTCTTTGAACATTGGATTTTCTGGTCTAACATGTTTCCAAGTTTTTATTAGAGTTGAAGAATTTGGCCTGAGATGCAGCGTCCGAATCCAGTGTCAGACTATCGCGAATCAACTGTATTTCATATTATCCAGGATTTTAGATTTATCAGGGTCCTTGATTTTCAAATTGGCAGTTATATTACCCAGGATTTTAGATATATGAGATGAGATGAAACCTCATTGATCTACAATCCTGGATACTATAGTTACCGATTCCAAAATCAAACAACCTATGCGAACCACAGTCCCTACAGCAGACTGCTGCTTGCTGGATTAAAAAGGCACTTCAATTTCGATCTTGAGAAAAAGCCTGCAAATTTTGTAGTGATATGATACTATTTCTATAGTAAATTGCATGAAAGTAGTCCTGTATAAATTTTAACATATATGTTCCCCCTCACCCCCTCTCCCCCTGCAATGTTGTCATTTGTGGGTATGTTTACGATGGCCACAGGTTTATTGGAAGCGCAACCAAAAGTAATGATTTTAAGTTCGCCAACTGAATCCTCCCTATTCTCGGTCTCACTCATGACTATCACTTCCGTTGGCTGCATCCTGCATGTTGCTACTTGATCCTTGGCAACGTTGTCTTTGTCAGTTCGTTTTGTTCCCACAAGTGAGATTTTTTTAACTAATATCATTTTACCTTTTAAAATTTGTTTTTGGTAATAGAGTATGAATATAAGTAAAACTTACATTTCATTGATGCATTTTACTTTACAATGCGGGTACTCTTAATAACGATGGAAGAAAGTGAACACAATAAAATTATTTTAGTCATTGTTATTCTGTGAGTTTGTGTGTCAAATGTTTATGGCACTAGGTTATTTTTATTAGGTGATTCATATCAAGGGGGGGCTGGTATTTCTCGAGCCCAAAGCGCATCAGGAACAAACCTGGGGCCTGACTGAGATGTTATTCAGTAATCCATAACCTTTTAAAGTCAGACAGGGTTCTGGTCTAATAAATGTCGGATTATCAATAGTTACAATGTTCAAATTTTTTAAACAACAAATATGCTTAAAAATATATTTATTTTGCAAGTTATTCTAATTCAGGTTCTACTACATTTTTTGGTTAAACAATTCCTGCTATTATAAAAATAGAAAACATGCAAACAAAAAGGCCTAGAGACATTTTAGTTTCAACAAATTCGTCTACAAATTACCTGATGGCTGGCGCGGGTGCGGGTTCCGACACCTTTGCCAGGTTGGGACTGTCCGGCTTGTTGTTGTTGAGGTGGATGGGGTGTTGGTGCTGGTGTGAGGATTTACTCTCCGATTGGTTGGCAGCACTGGAGGCCAAGTTCGCTGCGGAGAACGACTCGTGGGCGGGCCGACTTGGGGGCGTCTCACTCTGCAGAGGAAAACAAAGTGTTTACTAACTTTGACTTTGTGTCGGTTGTCCGAAGAATTGAAGACGTTTAATCTTGATTTGTAGACGCATAGGATGTTCTGAAAATGTTCAATGTTTTAATATCTTATAGTTATGTTAGTATAAAGTAAGGGTAAAAGTGTAAGGGTAGTCAGTCGATGGTGTAGTTAGTGCGAATCCGCCAGACTTCGGAACCATGGTAGGGATGTCGTGGGTTCATATCCGCGTTCTACCAGTGACTTTTATCAGTACCATTCATCTCGTACTGTAGCGGTTCACCCCCTTACTTTGTCTAATACGATCCACGCACAGATCAATAGTCTATGTGGACGGGGCAAAGTTAGGCCAAAAGAAATCTCTTAAAAATAAAGTCATAAGATGAAATTAATATATCTATAAAAGTAATCTGTAACTAGAGTTGTTCCAAAACCTTTATATTTCAACTCTAATCCTAGATATTCTAAATCTAACCGAAAGACAGTGGGTATCCAGCAGATAGAAACTTAAGTTAATATTTTATCAGGAGTCTAAGACACTAGCCATTATCCTAGCATGTTGTTCTTAAATTTACATGGTTTCTCTATGTGAAGCGGATTCTCATACAGTAGTGGATATGGAGGGCCGATGACGTATGTTAAATTATGTGAGCGATTTGAGAAGTAGGTAATGGCTCTCATGTTACAATTAGTATATCATTGCTATGAATTAACAAGTGTCGACAAGCAAGTGTATCAGGGTATGATTTTGAACAATAAGAGACAAAATCATTATCATCATAATTTAATAAAAAAAACTGTCAGTCCTATTTTTTGACTTGAGAATCAGCAAGTTATAGTGGGAATTTTATCTCTAGTTCACACCCTGAAACTACGACCCGGGGCAGGTAATGGTGAAAGTTTTTTCTTTACCATTAACCCAAACTCCTTCCCATTTATTCAGTACACGTATTCTGGAAAAAGTGATTAGAAGCTCCCACAACATACCAAAATATTTGAGTCAATAAGGATAAAAAGGGTCAACCCTATTGTATTTTTACTTTTTTATATTACGTTACTGGACAACATACAAGTAAATCAAACCTCTGTTCCTGGAATTCAAGCAATGTCTTTACTTCCCTCTTCATTGTAGAGCCAAAGCCAACAACACAACAGGCCGGAATACCCCCCACCACTTGAGGTAAAACGTCACATTAATAGCATTGACTATATACACTAACATGAATAGACTTCCTTACTCAATGTATTTTGTTTGATACAGAAATTTAGAGGGTTCATGTGCGCCGCACTAGAGGTGTTGTAAACCATGTTGTAATAATTCTGCTGGGTTTAGAGGGTGCCTCAAAATCATTTTATCAGAACATAAACATAACCCTCAATTGAAAAAGTTTCATCCTTGATTAAAAAGAGTGGTAGTACTAATTTACCTATCATATAATATGTATCCAGTATTTCCATATACGCCGCAGAAGATTGTGCCACTGTAAATCGGTTTCAAACACACCTATGCCATGAAAAGTCTATTCACATTAGTATATATAGTCAATGCTAATAGATGGGCCAGTTGATCTGAAATTACACAATTTTAATGTTATGTGTCCTAATTATCACCTGGACATTCCCTAAATTTTCACCCACCCTCCGCACAAATCCGGTAAAAATGGGTAAATTACCCACTTTTTGAAAACACCAATCAGCTGGCCCATCTGATGATGTGACGTCAATCTACTGTATAAAGCACCTCAGCATGTAGTGTGGTCGGACTTGGTAGAGCTGTAAACCTCGACTAGTACTATAAACACTTTAATCAAGTACGCACCCCAGGCAGGACGGGCGGAGGTTGACTAACGGGCTCCAGTCCCAGCCTCATCCGCTTGGCGTTGTGACTCTCATTCTCACACGCCTGTGCCAGGATCTGTTCCGCCTGAACTGACGTCAGGTGTGCAGGCGTCGGCCGATTCTGGAAGTGGAGGAAATAAGTAATTGTCAATACTTAGAATGTTATTCAAGGTTACATTAAGTTTTATTAAGTTAATTAAGTTATCTGTTAATTAAGTTTTGTGGAAGACCTATCTTTTCTGATTGTTATTTGACCATAACCCATTAAACGTCAACAAGATTGTTGAATTCGGGAGGAAAAAGCGTTTTTTCCCCACCTGGTACAGTGCACTTTCGTTCATCCAACTCGGTGACTTGGGAACTCCGCTTTATCGGAACTGATAATTCGGATATTATTAGGTTAACATTTTTTCTTACAAAAAAATATTTTTATGTTTAGTGTTTTCATCTCCAATAAACTATAACCGCACTACAGTAAAATATCACTTTTTGCATCTCTTGTCACAGGACGTTATCAAGTTGTCAAGCCTTGTCACGCTGCATCCCTCGATGTGATTGATGAGGTCGTGTAAGTAATTACAAGAAAACAGAAAGTATCCCCTTCCTAAACCGTCCCTTTGTCTCACAAGTGCACCTGTGTTTTGTCAAAAGCCAATTGACTGTTAAAATATGAGTGAAAATTGAAAAAAAGGTCCGAGGATAAACTCAAAGCTATTAAAAGAATCGATGCCGTTGATTTGACAAAAAAGATTGCCATGGAGTATGGATTTGATATAGTGTGGGGATTGTTATTTTCTACATTGTTTTATATTTCTATTAGTTCATTGCTATCATGTGCAGTTTGTTCAGTTGTTCGCAGTGGCTTAGGCGGGGTTAGTTTTTATAGGATGTGAAGTGGTGCCAGGTACTTTGAAAATATATGTGGCAAATTCTGAAAGGTCTAATGCCACAGCTCTCAAGCTGAAAACACAGGTTGAGAAGTGTTGGTAAATTAAAGAGAAAATGACATAATTACTAAATAAATGGATCAGGAATACACTGTGATACAGTATATTCTCGTGCGTTAAGTTTTTTATTTCTCATCTCATTCCAGTCAGCACACAATGTAAAAATTAAGTTTTTTTAAAATAAAAATGGTAAAAAAAGTAAAAATAAAATCGAAAACGTTTTTTTAACGTAAAAAAGATGAAAAAATGTAAAAGTAATATAATGGTGAAATTCATAACGTTATTTTCACGTTTTATTTTTAACGATAATTTTACATTTTAGTTCTTTTACTTCAATAATGTACATCAATGAATAAAAATATCAGATGATTACACATTTTAATAAAATTCCACGTTAAAATTACGTGAAAAATGTGAATGTGGAAAAAGGTGAAACAAAGAATATTTTTTTCACGTCAAAATTACGTGAAAAATGTGAACGTGAAAAAAAGGTGAAAAGAAGAATATTTTTTCACTCAAAATTACGTTAAAAACGTAAAATGTAAAAAACTGATGAAAAATTAATATCATTTTAACGTGAAAAATGTCAAATGAGAAAAAGGCGAATAATAGAATATTTCTCATGTACAAATTATGTGGCAAAATTTAAATCTATAAAACGGGTAAACGAGAGAATAGGTATTTTTGCATTTAAAAGTTATATAAAAAATGTATATTTAAAAAAATTAAATAAAAAAATTTATTTTTAAATTTTATTTTACTTTTTAGTTAGGGCCTATTGATAATTTTATTTGACTGTCAAAGTATCAGATTTACTTGTGTAGAGATATTGTCTAATTAAGCTTTCGAAATAACAATTTGAATTTCAATTTGTGGTATCAACAATTTATAATTATATTTTTTAGCCTTTACATTATTACAACAGGATGTAATTTCATGCGTTGTTTATACAAATTTTAATAACACTTTAAATATTTAATACTCAATAGTAAATATAGTTATAAAACATTAAAAAATTATTATTATTTACAAACGCAGAGTTATTTCAAATTGGGCCAGAGTTTTAATTTTGACTCAAGTACAAGGAAGGTTGAGTATTAAATGTATAAATAGTAAATTAAATCCTCCTAAAGTACAGCAGAAGTGGCCGAGAGGGTAAAGGCGCTAGGACACTGATAGAAAGGTTGAGGGCTCAAATCCAGGTGGAGGTAAGAAATTTTTGATCGACTTTATTTACATTTTTTTAATGTGTTGGCTAGAAAAAAAGCATTCATTTCAGTAAAACATAAGTTAAAAAGGTAAAAATTAAGTGAAACAAAAACGTTATATTCACGTAGTATTTTTACGCCTTTTTAACGTAAAAAAGTGTGACACTCGCACGTTATAATCACGTGAAAAAAACGTTATAAATCCGTTTCTTGAAGTAATAATAACGTCAAAAATGTTAAAAGGAAACATTATTTTCACGTCTTTTTTACGTTTATGTGCTATCTGGGATGATAATTAACTGTTGCCAAATTTAGCTTTCATGACGAGTTTTCCTGATGAGCATTTTTCTTGAGGGCTTGGTCAAATTTTTTTGCCACTGCCTTCCACATAGAAAAAAACTTGTTGAATGATTGTTGTTGTTGTTAATGTAAAAGAAAGAAAATAAATTACCGATTCCGGCCAGTTGGAGTCTCGCGTCCGCTTGTTTCTACGGCAGGACTTGAGATATGTTCGTATCCTCTTGCGCGCTCGCTCAGCAAACTCTGGGAACTGCCTTGTACAAGAGTCTATGATTGCTTGAATCTTCTCTTTGGGTTGCTTTGAGATCGGTACGATTCTATCTAGGTTTTCATCTACAAAGAGGCGAACAAACATCTGGAACAAAAATAATACTGTAAAATATAGAGTAAAAATCATCCACAGAAGCTGTTTTACGAACAGTTATAAAATTATGAAGGATGAATGGAAGGGAAGGTGTTATCCATACTACGGCCAAGAACTGCTTTGTCTATTAAATAAGTATTGGCAATAATTAGAATTGGAGCGCACTGAGGTGGTAGAATCTATCTCTACCTGCCAAAATTCAGTCAAATTTTTATGACAGATCTTCCAATGGGTATTTTTTACAAGGACATAGTTAATGGTATACAGTAAAGATAAACTGTATACCATTAAATTGCTCAGTTAAGGTGGATTTTCCACTCCAGCTAGAGATTGGTTAGACTCACCAACCATTCTCTTCGTCTTTGCCTTTTTGTTCACTCAATACCTGGTTTCAGCACTCGCCACTGAAGCCAAAGATTTCCAGTTCAATTAATGATGATACCTAACAACAGGTCGGCTGGTCGGCATTAGATAAAAACAAAACTGGGAATTGGATCATTCTTCACAAGAATATTTAAAAATGCCAAAGACGTAGGGATTAATAAAACCTCAAGTCAACCCCAGCAAGGAAGTATAGCAAGCAAACACTCAGTGAACGAAATTGCTAAGTCCTTTATGTTAAAAAGTATAAGATAGAAAGAAGAACTTGCTGCACTATGTGGGTTTTAAACCGTTTAAAAGTTCTTTTGGGTTCTAAAAAGTAGATATGTTCTCCTACAATACAAGAGTTGCTGTATCAAAAAGAAATCATAAAAGGACTGCTGGCAGACAAAACAAGAGATTAGTTATTCTTATTAAATGTTAAATGTAATTTTAAAACTCACGTTGAAAGCCTTTAGCCTCTCCGGGTCGTGAGGCATTGTTTTGAGATCATCGATTTCCTCTTCCTCATCGTCATCGTCCTCCTTGTTCCCACTGGACGACGTTTCATCATGGACTGAACCAGTCTCTTGCAGCGTGGCAGGACTCTGTGATGGAGGTACATATATCAATGGAGGGTTTGTTCCAAAACTAAGTAAAACGTTGAACACAATTGATAACTCACAGACTGCTAACTTTTTGGTGTCTTTACAGGCGTTTTCCAAAAAATAAAAATGTATTGTATCCTGCAGGTAGAGTAATATTTTTACTTTTATTCACAAAAAAGGTGAATAAAAGCTATCCTGCATAGTTATAAAATGCATAGGGAGAGCATCAGGATTATTTTCATAAACTCTCTGAACTCCTTCTTTATTTGTTAAACCATTGATTTTTTTCCTTCTTTTTGTATCTTTACCTGTTCTCATACTTTTAAATGAAGATCAACATTCGTTACTACTGTATTTTGCAAAATTTTGATCAAATAGTTATTCATAATATTCCAGAACTTCAGAGCTTTTTAAAAGGTTCTATATTGGAACCATCACGCAATTTGTAGACCCTAATAAATACAATTGTTTGAAACAAACATACCCTAATTTTATTTGCACTTAGTTTTTTTCAAAATTTTGTGGTTTTTGCTTGTGGAAAAATATTAAATGTTTGGTTGGTTTTCTAAAACAAACCTATTAACTGAAATTCTATCAAATCCAGTTGACCTTTTACCTTAAAATTAAATGATTGCAATGCTATATTGTGTTTATTTCACTGCTTAAATACACAGAAATATAGGTACAATGTGTGTGGCAAATTTATATGTGTGAATTAACAAGTTGAAAAAAACATTCACCTCTACCACTGATCATAGATGACCCTTCGTTAAAAAGTGTCATGACACATGTGACAACAAACTAATGTACAACCAGAGGCACAAAGGTACCGTATCATCGTTCCCAGACAATCGCGTTACTAATGTAAAAGCAGCGGCAAATAAACGGACAAGTTTATTAACATGCTCTTTTGACCAACGCACTACGTGATACATGTACCAATGGCTGTAACATGATGTGCAACATAATAATATTGTGTAACGATAGTAGTGTTACTATTGTACAGTGCTGTATTTTCAATAACTCGGACAAAGTAATGTGGTTACATCATGCCTTGTAATGCAGTTGTTACATTGTGGTACCTGCAGTGATTTGATAGGTATTTTATTTGATTTACAGTTTCATGTTCAATTTTTCAGGGTTAATATTTTTTTATTTTGTGAAATCCTCTCTGTTTAGTATCTTTGTGGGTGAAAGGGTGATATTATTACAATGTCTAAAGTTAGAGAATTGTAAAAAGTGTAAATTTGGTATTTTCAAAATTTCTCACCAACTTTCCATTGGAATTACAAGTAGTACTTTATCAGACTCTTGTAAGGTGTACGCGTTTGAGGCTTTTGGGTTATTATTTAAAAAATATTATATTTTAAGTAAATTTTCTAAAAATTGGAAAAAGTGATCAAACAAGCTATAATTTTTTAATGGGAGTGGTTGAAAATACTCTAGTCTTAATTTAAACAGTAAAGCCAAGTTTCATTTTTGTGGCCTAAATAGATTATTAAAAATTCGAAAGATTTGTAAATTCTCTTATTATTATGTACGAGGTGAAACTTACATATTGACAGACAAAAAAAAGCAAGGCATCCTATGTTAAAAAAATAAAATTTGTAGGAAAGTTTTTTTTTTTTGTGGAATTAATCATATGTTGGATTTCTAATATGTTTTCCTCACCATAAACCATGGTTCTCTGTTGGTGATGTGTTCACCTTGAGAATATTCAACAGTTAAAAAATTAATTTTAATAGTCTGCCTGTTTTTAAGCACGAGAGAGTTTTTAAATTGTTACTAGGTAATTTTGACAATTTTGTGTATGTTGAGCGAGTGATACTGGTGTTAATATAATCAGATAGTCTCAAAATTTCATAAGTTATATTGTATAAAGGAGTGTGATAATAGTAAAGTTTTTTTTTAAATAGGTAACGTTAAACATTTTGCTTAAAACATTTAACGTTTAAAATTATCGTGAAGTAAGACCTAGGACGTATTCGAGACAAGTGCGCGTGTTTACAGGAGTGAGCACCAGGAGAGATGATGTTGCATAAACACATTCACGTACCGGTATGTCCCTGGGGGTGGGGGGTGTTGGCTTCTTCCCCCCCAGTGAGTTGTGGTACGGCCAAATTCCTCCGTCATCACTGGGACTTCCCTCTCCCAGCCTCAGTTCCCCGTTCCTCGCTGAAATCACAACACACACTTCAAACGGAATGCTTCACTAGCCGGGCCGACCGTAGTTAAGACATGTCAAAGGTAAATCAGACAAAGAACAAAGGATATTTACGGAACGGTGGAGCTCTTGAACCCGTGGAACTGTATGGAACCCGAGATTCGTGTGAGGGGTCGAATCGTTAAAATGTAAAAATCGTGACTGCAGACATTACTGTGTAAATAATTTAAAGAAAAAAAATTTGATTATTTTTAAACTACTTGTAGGCCCTAACTGTAAAACAAATCCTATTTCTAAAGAAATCTTTTCTAGCAAATCATGAGGTTGAATATTACGGTATAACTTTCACTTAAAAGAATCTACCGTACTTCATAGATCTTCTGAGTAACCTTTTATATCAAGATGTATCTTATCTCTTTGAAACATGTGATGCCACCAATTAACGCACAACTAAGAAGTGTTAAAACACGTTTAAATAGTTAAATAGTTTTTCAGAATAAATACATTTCATTCATTGAAGCTGAAAATTTAATGTTATCAAATTTAGTTTTGAAGTGATTACATCTTACAGTTTACTTTTAAACCTAGTATTATTATTATTATTATAATTTTTTTGCAATGGAGGTTTGTAAATATAAATATTAAAAGCCAAAGAGAGTACAGCAGTCGCATATCAGGAGGGTAAAATTCCAAAGTATGATTATTATCATTACATAAGATAAAACAATTAGTTAATAAAACAATCAGAGAGTGGCAAAGGACCTAGCAGCCAAGAAGTAAATAAGATGTGGCACATGTTATTATGTAACCCTAATATAAACGCAGCATGTCAGGAAACTTGTCAACAACATTATTGGGCAACTCATCAGAATATATAAATTGTTTGTGTGATGTTCTGATTATGATATTTTATTATTTCTTTAAAGTTTGTCTAGAATACTGTATATTAGTAGAGAATAGAGGTCCAAAACAAAATTAGGCCCATATGTAACATTTTCTCAATATTATTTATGTAATTTTGTACAAGGATTTTAAAAAATTATAAATAGTTTTTAATTAGTTTTACCACTTACTTCTTAATTGTACGTTAATTGGTGGCATTACTCTAGTTTGTATCATTGTCATACAAAAAGCAGGCTGCATCTTGAGCTATTGAGTCCCCTATCATAGACTTAAAACTAAACTTATACTAATTATATTGCTAATGCGAAAATTGCGTAAGTATAATTTATGTTTGTTCGTTAAAGACTTTGAAGAAATTGAATAGCCTGAGTCCTGTATAGTTTTATTGTAACTACCAATTATTTTAGGTTTTTAGCAGAATTATTTGAGTCTACTATTAACGATTTGATAAAACTACCATATCCCCAGGAATTATTAAATGCACCAAATAACATGTGTTCGCTGCAGTTTCAGTTGTTTTACAAAACGCCAAAAACTAGGTCAAACATAAATCCACACCACAAGCTAATAAGCCCGGCGGAGTCGGTGGTTTCAAATTATACATGATTAGCTCTGGCGGCCAGCACGCATGGCCGGTGATAAAATCGATGTTTTTACAGTATTGGACTATACTGGCTGCAACAAAACTAGTGCCGAAAGCGATAAAAGCCTACGGCGCGGTCTAGTTTGACAGGTCACAGCCGCCGGGCAGCGCGGGAGGGGGGGGCTATTGACACGTTGCCATGGCAACCTTAGTTCAACCGCAATACCATAGATAGCGTCATCAGTCTGATTTCCGCCCATTCACAAAGAGTGCCGTTTCGACCTCGTTTCAACGGTGGCGTGGGCTGGATTCGGATCAGTCAGGACTGTGGGGGACTAATTTTGAAGTGGTTTTGGAATTTTCGTTATTTTTTAAAGTTAGTTATTAGTTTAGGAAGCCAACCTTGTAAAGTTTCAGGGATGAACGTGATATGCACGTTTGAGACAAACTATGGAAATAAAAGTGTTAAAACTGCGAGAAACATTTTTTAGTCGTACTGCGTTTTGTTATGTCTTTAATATAGTATTTCAGATCAAGTTATCAGTGGATAGCTATGTGAATTAATGATTTTAGATTTTTATGTTGCAAATGGGTTAAAAATGGGGTTGCAAATTTTTTGCGTTAAAATGTAACGATTTAAAAAAAATTACTTTTATAAAAGTATTATATAGTTACTTGCTTTAGTTCCATGGAGTAGGCCTATACGTATCAGTTTGCAAAAATATAACAATTTTAACAAACAGTCTTTTATTACGGTTGTAACATTGTAACTATAGTTTTAAATTGAATCAGCAGGTTTTAGACGGTAACAAAGCTACACAAGGCATCACACCCATTCTACACTTATATTCGAATTTAAAGTCTTTAAATACGTCCCTTGAGGTCCTACAACGCGATTAAGGATGGAAATATTGCGTGCTTTAATTAAAAATAATCAAATATCCATAAAGACTTGCCATAGCTCATGACCTTAACAATCATGCAATTCATAAAAACATTCATTCTGTCGATTGGACTACAATTATTTTCATAGTGATTAATAAATAATTGGCGCCCAAAACTGGGAACTATTGTTGATTTTCAAAGCAAAAGGTTGACGTTACACATTTATATTACACAGTGCTTACAAAACGAAAAACGGAAAAATAGTTAAGAATCAAATGAAACTTCGCCGTAATATATTCGTTATAAACCGAGGGACGCGGGAGATGAGCGGAGGCCCGAGTATGGACAAATGCGGTTCTCTCAGAGCGCCCGCCGCCAACAAAGGCCGCCCGCAATGCAGAGCTGCCATGAGTGTTGTATTCAACCGTTGAAGGGGCCGGGCTATACCCCGCTCCACGCTTATTATTCTGTGTGTTCTCTACTTAATTTTGGTTGTTATGATTTAAAGTATTGTTAGTTGTAATTAACATCTTATTTAGTAATATATTAGATCATTGAAGGAATGTGAGTGTGTTTTTTTGTCAAGGATGCAAAATGATTTGTAATAGATTTTTGAGAATTTTAAGGTTAAAAAACGGAACGTGCAATACTGAAAAAGACGACGATATGAATGGATGATTATGCTAATGAACCATGGAAGTGCTTTTTTATTTATTGGAGACCCTAAAAATTATGATTAGAAGAATTATGAAAGTGGATTTAGAAATAACGAGCAGAACCACAATTTTTGCCTACCACATTCCTTTCAAATTATAAAATTTTAAATTATCTTTCTTTAGTCACTTATGATGCTAGTGATATAAATAGAGAATAAAAATACTTTTTCCGTTTTACTTCTGTATTTTTCCTTAATTTTACGGAATTTCTAAAATCTCCCCACCATTATTATCCGGGTTTTGGTAGCGAAAGATATGGTGTTACCACGATACATGTTGACATTTTTGTAAATTACTTATTATTTCGCAATTTCTGATTGGCAGGATCTTATAAAGAAATTATTTTTCCATACCGTTAGAAACTAATGCTAATTTAAGAATAACGCAAATTCAAGCGTCTAATACAATAATTTTCCACCGAAAAAAAAACTATTTAATTTTCTATCACACACTTTCTTACTTCACTCTCTTCCCTCATCCCCTTTTCCACGATCATATTTTCTCCTAGTTTCCCAATTACTGTTCCCCTCCCCCTTCGGCTCGATATGAGGGGGTGTAGGAACGAGGGGGGGAGGGGGAGCCGTCAGCGAGACCTTAGCAATGAAAGAGGGTGACTGGAGATTATCCAAGTAGCGGACAAGGGGCAACTATTGAAGGGGATCGGGCTCCGGGCTGGACAAAAACTATACGGTACAGCGCTCCGAGACTCCGAGCGCTGAAGAAAACATTCTCTACTATCACGATTTTTTCGAACTATTCCTTCATTAGCTTCATGTTTGTAAAGAGGCGCCTATAAGTGATAACATTTTAAAGAGGCCTATAGCCTAAGTATGCAACAATGGTACTTAGTTTCACCCTGAATTTACTAATTCATCCAGAACCCGGCTGGTTTTCTTAATCGGGTGAACGTGAAGTTACACATCTTGATACAGTACTAATATTATATCCAAACAAAACATTCTTAACTGCATGAAAGTTATTAAAAGTCTGAAGATAAATATTAGGCTAAAATGCTTATTAATTTATGATTTTAGAAGTTAATAATGTTGTATTAGTCAAGTAAAAGCTAAATGATTGATAGAGTTTAAAGTAATAAATAATAAACATCATCGTAATTTTACCTGATTATCTGATTTGTATGACATTGAAAGTTTTAAATTCATTAGGCCTACAAATTATAGCATGTTGCAATTTATATGATTGCATTTAAACAGGGTAAGATATTATTTTTTATATTTACTTTTCAGTTGTTTGTGGGGCAGCTTTATACAGTTAACGGCATTTATTTTTTTAAATAATATTGTTTTCTCTCCAGAGTCTAGCTGTTTACGCCACAAGACAGCCTCCGCGTCGGTGACGGTGGATCAAGAACTTAAAACAGGTCAACATAAATCTTTCTTTCTTCACGTTCCGATGCCCTTGCCACGTGCACTTCCATGAGATGGAACATCACACCGATCAACTGGGTAAAACCGCTTAAATATTTAAGTTCTCGTGTATGTTTATAGTAGAAAAATTATGAGATTATGGTTTGCACGAGTTACTCTACATATTTTTTATTTTTCGGGTAAATAGAGATTCTATTTTAATTTGGAACGATGTGTAGAGTGTATTCATCGGCATAATTTATTAGGTTTTATTGTACAGTCCTCCTTTTAATCTGCTTTACAATCAATGTTTGTAGGCCTACTTACTAAGGCAGATTCTCAATTCAGACCCTATAACATCCAATTTTAATTTAAAAAATTAAAAATACAATTTAATTTTTTAATATTTTTCTAAATGACGGGAGCATCCCTCTCCTCAAATTATGCTTATTAATTGTGCCTAAAAATTAATTTAAGTAATATCTTCAGTAGTAATTGAAACCAAATAACATTATCCACCTGTGTCACCTAACAATGGTGTTTATATTGGCCATTAATTGACATTACCACCACCTATGTCACATAAAAATAATGTTTATACTGTCCATTAATTGACATGACCAATGAAATTTTATACTGGTTCAATAAAATGATTAGATTTGAATGAATAAGTTTAGGCCTATGTCCTACAACAGAGCTTTAAATATATCTTTTATTTGAGACTCGCGAGTCAATGCTTTTTTCTAATGTAAGATTTTACCTATGTTATGCTTAAAGCCAACTTTAATAAAGGGTAGTAAAATCCTACTTAAAAAGTTTTAGTTGGTAGAATTGTAAAATTTTTAGAAAGTTATTAATTGTGATGTATTTCAGAGGTAACAAAATTGGGCAGGTCCAAGAGGCCATCCACGTCAGTGAAGCCGTGTTGAGCCCGGTTGGTTAGTTCCAACCGCTCCATAACGACCGACCACCATCCCAACCCAACGTTATGGCCTTCTTAGCAGTTTTATCCCAACATTCAAATGTGCGCCCGATCTTCTAGCCAGATAGGCTGGAACTCGTCCTACCAATGTTACAGATTACATCGCAAATTTAACGCCTTCGTAACGTTGTAGAAGCTTCAGTGACTTTGACAGGGGTGTAAATCTATGTGTAAAATGTTGAGGACATTTAGTGGTGTTTTACAACAACTTGTAGGAGGGGAAATTTATTGAATTATGCATAAGGAAAAACTATTTAAGATTTATCACAGGTTTGTCGTGTCTTACTCCAAGGTTTGTACTTTCCAGTAAATAGAAAATTATGAAAGTAAAAATGAATAGAGAATATTTTAGAATAATAATGTACTTTTTTATTCCCTGAATTTTTAATTGCAAGTTTATACATATTTATCAGACTATTTTAATAATACTATCGCAAGAGGCCAACATGATGCATTAAATTATAATGAGGTAGCTTTCTTTTCCAACGTCAGTGAATTTTCTTTTAGCTAAAAAGTAATTAAATGAGTGTTATTTAAAAAATCTTTTAGGTATTAAAACCCCTTCCATTGAGTTAACTCTTAACGTTTTACAAAAAATTTACATACATATTTTATGAAATCTTGCATTAAAGGGTTAAAATTTCGTACATCAAATGATAGTTCATCTTTTTTTTAAATATTTAAAATCTCTCCTTTTTCTTAATTTTCAAATTATTGTGAAACCTATGCATTTGAGTGGTTCCATATTGACTAAAAAAGGGATTATCCCACTATTTTCCTTTTAGTTAAAGTTTGCCGTTAAAGGTGTAAAGTTTGCGAAGTTGAACTATGTAAGACGAACAAATTTCGGAACCATATAAACAAACTGTATACACTAGCAAATTAATACGCTTAGGACACAGTTTATCGACAGTGCAAGGTCTGCCGAACATTTTTTATCGGTAAATTTATAAAATTGTAAAACATCATTGTTTTTTTATGGTCAAATACTCTTAAATTTCGAGCCCTAAAAGGCTTGTCCCTTTTCAATATGGACTCTTTCGCTCCTCTTAGCCGTCACCACAACGAGCTCGTTCGCTTCGTTCACACAAGAGACCAAATGGGGTGCTTCACTTAGGTTTACATTTGTCTAACTACAAGTCAAAAATGTAACATGTTCGAATATTTAAACTGAAATTTGTTCAATTTATTTTCTTTAACAGTTTTTATATAAGGATGACCAGAGCGCTTTGAAAGGCTCCACGAAATCGGATTTTACCAGTCATGGGGCCCAGTGGGACCAGCCGTAACCAATTCACCGTGGCGTAACCCCAATATTAAAATTAAAAAGCTAGAACCAGACAAATTTCCCAAACTATTGACTACAAAATTGCCTATAATTCTTTAAAGTTTAAGATTTGTTTACTTAGAGTATTCATCGATTTACAAAATGAAGAGCATTTTGCCACATATTTGTCGCATAGGAGGATTTTCCTTCCACGAAAAAAAACTAAAATAAAACTTCAAACCTACCCGTGATAGAACAAGTGCCCCACACGGCTTCTTTCCCGCCGCGTTCTCGCACAAAGGCGAGTTCGCAGCTCCAAGACGGCCTCTTTTGTGCGACTTTTGTCTCAACTACAATAGTCCTGCTACAATGGGAGCGCAACTTACGGAATTGATGATAACAAGAGAAAAGAGATCATTAATTTAGCTATCGGCTAGAACAAGGGACTGTTGTGAGATAAATAGTGCGGGGGCGAGAGGCGTAATGATTCTGTCCTCAAGATAAATCTTGTTTTGATTGTCAGTTTTTTAAGACCTGGGTTTAAATCGGGGTTTCGTATTTTAACAGCGGAAACATTTTATTATTTAATTTTTTAACTGAAAGGCTGTAAGGAAACGTGGTCAACATCTTTCAAAATCTTACGCATACAAATAAAAGCCGTTTGTAAACCTTTAAAGGGAAACAGTTATAGCCGTAGACGGTGTTAGGGGAGCAAGACATCTTAAAGGATTGTGCAGGGCTAAAAGAATAAGTGTTGACTTCTATTTTGTTGCATCATGGAATTTGTTTGTTTTTAATAGTTACAATACAGTTATGATACTCCTGACCCCAAGTGTAAAGTAATCTATAGTAAACATGTTCAACTAAGTTGGTCGGAATATTCCAAATAACGGAGTAAAAGAGAGGCCTATTTACAGACAATCCTACATCACTAAATCGTGTGAAGGGGTTTAAAACAGAGCGCGTTCAACTTGTACCCTAACAAATATAAAAAAAATTGAATAATATTGTCCCCCTGTTAGTGATCACAAAGAAATCACCCGTGGCTGTTTTCAAGTCGGGGCTCGTGGAACATAAAAACTTGGATTCAACACACCTCCCCACAAACGCACGCTCCGACCGGCGATATATCACCTGTTCTTCCTGACCTCACCCCCCCCCCCCACCAACCACCCCCCCGGCCTCTCTTGAACCCGCAAACCCTCCCTCGAACCCCAATTCATCTCCGGCTTCCTCTACCCTTCTCGACAGGGTAAAAAATACAGGCGGGTTTTAAATGCGTTCGTCCTACTTTTTTATGGATTAACTTTTGTGAATGTAATTAAGGAACCATAAATGGGAGTTGGAAGATATTAAGAGAGACATAGTTTAATTTATAGTAAACGAATAAAATTTATCGTTTTGGTCAAATACAATACAGAACTGAAACTCTAACGTCGCTGGAAAGTAATTAAAAATAAATGATACTTTTCATAGCAATAACTTGCATTTACTTAAAGCTTTTAATTGAGTTTAAACTTTAAATCTATTTATTCAAACCGATAGGGTTTTCTGAATTCTACTAAGGCTATATTTAATTTACTAAGCAGCTTAAAGTAGGGCCTACAATCCAAACTATGCATTGAAAATGCGTTCTTCTAACTCCGGGTTAACCGGCGGTAATGGGGTTTAAGTCATATGCCCAAAAAATATTAAACGCCATTCTACGTTGAAAATAGTGGAGGTAAACTTACGCTTTATAATTTAACATTTAACTGTCAATGAAAAATAGATTAAAATATTTTAAGGCAGGAGTTGATGCAATACCCGCAGTACAGAGGTGCATCACCAGCAGCTGCATTATTATTGAAGGCGCCTTTAATGGAAACGAGAATAGGACTATAATAGGCCTAGTAAGGTTCACGAAAATAGTCAGTTACAAATTCTATCAGCTATGTCCACCCTCACCCCCAGCAATGTTGTCTTTTGTGGTTGTATCTACCATTGTAATATCGTATAAAGATATGTTTATCAATAAATATGGCAACAATGTAGCTTTCATCGGACTATTTTCGTGAATTCTACTATAGTAAAGGATTTCCTTCTACTTTGTTAAATGTTTTAGTTATTGTAAGTGTGACTGTTTCATATTGGCCAGACAGGGTGAAAGGGAGACTCGAGTGAAAAGAAAATTCGTTTTTATCCTCCCACCTCAAAGAGCATAAAATTAGATCTTAGAACAGAATTTTTAGTGAATTAAGAATTACAGTGATATTGTTTTGGTTTAAATAAAATAAGTCTTCTTTTCCAACTTTAAACTTTTTTTGTGATAGTTAATAGAGATAACAAAATTATTATGCTATGGTTATCAATCAGTACATTTTCTTTAACGTGAAACTGTAAGCTTCTTATACCTAAAACAATAACTTCCTGTTGAGAATCTATGTTGTGCCAAATTTAGCATCAATATTGTAGAGAAAATCAAATGGAAACGGGTAATTATTCGAAACGGACTATCTTTTCAACGGGTTTTCATCTCTTTGCTAGAAAATATTTATTTTTTCAATTTAAGAAACAGATATCTTAACTCAAAAATCAAGTGTTTACCAAATTAATTAGGCCTATAAATTTCACAAAAAGGAAAAACGGAGGAAAATCGGGGTATAATCGAGATCCCTTCCTGTCCAGCTCCGATATCCTTGACGTCCCCGCCAGGATTTCCCTGATCCCTTCCATTGTCTATCCCCCGACCATGGCCCAGCATCCCCTATATTGGACCATGTCCGTCCAGACTCCTCCGTGCTATTATCAATTTCCACCCCGTACCCTCACTGGACATGACTCACCCCCTGTCAATACGGAGCGGAGCACCCTTATCAACCGTTGGGTGAGGGGGGGGGGGTGGAGCGACCCTTCA
Organism: Neoaliturus tenellus; assembly: GCA_030545055.2. Taxonomy (NCBI): domain Eukaryota; kingdom Metazoa; phylum Arthropoda; class Insecta; order Hemiptera; family Cicadellidae; genus Neoaliturus; species Neoaliturus tenellus. The sequence continues at coordinate 302,340,857 of CM061531.1, forward strand.
AAAATCACAGTGCTTCCCCCCCCCCCCCTCCCCAACACTCACCCGGGGGTCACGGGCTGGCTGGGATGTCAAAACTGTTTTTGTTCCTAGATGGGTGGAAACGACAAACATTGTGTTTTGGGGGAGTGGTAGGGTTTGGCCAATTTGGGGAAAACGTGATTAAAAATCAATGTTGGTTAGGGTTGTTATTGCGATCACTTAGTACGATGGAAGTGCAATGATCACTTGTAAACATGATAAAGTGTGATAGTTTCGAAAAGTCGAGAAACAATTGTCAGTAATGAAATTAATAATAATGCAATCCATTCTGAGGATATCAAAAGAAATGAATGGAATTTTCTGGCAAACAGAGTCAAAACTTAGGCCTATTTTACTGCAAAAAAATTAACTAATACAATATTATCCTCAAAACAGCTACCGTACCCGTTAACTTTTATTTATCTAATATATCGTTAGCCTATAGGAGGCAAAATTGTTTATATATAGATTGAAAACATAATTTTTATTATCAAAATCGAATACATTTTCTAACAATGCTTTATTAAAGATTTCGTTTATATGGAAACCAAAGTTCACTCTACGGAGCTTTTTTCTGACGAGAGGTGCTCTATTTTTTTTGCTCGCTTCAAATCGCATCCCAACAGGAGTCGACGATAGTTTTTGGAAACAACAAAACCGAAAGAGCTTCCTAAGGCAGATCCCGCATTAGTTGCCAGAAAAACACCGTAGCGTTACCTCGGGACTCATCGGGAAGCGAGAAAACCAGAGGGTCTTCACGCTCAGATCTCATCTGCGTCAAGAAGCCGCTACCAAGAGGTTTCTTGTCTACAGGGCGAACAAGGGCGACCAAGGCGAATAAGAGACTGTTACCAGCCTAGGTTCCAACTACAAGGTCCGCCTGGATCGCAGGAAGTAAGCACATCTGGGATTACTGGATTACCTGCACCGAATTCCAGTTACTGTACAACTTATTTGTGCTGGGGCTGATTACATTTTACGATTGTATTTATGATACTAAATATGATTACAATAAACATATTCATTTCAACTGTGTTGTTACTGTATTTGTGAAAGAGAAAGTAAAAATGAGTTTGCCAGGTGTAAGCCAAAGTTTAAATCCCAAAATATTATGAAGAACTACAGTACAATACTATCTTACACATAATGTTAATGTTATTTCATGAAATAGATAAAACATCCATAAGTGAAAACGTCTGAGTGGAAACTTTATGTACAGAAAAGGTATCAACTTTTTTTTTAATTACTAGGGCCTAAGTGTAGAAATTATGACGGTTTGCCAGTTTGACTAAGCGATATTTATTTCAACGCCACTTGTAGGCCTAAGTGTATAAGTATGATCTCTAGTGACTACAATAAATTTTCTTGAATGGAAATTTAACAAAGATTTGATTACATTCTAGAATATAATACAATATTTATTCTTCTTAATTGAATGTTTTATTTTGGCTTGATGTTAGTGTTTTAAGTTATAATAACATCGCCAAAAAAATTTTCAACGTCGAAAAACAAGAGAAACCATAGTGATGTAATAACAAAAATTATGTACAAATTAAACTTTACTTCAAAATTGAATATATTACCTACAACTTTTATCATGGTTGGACTTGGTATGTTAATAAATTCTTGTTTTTCAGAATGAAAGAAAAGTGGAAGTGGATTACTAACTTGTTACAATTTTAAGGACAACAGATGAACAATTGTTTTTATGAGTTTGGAGTTATAAATTCAAAAAATAATACTTACTTCGATTCGCTGATCAGCAACAGACCGAACTTCATTTAAGTTTTGTTTATGCGTTACGCGGTTCTAACTTTAAAGATCCTCTAAGTATTCTGCAGCTCTCCATCTGGGTAAGATCTAGGAGATATTTACTCAGCGGCGAAGCTCTGGTGTCCGACTCAAGCGTTTATAGACCATTAAAACAATCCTCCCGCCGTCCTCCACGCTATACGACACCTCCCTCGGCTATGGGTTTATTTACTTCAGCTTGGATACGGGTTTATACCTCAGAATCAGCCATGTGCCAAGAAACCGGCTCCTAGAGATCTTAGGGGGCAGGTGGATTAGTGGAACATTTGGGGCTATACAAGAATTTTGGGAAAGTATAGCGAAAGCCGTAGTGTACACACAAATATGTTTTGTAAACTTAACATTTGGGAACATTGATTTTTTATTATATCACAGACTAGGGGGTGGTTTAAAAAGTTAAGAAGGCCCTTCATGAAGTAAAGCTTAGTCAGGTAAAATTTTCGGAAAATATTTTGACTTATTCATAATTTAACTTGTTAATGGTATTTATAAACTCATTTTAAACCATTTATTGATAAGTTTATTGAGGTATTCTTATCAAAATAAAATCCTTTAGAAAAACCCTTCAATTGAAAAAAGGCGAATAAGATTTTAATGGTTACCATGTGCTACGCTAAACACGCTGTTGGCCTTACAACAAAACAAATATGAACTTGTAAAACAATAAAATTATAAATTCATATCATTTTCTGTAAATTTAAATTGCTGAGGAAACACCTTTAAGCCCAGGGTATTGCCCACTAAAATAATTAGTAAAATAAAATAATTATAATACAAACTAATTTATTAAATTTATGTATTTTTATATTCATATTTAAGATGCTTGTGTACTAGCTCTCATGTACTCAGGGAGCAAAGCCATCCGCTCTAATCTATCTATCAACATGAATAGCTGGCTGGCATCAGCTGCGAGTTGGCCATGTTACCGCACGCGTCTTATCAGAATCACACGTTATCAGCTGTTATTGTTATCAGCGGACTCACCTTGATAGTGGTCGTCCACAACGTCCGGCTCCGGCGTCGACCTTATCTCCTGCAACAGAACCACCTTGTCAGACACGAGAGCACACACCGGAATAAAATACAGGGCGATTAAAAATATTGTGCCACCTGTTTTAATAAAAACTATGAGAGGAATTGAAAAAAGTTAAACAGACAACCATGCTATTTTATTGTGTTTACTGTATCGATTTTCAAATTTTTACTAACCACCATTTTCCCAATATGGCAGCCAACCTAAATATTTCAAATTCGAACCCCCATTTTTTTTATTGCATACATAATCTTAAGACCCTTATATTATTTGATATTTTCCTATAAACCTAATGGTTAGGGAGCTATAAGCAATTGAAATTAAGAGGAACATCGAGCAAACTCTCATTGCTTCCATCTCCAACACCATCCAGTAAAATTGAAAATACTCAAGAATAAAATGTCTCAAAATGACGCTTTAAAAACATGAAATTTTATAGCCTAATAACATCAAATTTGTATAAATGTTATTTATGTGTCCGCTACATTGAAAAATGGAGGTATTTATGCGTGAATAAAAATTTTTGACGAGCAAAATGTTTAAAAAAAGTAATGTTAAGTCGCAAGTATTTTTTATTTTATTGATTTTTTTTCAATACAGGAAATAAATGTTTGCCTAATGTTGATATTAACAATATTATTTCCGTACCAATCATTCTCTGAAATCCCAAAAGGTAGCTTCTTATAAATTAAACTTAGGCTTAGTTATTTTGAAGTTAATACCTAAATTATGTGATTTGAAAAAAAAATAAAGAATTCAATTTAATCTTTTTGATGCTGTGTTAGGCGAAATAAAAGAAATTAAATACAAAAAATTTCTACCTAAATTCGAGTTCAAGTTTTATAGTAGCATTAGTAAAAAAACTTTTATCAATATTAACCATTTTATCACTTCCATAAAAAGATTTCAAAATAAAACACAGTCAACATACACTCCAAATTATTTAATTAAAATTACCCTCGTCCTGATTAAAACACGAGTAAAATTAGGTTCGAATCAAAGCAGAAACTTCACACGGACGCCGGACTTTACATCATAGGATTACCGGGGCTGCGCGGCGGGGCGAAAGAAGGTGGAAAATTAGAGAGGGGCCCAACGAGACCCGGCGACCCCTCAAATTGCGTTAAATGCCGGGACGAGGGACTACCGCGCACCCACGCGCACTCCCGCGCACACCCGAAGTGTCGCCTCTACACCTCCGCATCGCCTCTGTACTACAGCTCTCTAGTACAGTACCTCTCAACATCACGCCTATACGACATCCCTGTACTTACTTAGGCTCTGTACACTTCTTCTGTACGTAGCCTCTGTACGTCTCTTCGTTATGTCGCCTCTTTACGACTCTTCTGAATGCCTCTTCTGTACGTTGCATGGTTGCATCTGTACGTCTCCTTTGTACGTTACTTCTCTACGTCTCTATGTCGCCTCCATACGACTGTTCTGTCCGGCTCGTCTGATTTAGTTGCCTCTGTGCGACTCTTTTGTACCTACCCCTACTCTGTACGTCATCTTAGCACGTCGCATCGATACGTCTTGCCTCTATATCTGTTCTGTGATATAGGATTAAATGTAACTGGAAATATATTTTGTTACGTCCAAACTGTCTCTTTTACGGAGTTTTATTGGAGCAATATAGTGTTTGTGATAAATTTATTTTATGTATATTTTGTATTTGGGTGTCAGGAAACTTTAGAGCTTCACTATTGTTATAATATTTACATCAATTATATTTACAATATTTTCTAATTGAATTTTTTACTATATGGAACATAGAGTATAAAATTCTTTAGATCGACTTTAAATTTCTCTTAGGCGAATTTTTGACCCCCAAAAGGCTTTTTTATTACTAATTTGATTTCAATGAAATTCTCAGGTTAGATTTTAAGTATTTTAAACTAGGTAATAAACTATAATCGAGCAATTATTTTCAAGTATTAAAAAAGCTTATTTTCCGGAATTTTTGACAGAACTTTAGTTGTTTAGGCTACATGGTTTGACTAATGTAGTTGCTAAGATCAGTTTATTTTCCCTTATCGCAGCTGAGTTGTCGCTGTATGCTGAAAACAACATAACATAACCTTTTCTTGTTTATATTTGCTCGCCGTTATGTTACGTTTTTAAATAAAATTTAATTGATATATTGACAGACCTGTTTGTTAAATTAAATAGATCAACACTGATGTTTACTTGTTGAAGTTATAAATTATAGTCTACCAAAAGATAGGCATGTTGATGTGGAATGAATTGGTGTCGTACGGAATTATGCGATTAACTAATTTATGGGATACAACTAATATCTATTTGGGAGAAAGATTTAAATTGAACAACTAATTAGAATGTGTTGTGCCATTGTAGCCTATTGTCTCAGGTAACAAAATATGCATTAAGTGTTAAGTAAGCGTAATTCTACAATACTTACATTACTTGATTTTTATTAATTTTGATTAATTAATCATGGATTTTAAATTGTATTGTTTTTTTTTTTTCGCTCTACAATCTATTTACCTTTAATATTGTAAGCATAATTATTATTAAGTTACTTGCTTGTTTTGAGGTCTTAGCTAAAATCATTCTTTGTATGTATTTATTTGTATTCTAGGCCTAGGATGTACGCCGGTTGACTTCGGACGGTTAGATGACGTTCCACTCTTCACATTCGAGGATATTGAAACCTCCGTTCTCTCCCTAAAGAGCAACAAGGCTCCTGACCCGGACGGGATTCCCAGCGAGGCTTTAAAGAAAGTATTTTCAATTAATACTGATTTGTTATTGAGAATGTACAACGCCTGTTTGGTAGAAGGGGTGTTTCCGGCTCCCTATGGAAAACCGCAAGACTTGTACTGATCAGCAAGGGCAAAGGTGATCCCGAGCTGTCGTCCCACATCCCACAGGCCTTTCTACACGTTGGACACGGCTGGGAAGCTGTTCGAGAAGCTGATCCGTTCCCGCCTGACCTATGACGTGGAAGCTGCCGGGGACTCATGCCCCCGTCAGTATGGCTTCAGAAAGGGACGGTCAACGATTGACGCTATCACCGAAGTCCATGGAGAGCTGTGAAGAGAGTCGAGAGCCACAACCATTTCTCTCGCTGAGTAGTGCTTCTTGTTACGCTTATGTCAAGAATGCCTTTAACTCGGCGAGGTGGGTCGATATGTTGGATGCGCTTCGCAACACCTTTCGCGTTCCTGCATATCTGTTGCGACTCATTGAGGATTATCTCCGCTCTCAAAGCCTTATTTACGACACAAGGGACGGAACGTGGACGATGGAAGTCACTTCTGGTGCCGCGCAAGATTCAATACTCGGCCAGGATCTCTGGAATGTTGCCTATGACAGCCTCCTGAGGTCGGAGATGCCTGAGGAAACCACTTTGGTTGGGTACGCCAATGATGTCGCAGCTCTCATTGTCGCACGCAACGTTGAGCTGGCCCAAGACCCCACTATACTCCAGGCCGGAGTCATGCCGCGGCGACGTCACAGCAGTGGATCGCTCAGAGCCGCGGCAATACATGCGTTTATATGGGATTTCAGTGACGCGCGCTCATTAATCCTTTACCACCACTCACACTTTAAAGCTTATATACAAGTATTTTATATCATTGTAATCTGCATTAATTAAGGAATACAACAGTATAACTTATAATTGATTTTCATGTCGACCTACTTTTTTATTCGTTGGTGAAATCCAAAGTTTGAGTAATTTTGTTTGATTCGTGTAACATTTTCATTTTGTAACATTATTACTTCACAACAGTTATTTTAATAAAACATTTGTTTTATAGGGACGGAAAACCACACATAAGCTTATATAATAAAATAATAATTAACATAGTAAATTATTATATTAATATATTAATTAGTATACTAATTTTTATTGATGATACACATTTTCCTAATATGTCTTAGCATTAATTACATTTTGAATAGAATTACAATATACATTCGCACAATTACAATTACAATTAGTATCATAATATTAGAATACAATTAGTACAATTACAATTAGTATCATAATATTAGTATTAGTATTACAATTAGTATCATAATATTCATGAAAGTTTAAAAAAATGTACACAAACGGATTTAATAATAACTGTATTTATTTAATTGATTTCACCGACATATTCGACAACGACGACAGCATCGTGCAAGGACCAGACAGCAACTAAATCTAATAAAAAGCTTGGATTTAGTTGTAGTTGGTACCAAAATAATTTGTTTAAAAGGAAAATATGCCGTGATAAGAGTACGCCACAGGAAGTTCGGAGAGATAATGAAGTTTTTCGAACAACGGGCCACACATGACTTACTTGCGGACACTGACAGCGTTTTATGAAATGCGTTGCTGATAAAGTAAATAACTATTTAAAGTACCGTACTAATATAAATACAATGTAAAAAGCACATCTGATGGTCATTTAGTTTTTTGCAAATATATTAAATATTTTATAATCCAATTTATTGACATAAGTTTTAATTATAATCTAATAAATACAATATTTTTTAAACAATGAAACTTTTTATTCGTATAGACATTTCCTTTTTTGGTATCGCAAATTCATACATTCGGATTTGCTATTTAATTTGTTTTATTTTGCTTTTTCGTTGGTAAATAATAAGTAAGAAATCACAAGGATTATTCGTAATTAATTAATTACGTAGGGTCAAATAACTTGTTTTCATAAACGTATCCTAAAGGTTGGACTTTAAATTAGTTATTTATTCATGGAATTAGGTCAATAAGATGAATTAATTAAATTCATAATAACTGGTAGGAACTAAATTGTTTAATTTGTAATAAATGTAATTTTACTTTGTTTTATAATGGTTAGGGCCTGCACTGATTGCATTAAAAAGGTTCTATTGCATTACATAACAATATTTCAACTTGCTTACTAAATAAGACAAAAGAGAAAAGGATTTCTGTAATAAAAACTGCATATCGCCCGAATTAATAGGCTGTAGCTTAGTGTAGGGAGAAGTATCTCAGTCAAGTGATACACCATAGTGATCGCCATTTAATGCAGATTACAGTGATATAAGATACTTGTATTTTAATTTTTAAATGAAGCGACCAGCTTCGATTATTCGATCGCGCGTCGTGAAAAACCCATTTAAGCCCATGCATTTGCACCGCTCGAGCCGATCCACTGCTGTGACGTAGAGGCCCCGAGTGGAGGGGGTGACTCCGCCCTGTAGTGTAGTGAGGTCTTGGCTGGCCCAACTAAAGTTGAACCGAGTCATGCGTGTGGTCAACATATGGATGTCCGATCACGGTCTCTCGCTGCTCTCCGTAAGACGGAGATTGTAATCCTTACGAAGAAGAGGATAGACACCGTCGTTCTGTTCCGAGTGGGAAGGGAGGTGGTCCAATAAACTCGTGCTGCTAAGTACTTCGGATTATGGTGGACACCAAGTTAAGCTGGAGGGATCAGATCTTCCGTACGGCGAACAAGGCCGCTAAGGTAGTCACTTACCTTAGTAGCTGATGGCCAATGTCGGGGTTCCACGATCCAGCAGAAGACGTCTGTTGATGTCCGCGGTTCAGTTCGTGATTCTTTATATGGAGCAGAGGTGTGGGCAGACGCTCTCGATAAAGAGTAGTACAGGTTGCGACTCGCCCGGGTTCAACGTTGAGCGGCGCTCGGGGTGTGTTCCGCCTACCGGACAGTGTCCGAGCCTGCCGTCCTGGTGGTCGCCGAGTTATCCCTGTCAAGCTCTTGCAGGAGAGAGGAAGGCAATTTATCAGAGACAAGTCAAAATTGGCAAGGACACGGCAAGAACAGCAGAGCGCTCCCGAACCTTCCAGCAGTGGCAACACAGCTGGGAGCACGACACCCGAGGACGATGGACTGCGCGACTTATCAAGCACGTCCAACCATGGGTGGAACGGCGGCCAATTCTTTATTTATTGCTCGGGCGTTCCCGACGATGCGGAACACACATTCTTCCGCTGCTTCCGTTGGGAAGGGTCCCGCCTGAAGGCCACACAAATTTTTGGTGCATTTTCGGTGGACTCGGTCTGCCAAAAGATCTTGGAGGATGAGGGCAACTGGGATTGTTTATCACAGTTCGTGCGGGGGATCCTCCTGGAAAAGAAACATGATCTGGACCGCGAAGTGGCCCAGATCCCTTGATCGAGTGGCTGGATAAGGAGTGAGCCCCACGGGCATAAGCCAAATTTAGGCCTAGCCCTACGTAATGTGATAAACAACTCCAGGTTAGAATCCTAAAGAGTAGAGGCGAGGTTTTTAGTGGGTACACACGTTTTTAGGGGAGTCCCACACTACAGGTTTGCTACCTGTGTGTGTAATGCATTTTTCTTACCTCTCCCTAAAAAAAAAAAAAAAAACATAATAAGCGTCACCTAATAACTCAAAAAGTGAGTAAAAAATTCTTGTACGGGACGGACATCGGAGCGTATTCCTAGTAATACAATTCGATCACTCCTTTGCCTTAGGTGGCAAGAGGGGAAGTAAAATGGCAGGAGTTGGAGGAACAGCTGAGCCAGTGTTGCCAAACCATTCGGAACAGCCACTTAAACATTTACATACGATGTCAATTACAATGTTTTGACTTCCATAGTTGGCAATACTGACGATTACTACAGATATCACTACTCATTTCTCTTTAAATAACCACCACTCTCTGTACATTAATAAAGCTAAATTAATCTATTTTTTTGGAAGATTGTAACGTATCCCTCCCTAACAAACTTTCTTGCACAGGATGACTAACAAAATCGCTCTGTATCGGCAATTCGTCGCCAAATCTCCAGTCTCACCTAAACCTCGTATCCGATAAACTCGATGGTCGAATCGCCCACCACGAGACACATTCGCGACTCCCATCCAGCCGTAAATAATAAAACCTGTCATAGATTCACATAAAGAAGCGCGCGGATAGCATAAAAGAACGGTATCATCATTAAATCCACCATTATATTAATCTCGCTATAAAAGCGGAATAACGCAGCGTACGATAGGTAACAAAGGCATAAGGCCCTTCGCCCGTAAAGCCGGGCATAAAGCGCCCTTAACGTTCCGCCCCTCAGCTCGGCCCTAAAACACCCTTCTGAGGAAACTACCCCCCTCAGCCCCCACCCAGGGTGGTATTTACATTTTAAAATAGTTTGCATCCGGGGTTCCGCTGCGTGGCCGGCAAATATGCGGAACTTGGGTATTCGAGGGCCTTGTTACCTTTGGTGGTGGAGTTTGCATAAATCAACGCCGATGGGGCGGGAGTATTGGGGCGATGTTTTGCGGAATGCGTATACGCGTAATTGGCGAATTATCGGGTGTGTTGTGTATGAATCGATGTTTTATATGAGGTTAGTTGAAGCGGAAATGTCGTGATGTATAAAATTGAAAAATTTTCTCCAAATTAGACGTTTTGGAAGTTTTAATTTTGACGTACATAGTCATGGACATAGAAGTGAAATTTTTGGGTTGAGAATGAATTGTCAATTAACTGGAGGTATTTACACTCTGAACAATTTATTATTTCAAAGTTAATATGCAGTTCAAAACTGTATTAGGCATAGTAGAATAATTTTCATACAATGTTTGGCTACAATTTGTTGTTCATTCATGGTTATCCTTATCTGAGGTGATGGCGAGTTGTGATTTTCATAATATTGGGTCGAATTGATGTCAATTCAGCTATAAGCATTACTCAGCATTCCTCACATTCAGCAATCCTCAGCATTACTTACATTTAAGTCCCCTCGGACTCAGGAGAGTTCATTCGCCAGAGATAGTTTAAGCTATAAAACGTTCAATATCTTGTAGGCCTTAACCCAAAATGTGTGTTTTTTACGATTGTATCCCTCCAAATCATTCCGTGAGCAAAACGTCGAGGGACATAAAAAATGCGCACTGTACGTACTATTTAAGACCTTTTCGAACGTAATCAGTCAAAGAAGCATTTCGACCGCACCAGAACGTAAAACCCCAGTTACTATCGCAGTTAACCCCTTAATCCCGTCAGTTGGCAACACTCTCTGAGCGGCGAATGAATACCTGCCGCGTTTGGAATCGAATCCGGACCGATCAAACGGACAAAAGTCTCATTAGACATTGTCACCGTGGGAGCCCAAAGCCCTCCGCATATTTTGGACCATTAGCGAACTAAGCTGGAACCGTTTCCACTGGAAATCATTCCCGGATTTGCCGATTTCCCGTCAGTCCGGGATTAATTCTGGACGCTAATTAAATGCGGTTTAGCTTCCATTTATTATTGATCCCGCTTTTATTATCGGTCGCGTTCGTGTTTTGTTTTATTGGAGTTGTAATGAGCTCGCTTTGGAAACTGATCATTATAATGTGGGGGTTTGATGGGGTGATTCGGTGTGTAGGTGGTAAAGAGGAATTGGGTGGTTTCGTTTGGTGGGGAGGATTTTCGTGACTGATATTGCGGGAGTGATTCTTTGGCGTTTGAATGGAATAAATATTTTTATTTAAGAAATTTTATATTTAGCAATAAAGACCTAAATTGACGTTTTGCGGGCCTCGAAGGAAGCTAAGGGTTTTCGGATGAGTTACGAACGAAATTTTTCATCACACTATACCATGCAATGATTTCAATAAAAAAAATATTTAATATTTGCTCATAGCGAACTAAACATATTCGTAACTAACTAAACTAGCAGGATGCATTGTGTTTTCGGTTGCTAGGCAACCACTTCACATCAGCTACCGGTTTCTATTGGCTTCCAATGGGAAGTTATAGAGAGGCGAATATTTTCGGTCGTAGACCTCAAAGCATGATTTTCGTTGTCAAAAGTGAGGGTTGATATCAGGTGGTATTGATGTAGTGTGATGAAAAATAGGTTCCGTATCTTAATTCATCATGTTAAAACTTGCGCTACGTTCAAATTGACCTGTTTTTGTAAAGGATTTTTTATAAAAGTAGGTTTACACTGGCATAACATTACTCCAAGCAGAAATTCTAGAATTTTTCTCACGAAGGAAACTTATGATTATCTCTCATTCACATTATTAGGGTAAACAAAAAAGTAAAATTTTGACACTTTATAGCAAAATAAACCACAATAGTCTTGGATACAATTCCAGAGGAGAATGGATGTAGGTTTACAGTAGAAAAAAACATACTACACACTCAAATCAAATCACATTAAAAATATGTTCACCTCGCTATACCTCGCCTACTACGCAGCGTCGCGGTTAAAATTACATTTCTCTAAACTCCAAGAAATTCTGAGATGATTTTCGCCTCAAACACAACGGTGCGCCACAAAAGAACATTCCGAGTGGCGTGGAAGGGTGGCGGTATTCAATCTTTTACGGGAGTTATCGTCATTATATTCGGCTTAACGGGGGCGTGCGTGTAGTGTAGAAGACGGTGACGGCGGCGGAGGGGGCGCGGGGGAGGTGTAGTGTCGGGGGCGGTGTCGGGGGCGGCAGGGGCTTCCGCCAACGGGGGTGGGCCATGTCGACACATGGTTCAAAGGGCGACAGGGAGATTTTACTCTGCGTCGTGGAACTGATGGGTAAACGATCGAATAAAAGAAACTGAGGGTTTTTAATTATTCGTAAAGATAATAACAATAACTAATAACTTATGAGTTCCCGAAATATTTTTTCTATTACACTAATCAGAGGTAGGTTAAAGTATCGTGACTGTCATATAGCGGGTGGACATAAGTTATTTTTGTGGCCATTATTAACTATAAATAATTCATTTAAAATAATCAATGAGAGGATTTTTATAAGTAAAAATGAATTGAGAAAAGTTTATGCAAATAATAGGCCTATTGCTCATGTGGTTAATGTTAACTAAAAACTGAATATTTTAAAAATACTCTTTTTTACTTCCACATAGGCACCATCTTGTTTACAAAATCAACATTGATTTATGTATTCTTAATTTATATTTGCATGAGAGAATTATTACGAAAATGGTGTTATGTCATTTAACATAAATTCCAAGACGTACAAAAATCAATGTGCCAAATTTGCCTTATGATACAAACCAACAAACCAAATATTTTCTTCCGAATTCGTGAAAAGTAAATCCTAATGGCACTATAAACTAAATAATAAAGCTTCTCCATCCACATATAGCTATAGAATTTGAAAACAAAACTCTAAATAAATCTTAAACGGTTTATGGTATTCTGGAAACCTCTTAAACACCTTAATACTCCCAACAAAATGCGCAATCACACACATTATTCACCGAATTCTTTCAAATTTACATAAAAGTGCGCGCCCTGAGAGCGCCGGGCTTTATTCATTCGAGCTCCGGGCAGAGACTCAATGCTCTAAACAAATTAAAATCCGACAGAGCGCGGTAGAGTCGAGTTTCTTTTTCCAGCTGTATTCCAGCATCCCAGTTCCAGCAGATTCGAGTTCCAGCTGTGGGTCAGAATGAACAGGCTGCCAATGAGTGGGGACGAAAGAGGCAATTTTTGGCAATTAAACATTGCGTAGGGGTAGAGTGGGAGAGGGGGCGAAATGGAGTAGAGAGAGGGGTGAGAGGGGGAGGAAAGTTTAATTCAACCTCTGTACACCGCACGGAGAGACATGTGGTTGGGCGGTAGGCCTGCTGTTGCCGAAAGCAACTTAGAATAAGACGAGTTTGGTTTCGTAAAAGTAGGTAAAAAACTAGATTATTTAAACGAGAAAAGTTGTAATTATAACAAATAAAAGTAATCTAAAAATAGTTATTTAAGAGGTTAAACGGCAAAGTAAAACTCGACAAAGTGGTTTACTTGCAGATTTTATGACTGAAAGAGTTCTTAGAACTGAAACAATGATTTAAAAAAATAATAAGATTTAAAAAATACGTTATTTCCACTCAATTCTACGTTATACTTCACGAAAAAGAAACTATTTGCCACCATTAAACTTAATTAAGAAGTTTGTCCAGTTCCTGATTGACCTCTTGTTATGCAAAAATAATGTATAAACAATATTATGATGCTATCATGGCATGCGAAAGAAAATCAACGTAGGCCTAATCTTCGTCACACTCAAGAAGAGACTGGAAAGGGCCTGGTCTGTAGCTGTAGTTGTAGTGACATAAGGTCATGTTTTATGATGGACGATTACGCTGAAAAAATTGCCGCAGAGTTGCTGGTCTAGGAGTCTAGGATAGTGGCTGGCCTTGGGCCGGGCGCCTCGTGGCGGACTGGGCGCCACCGCCGCAGCGCCTGCGGACGTGTGTGGCTACTTGCTATGATTTTCTAGGGATTGAACTTGAGAAATTGCGTAATCGCGTTTTATTTTTTCGTGACAAAAAACTTCCTGGGAAGCTAAATAGTGCTCACCTTTTACTTCAAAGGTTGTTGGTTTGATCCTGAGAAAATTTAGAAGCTTTTTAAGGCTTAAGGTTCAATACTGGACTAAGTTGCCATTTTTCATTTGTCTATTAGTTAATGATGATATCTAACAACTGGTCGACGTTAGATTGTGGCAGACAGGAGTTTGGAGTTTCCCTTTAAACAGTTATATAATTCCTCAAGCACTATAAAAATATAATAATGGCAAAAACAAAATATTTTTTTACCTTACTACATTACTGTCAAACAAATCATGTATTTATATAGTTTTCACAGAAATATTTTTATTTCGAAAAAAAGAAATTTTAAAGGTTTTCTTTGAAATTATCACCAAAAAACGCACTTATTTCGCGTTTATCCCAACAATTTTATCCCCACATTTAATGTTGTTTGTTATTACTGCTGACTTTTTAAATAGAATTAATATCATGGGACAGTAAAACATATTATTCTTTGTTTATCAACAAAAATTTTATTAATTATTCAACAACATTATTTACAGAAAGGAATAACCTAAACAACGAGTCATACTATTAAAATATCTCTGAACAAATAACTTGCAATGATTTAGTACAATATTGCATGCTATTTAGTTATGGCTCAATAGTATTGAGCGTGAAAGTTGTTATTACTACAAGAACCAATTGAGCGTTAAATTCATTCATTCGATTATCACACGGTGTTTTCTCTCTTACAATAGCTTACAACAAAATTTTGATTTAACTTAAACCTTAACCACCATTACAACAACTAATAACAGTGAACGAAAAGTAATTTTAGTTTTCTCTTCTTTTATCGAACATGATTTAGGCAGGAGATATATTAACAAAAACTTTCTGGAGGAGTTAGACCAATTCAAGTGATTTAGATATGCATGTTAAAAGCATCTCACTTGACAACACCTTGACAATGGACGGGAGTTCTCAACAACTGTGATTGTCTGACTTATGCAGCACGGAAAACTAAGGCCAAAAAGGAAATTATATTATTTGAGAATCTTCCCTGGACCCCACCTCTCACCTGCTCTTAAAACCTATTTTAATATATAAAAAAATTAAAATTAATGATACAAAGATACTTTTATTGAATTTATCCAGATAAAATTTAACAAATATCACAAATTTTCAATAACTTCTAAATATTGAATATGAAAAAATGGAATTCTTATATTAATTGAAATCAATATAGTTTTCTTATGCTACTCTAGCTCATTTAAAATTGGTTATTTTATTCAAAAATTAAAGGAGTTTGAAACTGTAAATAAAAACATTCTATCGTTATACAAGCTCTATAAATGATGAAGCCAATGAAATGATTTTAACACATTTCACGTAAAACAGCTGGTTTAGTCGTGGACAAAAGCGTTTAAAGTGTGAAGAGACACATAGTAGTGGCTCATTGCATGTCATATTTCTGTAGAAGGGCAAGTTCGCCACTGGGGTATTTAGTAAAGTCTGCGCTTAAACTCCCTAAGTATTTAAAGGTCTGCCATTACTGTAGAGGGGTGGGTGTGTTCTTCGCACGAAACATAACAACTACAAAGGTCTACCCGTAGTGGACCTTGTTTCATTTAGATTAACCTTTGATCCAAAAATTATCTTTAAACTAAGTCAATGTAGTCAGATTTAATCCATATTTTATGTGTTTAATATGTTAGGTATTCAGTATTTATATAAGATGATATTAATATGTGTGCTTGAAATTGTTTTATTTTTTCCATTATATTGTTAGTCTACTACAATCTCATTATATTGTTATCTTGATTGTTTCCCAAAAAATTGTAGAAATTTATTAAAAAATAATAACGAACTATTTTACATATGAATTTTGTTTGTACACGGAAAACCCCCGGATGTGAGGGTGCAAAATAAATAATACATTGTTACAATACCAAAAGAACTGTGTTAGGAAACTTTTAGTCCCAAACAACCCCGACAACCCCTACAAAAATAAAACCCTGCAAGATCTCGGCCCAAGTCGCTCTCAAAGGAAGTCTCACTGCAAGAAACCTGGGGAAAATCAGATCCTTAATTCAGAGGAAAGTATTTACTTAGCTCACCATTAGCCAGTGGTGTGAACTCTGAGTAAAACTCCACCCCCTCCACCCCACTCCGCACTTCACCACCCACTAAACCCCCACCCACTCCCCTACCCCATCCGGCATGTCCTGTCTTGGGCCGTTTTATCTCTGAGGTCCGTACTTCGGGTGACAAACTTTTAGGGTGTTTTTTATTCCAAACCTTCCTGGTAGAAAGTTATTTCTCTGGCGGTAAAATAGAATGACAG
The DNA here is from genome assembly GCA_030545055.2 of Neoaliturus tenellus. Lineage (NCBI taxonomy): Eukaryota > Metazoa > Arthropoda > Insecta > Hemiptera > Cicadellidae > Neoaliturus > Neoaliturus tenellus. The sequence continues at coordinate 302,357,311 of CM061531.1, forward strand.
TTAGAAATTTAAATCGCTTTTATTATTGAATTCACACTTTCTATATAGTGATAGTGGCTTTTCTAACAGTTACTTTTTATTTTAATAATTTTAACTAACAATAGTAAACAATATTTGTGTAGGTTGTTTTACAAAAAATGAAGACTTTTAAACTTTAAATCTTACTTTTTAAGTAGGCAATGTCTCCAATACCTTATTTCCCCTAAATATATAATCTAAAAATGTGTTCCGTGGTATTATTACAGTAGTAAGTTACATAGATCCATTACGCCGACAAAATGTTTTAAGCACGTCATACTTAAAATTGTTGTTGTACTGTGATTTGTTCTGATGTTTTTGCTATGAACATTAACATTGTTGAGTTGTTCAGTATACTATACACTAATCTGTACAGCCCAAATTGAAATAAAATATTAGGAAATTAACACAAAAGAAAAGAATAAGAAATTCAGTTGCAAAAATTAATGAATGTCCAAAAATATTAAAGGAATTACTTGTTTCTAATATTTAAATGTTTACTTGTATTAGTCCTTTCAACAATTATACTAGGTTATTCGAAAATATAAGTTTAAGAGTGACTCAATAGATTATTTTATGAGTGACTGGAAAAATAATTAACACGAATTAAATTTAAATACTGCATTTGTAAAAGTAATTAAATAATAAATATATTTTATTTCAGTTATAAAGTTAAAATTTGTTTAACACCTCATAACTTTTAGCTAAAATCAGTGTAAGCATTATAACTGCACATCACTTGGCGTTGTAAGTGAGAGTATCGCGTTGCTGCGCAGTTTCCAAGTGATCCGAGAGATACGGCGAAGTATGAGAGGGTTCTGGCGGCCGGAGGAAACTTGGAGACTCAAAACTGAGACAGGGCTTTACTCTGGAGACGGCGGCGCTCATAATGTCGGGCCAAATAAATACTTTGAGCAAAGGAACTGATTTCGAGTTTGGGAACCCCTTCAAGGGTTGAAAGGGCTGATAGAGCCTTTCGTAGCGGTGAAAAGGAGTGTATTATTTGAGTTTTGTGTCTTTAAAGCTACTCGTCTTTTTAAAGTTTGGTTACAATTGTGTTAAACTTAAGTGAAATGTATTTAAAAAATTTTATATCTGGAAGTACATAAATATATTAAATTTTTTAAGGATATAAGCTACGTGTGATTTCGATTAATTTTAAAAATGTTACTAGAAAATGCCTTTATGAAGCCGGAAACAGTAACCGCAAATAGGAATAGAAGGGCTGCTAATAGGAAAAACAAGGGGTTTTGGGTTACACTCCTCGTAAAAAAGCCGAGCTGTCAGAAAACGAGAAAAACTAATCAACAATAAATAAAACTTGGAAATTCCTATGTTGTAAATAGCCTACTGATGTTTTACTTTCTATTTTTAATAAACCATATTATCACGAACAGGTTAAAATATTTCCAAACGCTTAACAGGACGTTAACTGGCTTGTAAATACACAACGAGGCCTCGGTGTGGCGCGTATTTGGATAGGCTGCATACATAAACAACCGTGCAGCCCGCCCGCGCCACACGGTCCCAGCCCTTGATTATTTTATCTGGCCGAGCTGAGAGCGCCAAGTGTCAAACTTTTGGTCTCCACTTGCCCATCGGCCGCTGCCGCTGCCGCCATGATCGCCTGTGTGAAACATTGAATCACTCGCTCGCCAGGCGACTATGTTGTCCTGATCATGCTGAGCTTTACGTGCACCTATGTTCTCCTGATCGCTGTAAACGTTGAATCTTTTGATTGATGTTTATCTATCTCTGAACATAATAGTCTAGTTTTCTCTCGCTTCTACCTTAATTTATGGTATTCTGATCATATGAAATGCAGAATAGTTTTTCCACCGGCACCTTTTTGTTGCCTGACCATCTGTGAGAGTTTTAATGGTTAGTCAACGATACATTTCTATTTTGTTAAGTAGATTGCTCTACCGGAACATTGTCTTCTTTAAATAATATGGAATCGGTTGAATTATTGACATTTTTGACGTTCTGATGCTGTGAAACATTGATAATTTCCCCCTATAAGTCACTGATTTTAACCGGATTGATTTAGGAACTCTGTAATTTTTAACAACACTAATTTCCTGAACTTTTGAATTGTTCACAGTATTTATTGTTTTAACAGCTCATTTATTGCCCTGATGGTTGTCAAACAA
>CM061531.1:302359581-302467874 GCA_030545055.2 Neoaliturus tenellus
GTCATCGATGATGCAATCGATGACGTCCATCAATGAGGTCATTGACCTCGATGACGTCATCGATGACGTCATCGCGCGGGTGACCTTGAACTTGCCCCTAAAAGCCCCCATTCCCCACTACTTAAATTCATATACAATATAACATATGGAATGTCTTAAAGCTAAACCAATACTTTCCTTTGAGCTTTTACAATACACTTAACAAAAGTTTTTGATTAAAATTACAAAATTGATACAAGGGTTAATAGCAAAATTAACAAAACTTAGGCTATATTGTTCTGCTGTGCTCTGCACACTGAGCTGTCTGGCATGACTCCAGGACGAAACAGTTTAAGAGCATCTGTAAACAAGAATGTGAAAAGGGGAAGTAAATTTTTTTCTTTCAACTATAACTACATGGTGACCCACTGCCCGCGCACCATTACCCGATATTGCATTCGAAAGTATTTTATTTTCTCACTATCTTAAGAAGGGATGAAACCATAAATTAATTGATTCAAACGATAAAGCAAAGACTACCATTAAATGTAATACTAAATAAGTATTAAGTTATCTAAAGATCTGCCCTAACCTTACTATTTTCTGAGGCACAAAAATAACATGACACACCACGACTTTTAGATTTTGGCCTCTCATAACCTAAAAAATTTCAGTATCGAGAACCACGAGGTCGGGTATTAGTTGTTGAGTCCCCCGGCTAGGCTGCAGCACATACTGGAGCTTTTAACTTATTTCATTCATAAGAAACTACGATGCGCACCTTTACCCGCCGCGCACGATTACCCTACTCTCCCCTAGTATTGAGCGTGAAAGTTGTTATTACTACAAGAACCACTTGAGCGTTAAATTCATTCATTCGATTATCACACGGTGTTTTCTCTCTTAAAATAGCTTACAACAAAATTTTGATTCAACTTAAACCTTAACCACCATTACAACAACTAATAACAGTGAACGAAAAGTAATTTTAGTTTTCTCTTCTTTTATCGAACATGATTTAGGCAGGAGATATATTAACAAAAACTTTCTGGAGGAGTTAGACCAATTCAAGTGATTTAGATATGCATGTTAAAAGCATCTCACTTGACAACATCTTGACAATGGACGGGAGTTCTCAACAACTGTGATTGTCCTGACTTATGCAGCACGGAAAACGAAGGCCAAAAAGGAAATTATATTATTTTGAGAATCTTCCCTGGACCCCACCTCTCACCTGCTCTTAAAACCTTATTTTAATATATAAAAAAATTAAAATTAATGATACAAAGATACTTTTATTGAATTATCCCAGATAAAATTTAAACAATATCACAAATTTTCAATAACTTCTAAAATATTGGAATAAGAAAAAAATGGAATTCTTATATTAATTGAAATCAATATAGTTTTCCTTATGCTACTCTAGCTCATTTAAAAATTGGTTTATTTTATTCAAAAATTAAAGGAGTTTGAAACTGTAAATAAAAACATTATATCGTTATACAAGCTCTATAAATGATGAAGCCAATGAAATGATTTTAAACACATTTCACGTAAAACAGCTGGTTCAGTCGTGGACAAAAGCGTTTAAAGTGTGAAGAGACTCATAGTAGTGGATCATTACACGTCATATTTCTGTAGAAGGGCAAGTTCGCCACTGGGGTATTTAGTAAAGTCTGCGCTTAAACTCCCCAAGTATTTAAAGGGCTGCCATTACTGTAGAGGTTGGGGTGTGTTCTTCGCACGAAACATAACGTCTACGAAGGTTTACCTTGAAAAATACAGCATCACTTGCGTATAGGGTGTAATTAAATATACAACAGCAAAAATAAACATGTAACATATATAACTTGATACCTAGGCCACTTTAACAGTGCACATTGTTTATTAATATGTGTGCTTGAAATTGTTTTATTTTCACATATATTATTAGTCTACTACCGTCGCATTATATTGTTATCTTGATTGTTTTACAACAAAATGTGGAAATAGATTTTTGACGTTTAAAAAATTACAACGCTTTTTATTGCTATTAATATGCTTTTATTTTTTTTTTCAGAAATAGCAATATCTATAGCTTTATGGCATTTATTGCTGATTTGAGGATTTCAAATTTTCATAAATAGGCCCCAAATGTATTGTGTACATGTTGCATGCTCAAATAAAAAAAATGGTAATTTTGCGTTAAATAATTAGTAACCTAATTAAATCGCAATACACGTATAAAACGGTTAATCGCCACGTAGCCGAATGCAAAGCTATTCTATTTTTGGCACCCTGCTCAAACAATATTCAAATGAAGTTGGATTGTTTTAGAAGACGCTACCTTAAACACCTACGATAAAGTTTTTTTTTTTTTAAATACCAAAGTATTTTATATACCGCAGGATTTCTATTTGCACACGAAAAACCCGGGTGTGACGGTGCAAAATAAATAATACATTGTTACAATACCAAAAGAACTGTGTTAGGAAACTTTTAGTCCCAAACAACCCCGACAACCCCTACAAAAATAAAACCCTGCAAGATCTCGGCCCAAGTCGCTCTCAAAGGAAGTCTCACTGCAAGAAACCTGGGGAAAATCAGATCCTTAATTCAGAGGAAAGTATTTACTTAGCTCACCATTAGCCAGTGGTGAAACTCTGAGTAAAACTCCACCCCCCCCCCCCCACCCCGCACTTCACCACCCACTAAACCCCCCACCCACTCCCCCACCCCATCCGGCATGTCCTGTCTTGGGCCGTTTTATCTCTGAGGTCCGTACTTCGGGTGACAAACTTTTAGGGTGTTTTTTACTCCAAACCTTCCTGGTAGAAAGTTATTTCTCTGGCGGTAAAATAGAATGACAGTTAGAAATTTAAATCGCTTTTATTTTTGAATACACACTTTCTATATAGTGATAGTGGCTTTTCTAACACTTACTTTTTATTTTAATAATTTTAACTAACAATAGTAAACAATATTGGTGTAGGTTGTTTTACAAAAAATGAAGACTTTTAAACTTTAAATCTTACTTTTTAAGTAGGCAATGTCTCCAAGGGCGTGCATCATTTGCGCATCATGCGGAGAGCCAGGTAGAAGGGATGCTTGTTTTGCGCATCGAGATCCAGGGGGCTCTCAGGTATATGCATCGTTTGCGCATCGCAGAGTGGTGGAAGCGGCATTATTTTTATTTACAAAGTTATTGAAAACTCATGCCCGTGTTCAAATGGTCTTTTGCATGATTAAACGTGTTTGGCAAAAGACATATAGCCTAAGTTTAAAAATTAGCAAAACAATATTCAACAGAATACAAATAATGGCAAATAATCGGACACGATATCACGGACTTGACCCGTACATTAACACTTGGATTTCATGTTTACCATTTGTAGTTTGTTTCTATTGCAACAGTGAATTTTATTAGTGGGTTTATTCTGAGGAGTTAGTATAAGAGAGAGGCTGCTATCTACAGTTTTAGAATAGAGGCAAACTTGCCATAGAAACAATTCGTACAAAACATTTCAGCCTGAGCAATTACAACAATACAATCCTCACCAACCATTCAAAGTAAAATAAGTAAACACTCGATGTATTACAAAAAAGGTTTATACATTACAAACTTAAATTATTCATGAATGTGCGATACACATGTGTTGCTGACCACTTGACCAGTGGTATGTGTGGGGGACGACTGTTTGCGAATTGTCGGCAGGCTGAGGCTACCTGGACGGGAGAGTGCGCAAATGATGCAAGGGGATTAGGCGACCCTTCGAAATATTTTACAGAAGGATTAAAAAGTGCGCAAATGATGAACGACCGTCTCCAATACCTTATTTCCCCTAAATATATAATCTAAAAATGTGTTCCGTGGTATTATTACAGTAGTAAGTTACATAGATCCATTACGCCGACAAAATGTTTTAAGCACGTCATACTTAAAATTGTTGTTGTACTGTGATTTGTTCTGATGTTTTTGCTATGAACATCAACATTGTTGAGTTGTTCAGTATACTGTACACTAATCTGTACAGCCCAAATTGAAATAAAATATTAGGAAATTAACACAAAAGAAAAGAATAAGAAATTCAGTTGCAAAAATTAATGAATGTCCAAAAATATTAAAGGAATTACTTGTTTCTAATATTTAAATGTTTACTTTGTATTAGTCCTTTCAACAATTATACTAGGTTATTCGAAAATATAAGTTTAAGAGTGACTCAATAGATTATTTTATGAGTGACTGGAAAAATAATTAACACGAATTAAATTTAAATACTGCATTTGTAAAAGTAATTAAATAATAAATATATTTTATTTCAGTTATAAAGTTAAAATTTGTTTAACACCTCATAACTTTTAGCTAAAATCAGTGTAAGCATTATAACTGCACATCACTTGGCGTTGTAAGTGAGAGTATCGCGTTGCTGCGCAGTTTCCAAGTGATCCGAGAGATACGGCGAAGTATGAGAGGGTTCTGGCGGCCGGAGGAAACTTGGAGACTCAAAACTGAGACAGGGCTTTACTCTGGAGACGGCGGCGCTCATAATGTCGGGCCAAATAAATACTTTGAGCAAAGGAACTGATTTCGAGTTTGGGAACCCCTTCAAGGGTTGAAAGGGCTGATAGAGCCTTTCGTAGCGGTGAAAAGGGAGTGTATTATTTGAGTTTTGTGTCTTTAAAGCTACTCGTCTTTTTAAAGTTTGGTTGCAATAGTGTTAAACTTAAGTGAAATGTATTTAAAACATTTTATATTGAAAGTACATGAATATATTAAATTTTTTAAGGATATAAGCTACATGATTTCGATTAATTAAAAATTGTTACTGGAAAATGCCTTTATGAAGCCGGAAACAGTAACCGCAAATAGGAATAGAAGGGCTGCTAAAAAGGAAAAACAAGGGGTTTTGGGTTACACTCCTCGTAAAAAAGCCGAGCTGTCAGAAAACGAGTAAAACTAATCAACAATAAATAAAACTTGGAAATTCCTATGTTGTAAATAGCTTACTGATGTTTTACTTTCTATTTGTAATAAACCATATTATCACGAACAGGTTAAAATATTTCCAAACGCTTAACAGGACGTTAACTGGTTTGTAAATACACAACGAGGCCTCGGTGTGGAGCGTATTTGGATAGGCTGCATACATAAACAACCGTGCAGCCCGCCCGCGCCACACGGTCCCAGCCCTTGATTATTTTATCTGGCCGAGCTGAGAGCGCCAAGTGTCAAACTTTGGTCTCCACTTGCCCATCGGCCGCTGCCGCTGCCGCCATGATCGCCTGTGAAACATTGAATCACTCGCTCGCTAGGCGACTATGTTGTCCTGATCATGCTGAGCTTTACGTTTACCTATGTTCTCCTGATCGGCTGTATTTTTTTTTTTTTTAATAGATTGCTCTACCGGAACATTGTCTTCTATGAAATATGAAAACTGTGAATTATCGGCATTTGTGACGTTCTGGTGTTGTGAAACATTAGTTAGTTTTCTCCTATAAGTCACTCATCTTAACCTGATTGATTTAGGAACACTGTAATTTTTAACAACACTGATTTCCTGAACTTTTGAATTGTTCACAGTATTTATTATTTTAACAGCTCATTTATTGTCCTGATGTTTGTCAAACAATCTGACCAGTTATATTCTGTTTCCATTACAACATTTTAACATTTAATCGATTGAATTGATTTATTCATTTATCAATTTTGACGGAAAAAACATTTTACAGTGAATGTATGTACAAAGAATACAATATAACAATGCTAAGATAAACATAAGCCGTAATAATAATGACATAATAATGTACTAATGACTATGCAAGAAGCGTTAACGAGCAATATTTAACAACTTTAAAAGACTAAACAAAAACAATGACAGTGACAATACAATTGCCTACATAATGCTCTTTTAACTGCATAGTTGTACTACCTTCCTCGCTATAGCCGTTGGAGTTGGAAATTGAAATTAAATTTTTGTACAACATACAGTTAACAAAAATTATAGAAGAATCGAAATAATCGCAATCGCTAAATAAACTAGTAGAGACAAACGTTTGTTCCGTCACTACCCCGGTGTTGTTCGGTACAGCTTCCCGTGATATTTTGGCTTATTTATCGTGTGTCTGTCTCACAGGCGGTCCCGACACCCACTCCCGCACCCACACACCCACACACACGCGCGCCCGGCCCCACCTCGTGCTGTACACCAGACTCGGCGCTTGATAACACACGTCACACTGAACTGCTGCCGCTCCTCTAGGACTTTAAATATCAGTTAAGTGGCAGTGTGTTCATTTGTTCGTTTTAAAATTTAGATACGAATGAACGGAATGAACAAATATATATATCTTACACCTGAAACGCTAACACAGAACCCGCAACAAGGCTGATAGAGGGCAGGGCAGGCAAGAACAATCAAATTTAATTCTTCAGTGCGCGCGCTGTCAGTCACACGCTTGTTTCCCGCACAAACAATAAATAAATAAATTAATCTTTATGTGTTCTTAATCTACATAAATTGATTACAACGGTATAAGTATTTGCTGCATTAAATATTATGAAAGTACTAAAAGTCTTAAAACAAATACTTTTGAAAACGTGACGTGAAAAAAGTTTCTAAGCGAGAAAGTTTTTTATTTTTGGCCTGGGACAAACTATCAGCGGAAAAGTTTCAGATTAAAAGTTGATCTAAAATGTTTACATTTTCATTTAGTCAAACAATTTAACAAAAATCAGTGGCCTAGTTATGTATTTCTCCCGCTGCGCTCTAGCTAAGCTATGCAACACCGTGGTATGCCGCTGCATTGCTAAACAAACTGTTTGTTTAGTGGGATGCGTTGATTATTGTCTGACATGTTTATTTAACATAAATAGCCAAAATAATTATAAATTTTGTACTGAGGATAAGTAAAAGTACTCAACATGGTAAGAACGAGTTTCTAAAACGGTTTAAATATCATTCAGGACGTTAAAAATAAAGACGTGATTCTCCGAAATACTCAGAGACCCTTCACGCACATGTGAACACATTTTATCCAAGAAACCCGTGCACTTTAACATTTCTTGATTAAGTGCACGGGTATAAATATTGAATTTAAATATTGAAATTAATTTCCGTTATGTATTGATGTGCGTTTCACACCGTTATAATCAGAAAATATTCTGCTTTAAAACCATGTTTCAATGAATTTACAAATTTAGCAACTGGTTGAGAAGCGTGTAAGTAAGGGCGCGCAAAAAGGGGTTTGCGATTTTGTCGCTCAGAACATGGGGTGCAGTTTTTTGTTTGGGTTTGCCTCACTGAGCGTTCTAGGTGTATACAGTATATAGAGTTCTATGGTTAGTTTGATTTCAAAACGAGTGGCCTTTGTACAGCAAAATAATGTGTTTATGGGTCATGTTTTACCATAGCAGGTCTGGTCAAGATTTTTGCAAAGCTGAATAATGAAAATCTCTGCATAAAATTCATTGCATTCACGTGAGTTTTATATCGTAGAATGTTCTTTCAACTTAGGTGCTTTTAAGTTTCGTTGTTTCTAAATCCAGTGTAAACACTTTATATGCAAAATACGAGTATTTTACAAAAGCGAATAAGCACCAACCTTTATGTCTGCCAACATTTCAGGTAAAGTATAGTGCTGTTCGATAAAAATTTGAGGGAAAGAATTTTTGAAGAAGACTTAACTATTTTCAACGGCTCGTGGTATTTTTTTACGTTTTAACTCTTTTAATTTTCTCCTGTATTCATTATGACCAAAAATTGCGTTCTATACGATGTTAAGTGCGGGGGTGGAAAAGGTTACAAATATGCAATAGCATAAAACGAATAGCTATTTCTTTTTATTTTAATTTGTGAATATTTTCTAGTCATTTACTTGTCTCGCCCCTTTAATATTGTTATTTGTTAAATGTTTTTCCTTTCTGTCAACATAATTTAGATTTTTTATGACAATAGGCATCCTGATTAATAATTTCCTCTAACTTCACAATGCATGGAATGTACAAAACGACCAATAAAGGTCTTATATTATATATAGTTTTGATATAACTAGTCAGCCTTATTAGAGAATTAATTGAGAGATATTAACAAACACTATACCTAAAACACAGTGCGAAATAGTTATAATCTAAATTGATTATTCTCATAAACATTGTCATGTCAAATTGATTGTTCTCATAAACATTGTCATGTCATCAGTTCTGTTTTCATCATTTCACTCTCCGAAACTCTCTTCGAGAGTGAACCTCCGACATTTTGTCGGTGAAGCCCTGCATGAGGAATCCCGGAGGGTTTTATCAGAACTGAGGCACAGAGCTGCTTTGAGCCACAAAGCAGTACCCGGGGCTCGGCTGGGGCGGTCACTTTATCTTGCACAAGTCTCAAGTGAGCTCCACTCTCGGCTGCTATTTTCACCCCCCCCCCCCCCCCCGGCAACAAGCCCCGGCCACGACATCAAACCCAGTACAAAGCTCAGTCCTGTGTACCCCGCCTGATTATTTTATCACATGGAGCGAGAAACGTCTCAACTTGGTTATTGACAAGTGGAGTTTCGGAAGTTGGGGTTTGGGTGGAATAGTCTATGGTGTTTAGAAATTTAGTAGGGAACTGCGTAAGAATGTTGCAAAATTTAGTAAAACAAGTGTTTTTACTTTTTGAGTAACTGAAAAATTTACTGTGAAAATTAGAAATATCACTTGTTGAAACCGCGATACATTGCTGAAATCAAAATGAAACGTATCTTGGTTTTCTGCTCTCAAAAATCAGTGCAAGGTATTGGGAATGAATGTTCATTTTGCTTACCGGTATGGATTTATTTAACGTAAAGTATATTTAGCAATGCAAAGTTGGTTTTTCAGGTACACAGACAGTGAACACCTTATGTTAACCACTTAAAAGTCAATGCAGAAAGAGGATTACAATATTAAACGGCCAGACCACTTAGATTTCTCAACAAAAACAACAACGCATTTATTTTCTACCTAAATCACCAAATTCCTATCATAACACAACACCCTTATCAAACTTTAGTGTTGAACCACTTATTCTTGAGCTGCCCCCTCCTTGTTCTCCCCTTCCCAGTGAGTCATCATGTAACTCACCGGCAGACGCGTCTCCCCCCTGTCCCCCCACCAACACTTTCCCCTTAATCCCCCCCCCCTCTAACCTCCCAGACTGATTATTTTATCTCGGACGCGGGTGTCAAAACCCGTCCCGCTCCGATGTCAACTGCCGCTGTCTGCTGTCTGATTTTTGAGCGTGTATGTCACTTAGAAATCCGCTCTTGATGAATTTCAAAAATATTTTTTCGTTTGATTTCGTTCTGTGAAATTTAAACGTGCTGTGGAGAGACCAATACGGAACATTTATGGTTACTGTAAAAATATTTTGGAAAATAAATTGAGGCATCCAACGAACTTGTATTAAATTAATTTTTATTTAAGTTTATAGTATTTATGTTGAATTTAAAAGAACTAATCGGGTTAAAAAAAAGTAGTTACAATGAAAATCACATCATGAACTACGTATTGTCCCACTGTCCACAATAGATATTTGACTTTGAGAATAGAATCAACCAAATTAATTTAACTATTTTAATCTGTGCTCATCTGTTGTTTGCGATCTTGATTGTTAAATTTTACTTTTTACTTTTATGTTTAACTTGGAATATTATACCCTGGAATTCTCTAATGCTGATGTCAACATTTAAAAAGTAACTGATTTTCGTATGTCAAAAGAAGGAATGCAATAATCGAAATAATATATTTAGATAAATACAAAATTCTACCCTTCATAATTCCAAACTTAACACCCCAATAAAAATCTACTTCACAACAAAATTCTCTTTCAACCTGTCCAAATCCTTATTGACCGCTTCCGCAGGGGTTGTTAACTTATAATTTCCAGCTTTGAAGCGACAGACACCCAAACACAAAAGTGGGGCAAAGAGAGTTAATCGCTGTACAGCCTTCTCTGTCGCACCAACGAGCGGCGTATATACCTATCTCTGTCGCACCACGGGTAACGCATCTGGCCCTCTCTCTCGCACTGATGGGGTGCAGGTCTACCCTCTCTCTCCCACTCATGGGGTGCCGTGTCTACCCTCTCTCTCCCACTCATGGGGTGCAGGTCTACCCTCTCTCTCGCACCAGTCCGACACGCCCTGGCGAGGGAGGGTTACCCTGGAAACAGGTGAGCCCAACAAAGGCCTCTTTAAATACTACCTGTGCCGAAAACATTACCGCGCCCCTGTAGTGCATTATACACGCCGGTGGGTAAACGGGCGCCAGGCAAGGTGCGAGGTTGACTGATTTGCGAGGGTGGGTTGCGTGTGGGGATGTCTAGTCATAATTAATATTTTTAATTAATAGTTAGAGCGATAATTTTTTCTGGTTGAATTGCTCATGCTCATTTCCTTTTTAAGGAAATTCAACACAAGCACACTTATCCCTGGGCCGCCATCTAAATATGGGATAAAAATTGATTTTTATTTTTGTCTCAGTTTTTATTAAATTAGGGATAGGAGGAAATGCATGCTAATTTTAGTTGAAGGAAAAATAGGTGACTTAGAGAAACAGTCTCCTTTCAAGTTAGTTTTTCGAACATTTTAATAACCGTTGTAATTTTTCTGTTGTAAAAAAGCCAAAAAAAGCCAAAAAGGTCCAAAAACTGGTGGTAGTTTGGAAATAATATATTCGTCAAGGGTTAAAATGTGCTAAACACTTCAGAGCAAAGGAAGCTTTAACTAAAGATGGGTTAGCTAATTTGATTCCAAAAACACTATATGAAATAGTGAATTTAATTTATGGAGTCCTTACAAAATTCCATTGTTATTGGTATATTTAACGTAGCCTAATTAAATTATTGTGTTTTGAAGATAACCAACAATTTCCTATTTATTAATTACTTGAAGAAATAAACACATGTTTTAATACAATTGTTGCCAAAAACGTTTGTGTTTAAGTCTCTTTTTTATTGGCAAGAAACAAGCTTGAGTGTGGTGGGGCTTGGAGATGTTGGGAATTTCGGGATATAAAATTTTGTAAAATATGCTATACATATTTATTTTATTTTATCAAATACATACTCAATATTCAATGAGGAAAACTCTTTCTGTCGTACATAGAGGTGAATCATATCTCACTCAGAGAATTTACTTTTCATTTTAAAAATATGAAGGAATAAACATACTGGATTTACCGCTTTCAATTTAAATTCTATAAAAAAATGTATTGACCCAGAGTCATTAGAGGAGACATGCAGATCTGGACTCGGTGGGGCATCTTTGTTGCAAAGTAACGTCGAGAGCTTCCGGGGGAAGCGAAAAGGCATTATCTTATCCCCAGCATCCTCGCTTTAAATATTCGTCAGAGTCTTATGACAGATAACTTTATCTGAGTGCAGGCTGGAAAAGATAAATGTCTATTTAATTAGCGCTTCCCTTCTGACTAGTTTTTCTATTGTAGGGGTTATAATTCCCTAGATATTTTTCAAGTGCGCATTTGCTAATGGGTTGACTTTGGGAACAAGGAGGACGCTTAAGGTAGGTCAGTAAAGCACTTAATTAAAATGATTATACAATAATGAAACTAACCATGAGAAAAAAAACAACAACAACAAATTATTATGCTGTTGTGAAAAGTATTGGTACAACACATTGTCAAATTCAACACTAGACTAATTTTTAATAAATTCAATTTTTTTTTTAATTTCTTTCACTAAACGGATGCAGTAATCGTTTTATTTAGCCCGTTGTTTGGGTTAAGTAGAATAATAATACAATAACTCATAGGTGTATTACTTGAAATTCATAGAAAATGGCCTTTATCAACTAAAAGGAACATGAGTCGTACAAAATTAAGAACAATCGTGGGTTATTTTTACTAAGCGTTAAGTACACTAAACTCGGTATTAAAGAAGCATTTGTGGAAGAGAGACACATGCTTGGAAGAATTTATGTTTAAGCATAAAAACTGTAAAGTTAAAGAACACAATATAAAGCTCTAATTAATTAGGCACTACACAGTTTCGGAGACCCCCCATTGCTACGTAGTAAGGAGGTAATTCTATTTACTGTATATTTAAATTTATTTGCCAATTTGTAGGTGACACTATCATGGGTTACTGCACAAAGTTTGTTTGAAGTAGCCTATAGATATGCATCGGCACGATCTATTAGAATAGACTGGCCGTTGAACTATTGAACTATTTGAGTGGAAGCGATGAATATACTGTATTTGGGTGAACATCCACTTAACTATAGGACAGGATTAATTTTGTAGAAATACCTTGAGACGAGTTTAGGTATATATCAAATTGGGTCCAGCAATAAGGATAAAAAAGATCATAAAATATCCAAATGTTTATCGATTGTTTGAATTTGCATTAAAACTTTATTCCGATCCACATCTGCAGCTGATAAAGCATCGAAGTAGGTCACATCACAAACAAAATCGACATGCAGAAGGCTTCTCTGTCAGAGATTTCTTTAGTTTTATTCAACCACCAATATTTTCAAACGCAAAATTTATATGTAGATATTCCATTGATGGGGGATATTCAAAGTTCGTATTCAATCCCATCGATATCCATAAAATTACTGATTGGGATCTAGAAAAAAGAAACTTTGGGATTAAAAGAACATGGAGGTTCACTCGCGACTGTCAGTATTTCACAAATTGCATTTGCATTTTGTCCAGCGTTGACCCGTCGACAGTGTTAGTTGTTAGCTACATGCAGCTTTTAGCTATTGTTAACTGTGAGCTCTATCAACTTTCAGCTGTTAGCTAGAGGGACTGAGCTGCCCAATAGGCATCGATCGTTCCGGAAACCATGGTCGTAAAAATTACAGTAGCGCATTTGTGAGTGTCTGCCGCCAATTTCCTATTCCATTCGTGTAAAGCTCTACCGACCATCGCCATTCTTATCTTATCACTAGTCTCGAATTGTATTTACATAGTTTTTTGTACGTACAATTGCTGTACATAAAATATGTAATTTTAGTCTATAAACACATCACTATTATTTTATTGCAAATTAACTATCTTTTTTTACTTTCTAAACTGCAAAGACTACTATAAAGTATTTACTTTCGTTATTTCTCCGATTAAAGTTTTGATTTTCGTATCAATAATACCAAATTAGAATTCTAACAATTTGTCTAACAAACATACACATTTTACACTGTTTTGTTGAGGTCGGCAGAACCTTTTCCTACGGTAATAATTTAGTATGATATTATTTTTCATAAAGTTTAGTTCAGCCCACCATAAAGTTTAACCCACCGTTTAGTTCAGGCCAAGTTTATTTTTCAACAAAATAAGGAAAATGTTTACATTAACATAAAAGCTAAACGCATGAAATTATAATTGTAAAGTAAAGTAATTATTTCTTTTTAAGTTTGCGTAAATGCACGAAATAAAAATTCTCATAAAAGCATCCGTGTAGGATAAATGCAAGAAGCGTGTGGCGACTGCTTAGTCCAGTGGTTCTTTGGTTTGTGTATGTCTCAGCGAAAGATAATTGCACATGTCTGGGTCACCAGCGAGACTGCAGCCAACGAAGATGTTGCGATAGTATATACTCTACTATTTATGTATACTTCACTGTACTGAGTAAAATACAAAATACAATGTACCTAATACAAAATTTACGTAAAAAATTAAAAATGCAAGATTTAAGATATATTAAAAGTTGCCAATTAAGGACATTGAATGGTAATTGATTGATTATAAATAAAATAATTTAAATATATAATTTTTTATCAAATCTCAGTGGCAGCGTAAAAAGATTATGCAGTTTTCCAAATAGATAAGGCTGCAATTTGAGCAGGTGATAAAGGAGGGATCTACTAGACTATAATCAACACAACAAAGAGCAGTACACAATTAACATGTTGGTCAGTGTGCACAGTGTGTCATTGCACGAGCCAGAGTCTTGTTTAAGAAAGTCAGCAAGAACAACTGAGTCACACGAAAATATGCAAAGCGATAAAGAGCGTTAAAAGTCACAACTGCACGCCACGAGCGATAATTCTACAAACTCTGAGTGCACAAATATCGTGCATACAGTTGAGAAACCGGAGCGAAAAATGTGTTACAGGTGACACTTATTGAATAGAGCAATGCAACCATGTAATTGGATCGACAGGTAAATAAAAGAATTTTGGTTCACCAATTGTGTGCGCCTCTTCTGATGTCTAAAGGGTTTTTTGTTATACTCAGAGCCGAAGGCTAAACGTGACTTCCGAATTATGGGAGCGGTCGACTTTTTGTCCTAATAGTCAGTTGGGCCAAGTTATAGCAGGAGTTCAGAGGTCTGGCTGCTGCCTGAGTGTATTGGGTGAACTGTATCGTCAGGAAAAACAAACTAAGATCTAAAACTGTCCCAAGCCCAAGACAGTATAACGTTGAATCAAATGCAACTGTAAGTAAACGCCAATATTCATCGATTACTGTAATTGTAAACTTTAAACCATACAATACACAACGATGTTTTATAAATGAATACAATCAATGGACTCAATACATTTATGTATTTATGTATTGGTGTACAGTCAGGATGACAGCTGACTGTATGTTGTTGTGATCATCAAAAAATTTGTGCTCTTTAGAAAAGTGTTAAACTGTAAATTTATTACTTAGAAAGTAAGTGAATTTTAATCCTAAGGAAAATTTAAGGACTTAGCTCTTAAAATTTCATCAAATATCTAGGCATTATCCTTATATTATCATAAAAATTGTAACTTAGTGCAATTAACCTAATTTGATTTTGGTTCATTTTACTCAAAATTGCATCAGCTGTGCAAATTTATCAAATCAATATTTTTAAATTGCTAGAATATAAGTTTTGAAATGTATAGATCGATAATTCAGACTCGACGACAGAAAGCAAACAGTAATGACACTAACAAATATTCAGAATCACAAGACAAAGTTTTACCAAATCTAAGAGCTACAATCTGTAATATGCAAAAAGAAATCAATGAATTGGAACTGAGATTGGAAATGAAGATTGGAAATGAAGAAAGAATTAGAGGATCTAAGGTTACAGTATGAAGGATGCCAAAAAGACTTTAAAAACATGAAAGATATAACCCCAAGCAGCACAAACTGTAATAACGACGTTTTCTTAAATGATGCACAGCTCCAATCCTACTTTGATTGTTTGAGTATTGAGGTTTCAGAAGAAAGACGAGGCATAATATTTGTTGGACCAAATATCACCCAACTATTAAAATATGGAACCTTCTATGAAAACCTTAAAACATTAACATCCCTAGACTTTCATCAAGCGAATTTCGCCCTATTTTGTTTAAATGACTGTCCCGAGACTCAAAAAAAGAATTGTAATAATGGGACCCACTGGAGTTTGTTGGTGTACAAGAAAGACAATAACACTTTCTATCACTTTGATAGTGTAAAAGGTTACAACCATAGTCATGCAGAACAACTAGCCAACAAAATAACAAATGATTTTCTTTTTGTTGAAGCCAAGACTTTGCAGCAAAAATCTTATTTTGAATGTGGCCTGCATGTTTTGGTAAATGCCAAGTCAGTAATAAATAAAGTTAAAGAAAATGGACAAGTTATATATGAAACAAATTCCAATAATAACTCTGACTTGAATGACCAACATACTTTTGAGTATAATGCTAATTATATTTCTGATGCAGCATCTCAAAATAATACATTTAAGATAGTTTCAAACAAAATTAAATCCCCAAAGTCAAGATTCACAAATTGTGAAGCAACAAAAGTACTCCTGCCCCAGCAGTTTAGCATTCCGACCTCAAACAGATTTTCATGCCTTGAGGTAGAAATCACAAGAAACAATCCAGAATATGAGTGCAAACCACAAAAAGATTTAAAAATAAAACGTGTGTCTAAAAATAAATCAAAAGTAATTATGGTGTCTGATAGTCACGGTAGAAGGTGTGGTGAAATACTACAAGATCAGTTACAGGAAAAATTTGACGTGTTTTCAATATTCAAGCCAAACGCTAAATTTAAAGAAGTAACAGAAGACCTACCTAAGCTTACAAAAAGTTTCACTAAAAAAGACTACGTAGTTGTACTAGGTGGCACGAATGACATATCCGATTTGACCTTAAGCGAAAATAATATTCTACAAGACTTTCAAATCTTAAAAGAGACGAGTAAAGTAACTAATGTAATTTTCCCAGGGATTCTACATAGATTTGACAACCCCTCTTTTAATACAACTATCAATAAAATTAACAATGAGTGGAACAAGTCTCTAAATGCCCTTTCAAGAAACAATAATAATTTGGTTAGAATGAAAAAAATTAAAATGAATAGAAACGATCACACTACTCATGGGTTGCATTTAAAATTGAGTGGTAAGAGGAAACTAATTTCAGCTATCTCAGACACTATTAAAGAAGATGTCATGAAAAACGAAGAGTACCTCAGAAGTGAAAAGTGTTTTCAAGGACATGACAAGTTGAACCTTAAATAATTAAATGACTGGCCTCCATTATTATCAAGAGTAAAACAAATGGAATCGACTACAGAAAACCAGGTTCTGTCACCACAGTTACAAAGAACTGAAAAAGACCAAGAGATTAACAGCTTCCTTAACTCAAGTCGTTCCAATGAAGACAGTGTAATTTCGAATGAAGATGAATCTCAATCATTTCAAGAAGACGGGAGCTGCTCACCTTCATTTTTGACCCACAATTCCTCGAGAATGAACTCTCAGACTGGGACTTCTCCAAATTCTCGTTTTCTGTACAATTCTTTAAACAGGTAAAGCCACCAGTCGTTGGGAGGGAAAATTTTAAAGACAGCCCCTTAATTTCTTTAAAAAATACAAATTTAATATTTCATCAAAATGTTCAAAGTGCAACGAACAAAATCGACGTTTTAGAAATTGTTTGCATGGAACTTAATCCAAATTTCTTTGTCATCAGTGAACATGCGTTTAACACTGAAACTTCCCAATATTTTCAATTGCGGAATTATATTCAGGCCAACATATATTGCCGAAAATATTATAAATCAGGAGGGGTTGCAATTTTTGTTAAGAATACTATAGTATTCAAAAAATTGAATTTTGAATTTTCCAGTGATAAAGATTTAGAAATCACTGGTATTTCATTTAGGAGCAAAAATACAAAAATTAACCTAATTGGTATATACCGTTCACCTAATGGTAATATCAATACATTTTTTGAGAAATTTGAATTCGTTTTACAGCTCCTATCCAGACGCAAAAAGCAAAATTTTATTATAATCGGTGACTTTAACATAGATGTATTAGACATAAGAGATAGAGCTGTAAAACAGTTTAAGGACATTTTAGATTCCTTCAATTTACAATGGTCTATAAATTCTCCAACACGGATAAAAGGTAATTCTAAAACTGCGATTGACAATGTTATTACAAATTTAACCGGTCAAGCGAATTTTGAAATTCTAAATACAGCTGTGTCAGACCATTTTGGGCAGATGGTTGCATTGAACCATTGTTACCCAGAATTGGTACAGTCAACGAAAACATTAAAACGTGAAACCTTTCCAAAAAATGTTGCGCAACTCAAAGAATCTTTAAAAAATGAATCATGGCAATTGGTACATAATGCCGATTCGATTGAGGATAAATTTTCCCTATTTGTTTCAACATTTTCTCATCATATAGACCTTGCATGCCCCCTAAAAACGTACAATGAAAAAGCAAAATTTAAATCATCAAAATGGATAACAAAAGGCATTTTGGTATCAAGGAAAAAATTTAAAATGTATTCAAAAATATTTTATACTTCTCAAGACGAACATTTTAAAGTGTTTTACAAACGGTACAAATCAATTTATAGAAAAGTCATTAGAGCAGCGAAAGCCTATGATATTAACAAAAGGATCGAACAATCAAATAATATCTCTAAAACTGCATGGGAAGTAATTAATGGGCATAAACAAAACAATAAAACCCCCATTAAGCTTCAAGTTGACGGAAAACAAATCTCAGACCCATTTTGTATAGCCCAACATTTCAATAATTTCTTCAGTAAAGTAGCCATTAATTATGAAACAAAACCTACTGTCATACAATGTAAAAGAACCGTTACAAATTCAATGTTTTTGTCTCCTGTAACAGAGGAGGAAGTTATATATGTAATTAATCATTTTGCTGCAAAAACTTCAACAGACATCACAGGATTGTCTATGTGGTTATTCAAACAGATATTTTCAAGTGTAAGTAAAGTGTTAACGGATATTATCAATATCTCTTTTAAAGAGGGAATATTCCCTGATGACTTTAAATTAGCAAAAGTAATACCAGTATTTAAGAAGGGGGATCCATCAAATATGAATAATTACCGTCCTATCGCTCTTCTACCTATCTTTGGTAAAATCATAGAAAAACTTTTTTTGACTAGACTAACCTCTTTTTTAGATGATAACAAAATTCTTTCAAAAGCTCAGTTTGGATTCAGAGAAGGTTTTAGTACACTAGATGCTATAAATAAATTGGTTGAATTCGTTATAACTGGCCTTGAAAAACATCATAAGGCAACGAGTATATTTCTGGATCTCAGCAAAGCATTTGATTGCGTTGATCATGCTTTACTATTAAAAAAACTTGATCAATATGGTATTCGGGGAACTCCTTTAAAGTGGGTTAAATCCTACCTTGAAGGAAGAACCCAACGAGTATTGATAGAAAATAAATTATCTAATACAGAAAATATAGCTTATGGTGTACCCCAAGGCTCAATCCTTGGACCAGTATTATTCTTACTTTATGTAAACAAGAAGAAATAATTAATATTGAACAAATCACTCAATATGCAGATGATACAACTCTCAGTTTTACAGCAGATACAGCTGAAAATATTGAGAGGGTTTTGTACACACAGGCAAATTGTTGTGTTCAGTTTTTTAACAGTTTAAACCTAAAAGTAAATCATTCCAAATCAACCTACATAAATTTTAATTTAACTAATATCATAGATGAAAGTAAGAGCCCAGTAATAATGATTAATGAACATATTTTAGAACAAGTTAATTCTGTAAAATTCCTGGGATTAAATCTGGAGCAAAATTTAACGTGGGAACATCACATTGACTATGTATGTAAAAAGATTTCCTCAGGAATATTTCTTCTCCGCAGATTAACCACATTCTGTAAACCAAAAATTTTAAAAACTGCTTATTACGGTCTCATTCAGTCACATATCTCATATGGGTTACCTCTATGGGGAGCTTGTGCTGAATGGAAGTTTTCTAGGGTATTCATACTTCAAAAGAAATGTGTGCGAATCTTAGCAAAGATAGGTAGAAGAGAATCATGCCGACCAGCTTTTCGCGATATGGAAATTTTAACGCTAGCTGGTCTATACATTTATCAAACGATTAATTTTTTTCTGACAAAATGCAATTCAAAACAAGGTACAAATTTACATGACTATGACACGAAAAATAAAAACTTATTTCGAGTTGATTTCCACCGACTAAAAATTTATCATAAATTACCATGTTATGCAGGGGCTAAACTTTTTAACAATCTACCTGATAACATTAGACAGATTAATGATACTAAATTGTTTAGGAAACAACTAAGAAATTATTTAATAAATAATGCTTTTTATAGTGTTGAAGAATTTATAAATCATAACCATGCACACAAGTAAAATTTTATTTATTACTTATGATAAACCAGCACTTTGCAACAGTGGGATCAATTTAAACTGGTGGCTCTGTCTGTTTAAAACAAAATAGGCCTATAGTCAACGCAATATTCACATTATTGTACATGACTTAAATAAATAAATAAATAAATAAATAAATGTTTAAGGAATGAACCGCGAACATAAAAATACCACCCGGATTAATTACAAAACATTCAAAGCACAAAGAATATAGACAACAAACAGTTTGCAGACAGATGATCTGCAAGTTCAATGGTTCAAAGACGAAAAGCTGTAACCGACTTTGGTACTTGTAGTAAAATTTAAATATATAAAAAGGAATCTTTTACTTCAGAATTAAAGCGTATTCGGACTTCAGAAAGACACCATTCGACGGCACAATCGGTACAACCTAGTTCATACCATCATGAGTTCAAACAACTAAATTACTTTTACTGATATACCCAGAATATACATTGTAAATGGAAAACTCTTGACAGAATCCTCTAAACTTGTTGTAACTTTTTATAATACAAGTAGGGTGCCAAAACAATGATTTCGTCGCAAGTTCAATCAAGCAACTGTAAAGATCATGTATTACACAGTTGCTACTACCCAAAGACAATGCAAGCCAAGGTTAGGCTGCACTAGACAGTAATAAAGCGAATGAACATTATGGAGTACGGAGTATGGTAGGGTTAAAACAACTATCACTGTACAAGTGCATCATTCCTAGCTAGTATAAGAATAAAAACCAGCAATCGTAACTGTGATACTAAGAAAGTTCTTAAGGTATGCAAAATACAAGCACAACTCGTGCAAGTTCAAGCTACATAAACTCTAACTGTAAGAGTAAATGCCATCAGATGCACCCGTCTCTAGTGCAGGAGCTATACAAAGCAGTGAAAAGTCACTGCTATAGATATGCAAGTTCATAAACAAGTCAAATACTATCACAAGACATGCAACTCCAATGAGATGTCTAGATATAGTGCAGAATAAAGCAACTGAATCTTTCCCTTGTTCAGGTTCTACGACCAATAGACGAAAATGCTATTCCAATCAGATGTGTGTAAAGTAAGGCAACTGTAACCATCCCCTGTAAGTTTCTAGTGCTATTGTAAGATATGTACGTTCGTATACTATGAAAGCAAACGTCCTCCAAGAACTAATAGATTTTCATAATGCAGATAAATTCCGTGTAAATGTCCTTTTCCATCACTATCTCTTTCAGTGCAACAAGAGCACTATTTGCACTATTGGCATTCTGTGCAAGCACACGTCATGCAAGTGGATCAATGCTTAACAGAAAAGCAAGTGTATAACTGTCCACGATTCAAAGTGTAATAATGCAAGTTCAAAGACTCAAGCTACTTAGTGCCCCGGAGAAGGGAACGTCTGTAAATGTCTATGGTACTGCAAACAAGGTGCAATTGCAAGATGTGCATTTGCAAGATCATAATTCATTCAAGATGCTCGCAAGTCATTTTAAGTGCAAGTAGATATCACAAGATAATAGTAAGCAACTAGAAATAAACCGGGCAAGATACAAGCAACAATTTCTAGTCAACAGAAAAAGCTATTTACAACTGTCCCTTTTCCTACTGGTACTGCACCTCTGCGAGATGCTAAGTGCAAGTCCATATATGCAATCACGGTCGGTCACATGCCAACATTTAAATATTGTACTATACAGAGTACGTTGAAAAGTGCATGCAGTAAAACCTTCAAGTTTTATAGTAGAAGAATATATTTCGAAGTATACGTTGTAAACGTGAAATATATGTTTAATACAAGATGTATAAAATACTTTATAGTAGATAAAACGTCTTCAAATAGTTTCTCACGGACATACTTTCCAACTGAGTAAACTTATATTATTATGTGACATCACAAAAAGATAGGTAACAAACAAGCATCGTCTGTAACAAAAAAAAGTAAATTTTGGAAAGGGTGCAACGTCATATGATGGAACATTAGAAGTAGCCTAGAGGCTGTAAGCTATGCATCAGCACAAATTCTGAAAAGATGACGTTGTCTTGTAGGTACCAATTGATGTCTTGTATCACAAATTCCCAGAATTGCAACTTCTCAAGTACCTGCAGGTACCGGCGGGCGCCTGTGCAAGGTGCAAGGTGCAAGGTGCAAGTGCAGATGTGCAACCACGGTCACGTGCCGGTTGCAGCCTTGACGACAAGGTCGGGCGGTGCAGTTCCTGCTCTGGTGGAAAAATGCTGCCCGGGATCATCAGGCCTGGCCGCCAAGGACGGGGGCGGCGCGGGGCCAAAAGTAATGAGGAAGTGGAACTGGAGAAAAACTAGCCGACGTTGGTACTTGGTACGTGACAGATGTTGCGGCGGTTGGAGCTGGGCGGCGCAGCGTGGAGGATTGGTTTTGTTTACAAACTGCGGGTGTGGAGAGGATTTTGAGTTATGGAGCCACTAAAAGTTTCGTCTTGTGGTGAAAAATGAGCAAGGCTTGTTTTTAATTGGGATGAAGGAGAGTTAAATAGTAAAATTTACCATCATAAACCGTGGCCATGAGTTGCTAAATGCTTTAGGAATTTTTAAAATAAATACAGTAGTGAGCCGATCAATTTATTTTTGTGACAGCTGTTATAAAAAGAAGTGTCAATTTTCTGTATGCACACAAAGTACTCTATGAACTATGGCTAAGTCAGGAGCATTGCTGTGTGAATGCAGGAGTCACGTGATGTATTCTGTATATCAATAGTACGGTATTGAGAGGTGTTCAAGCCAAGTGAAACCGCGTATTCCAATGAAAGAGAAAAAGAAAATAGCTCCTACTTATATTATTATTAAATCATTTAGGCCTACTTGACTTTTTAGCAAATATTCTGTTCGCTTTTCACACCATCGCTTTTCACGCCCATTAACTATTCGCATAAGCAAAAACAAAACCAAACCAAATTTTAACTTTTCTCGCCAGAAAAAAACGTAGGACCTGCCTAGGACGCCTACGGCATCAGGCAGGTATCCTACTTCTAACCTCATAAGAAAAAGGATGTTTCATAATTTAACTTAAGGAAAATTTCCACAACCTATGGAAATTTTGCATGGTCCTCTCGCTATTCAGTATAACCACAGGTTTTCGGCTGTGTAGCAGATTTTATTAATATTTTTGCGCGAGACGCGGCGCGGCGCTAACTCAATTGGCCGGGTATAAAGGCACGCAAAGTCGGGTTAACTCGATTACTCGCCGCAGTGTCGCGCTACCGTCGCAGCGCCTACTGTTAACTCGCTTCGTTACTCACCGACTAACCGGTTACTTGACACTAACCGATTACTTACCGAAAAAAAGAATTCACCTGATACGACATGAGGATTACTAACCATAGTGTTGTGTCACTGCATTAACTGCATTTTGTTCAATAAATTCGAGTCTTCGATTTCATTAATATCGAATAACAGTATACCTATCGATGGCCGATATCGAAAGTGATTAGTCGACTTATCGATACAGTGGTTTGAGCCCTATAGGTGCGACAACACACAGAGAAAGGAGCCTCAATATTTTGCTTGTCGTTTACCGATAGGAAAATCGGAAAAAAACAATTAATTACGATCCATACAATTAGTAGTATTACGGTACAGACGTATTAGTTTATTAATTATTAAAAGTGAAAAGTAAAGGCTACTATTCCAAAACTAATTGCAGCTCATAATTACAATGAGACAAAATACCGTTCGTCGTCCTCTAAAATATATAATTAATTGATACCATACTAAAAATTTTAGTTTTTAGGAGGTTGCATTTTTGGTGGCGGTTTTTAGGGAAGCACTTACAAAAAGAGCTATTCTTATATAGTAGAGTTTAAAATGCTTCAGGCAGAAAAATTTAAGATTTTACTAAACCGATTTTATTAATTAATTTGTCGTTGTAAAGCTCTCTCTCCCTGTACATGTACAAATAATTCTAAAACTTTGATTTCGTTAGGATGTATGGCGAAAAAATATTGAAATATGTTTTCAATAAGAAATACATTGAAATGTGTTTCACATTTTTTATTTAGATGCATATTTTAGCTGCCTTTATTGAGAATTTTCAAGAAATGCACACTAGTAGTTTGCATGAAATTTAAACCTCTTTCAGAATATCACCATCCACTTCAGTCGATTACCTCAGCATTAAAAAGTTATTAGCAAAAAAACTGAACAACCTCTGAATTTATAGTGGTGAGAAAATACTGAATTAGAGATATTTTTATTAAACATCGTGTATAAAACCAAATCTACCGTTCTATGGGACCGTTCGATTTAATTAATTAATCGGTCGTTGGAAAGTGTCATCTGTGTAGATGTGCAAATAACTGTGAAAATGAAAAACAAAATTAAATAAAAGTATACATTCATAATCAACTCTTTATCTGATTTTGTATTTTTACAACAGACTCGGTCCTTTTTCCAATACTGGCGCGCAACTCTAAACCATTCGAATTAGGTACTCAGACGAATAGCCAACTTAACCTCAGCCCGAATCTTGGTGGCGTAACTCAAAGTCTCAACGTGTCCGAAAAGAAATTCGGTCATTTCTTGGAGTACAAATGTGGAAGATAGCATCGCAGGATCAGCCTGTCAGCGCCAGAGGCTGCGGTTTTTGTGAGGGTGAGAAATGAGGATTCGGAGCCTCCGGGTAAGGGTGGGTAGAGAGCAGAACCTTGCGGGGCTCCCATCAAACACCCCCCCCCCCCACCACCCTCCGGCCCTTCCGCCGCCCCGGGTGGAGGCTATCTGATCGGAGAAGAATTAAACGAGGAAATGTTGTGACCGGTTGACTACCTGGGATGGTTTAATTTGGGGAGCAATTCCTTTAGAGTCGGTAAATTTGATTAAGGATAACGGGTTGTCAACTGTTTAGAAATATAAAGAGCTAATTAATTATGTTCTTGTAGCATTATGATGAAGATATATTTTAATCACACTGTAGGCCTACGCAAAATAACTATTTTAAACGTCAGAATAGAAAAACATGATTTTCCGCTCTGGAGTACGGTAGTAAAAAGATGAAGAATTTGCCCACACAAGTAATTTAGTTATGCTTGACACTGTACGATTCTAAAGTGTCGCTGGAGGTGCAAACATAGTATATTTATTTATTTTACCATCGATCTGCTGTTCCAATTGTTACAACAATGTATTGGTGCTTTTTTACTGCTACCTAAACCCAGTTGAAAAACTGACGGGTTATTTTAAAAACTTACATTGTTAATTTATCATTGTCAATTAGCACAGCATGATGAAAATATCGGTCATAACTCGGGTCGAATAAATGACACTTTCTTATTCTCCCTCGAGTTGCAATATACTATTCTGTATTTTATGACAAAATATGTTTAATTTTATCAGTTTTATAGACTGCTCGAATAGGCCGAAAAAGGATCTGACATATTGGGCTGCTGCTTTTCAATACTAAAATATTAGCCAACACCGAAGTTACGAATTTTTCAATTATTTCAAACAATTATATCGATAACCATGAAGTAAGTGTTGTAGAAACATTAATCAAGATATAGAATTTTAACGGAAAAAGTTATAAAAGTGATAGAAACCCGCTCACCTAGGCAAATTACACGAGATTTTAAGAAATAATAGAAATTATAATGGACAGAAATCAATTCATTATAATTCCCAACAAATAAATGATTATGATTTACATATTTTACTTGGTTTTAACCTAGTTCAAACTAAATATTATATTCTCTTATAAAAAATGTAGTCTAAAACTTCAAATAAAAACTCGGAAAACTTTTCTAAGAATTGTTATTTTAACGTAAGAAATAGAATCGTGGCAATAGAATAGTTGAGACGAGTGTTACGATTGTAAAAGGTGGTTTGTCAGCATGAAAACTCCGTGGAATAAAGGCAGTTGCTTGGGTTGCGGTGCAAATTAAAACTTTATAACTAGCAATCTACGATGAGGACAACCATCGGTGTAGGGGGTCTTCGTTTATTGATAATGCTTAGTAACTGGAATGCAGAACGGTGTAAAGGCTTGATAATCATAACAAGGTGTCGAACAGATTTTTTTTAGGTACAACAAAAGCGCTCAGATGCTGTCCTGTCATTCAGTCACACAAATTTATTTTCTCTAATTGTAATATTATTATGTATTCATACATTGATGTGAGAAAATTTTATTAAATTTCTTGTATTTTTTTTTACGTACCCAATACCATTTTTTCGGATAAAGGATCAATTGGGGGTCAAATAAAATAATCACTCTAATAAAATTACGCCACTTTCTAATATTCTTATATTTTATTCATTGACCATTTTACAAAACTCTTAGGCCTACCCATGAAATTCAACCTTGATAAAAATTAATAACTTAACAATTTTGGAATATTTTTACAAAACATAATTTTACAAACAATTTATTTTGTTTGTGTTCAAAATAATAAAGTGAAATTCTCCCTTTTTGAGTCGAAAATGAGCAACTAAAATGATAATGAGCAGCTCAGTTGTTACATATGATATACAAAATTAAAATTGGGCGAAAAGGTCAATATTTGTTCCTTCCTTTTAGAGTTGATACAACATAATATAAAACCATCTTCCCGCGGTATGTCACGGTATGTGCAAAGTTGTAAGGAAATTAGTGTCCCATTATCTTAATTATTTTGATTATTTATACTCTATGTGTTGGTATAAAAATAACACAGGTTTAAAACGTATCTTTCCATTTTTACACATATAAATGTCTGGTAATTTTCTGTATTAGTATCTATACGGATATAATACGCTAAGGGGACTTTTCTTATAATTGGAACTCCTCCTAATTCTCAACTGATTTTCAAGTTTTTGGTGTCGTTGTATAGGGTCTTGGTTGTTTTCGCCAAAATTTGATAAGAATCGGACGGGCGCTATCCATAAAATTAAAATTTGAAATCTTCCCATTATAATACCATTGGGAGTTGGTTCAGCATTTTAAACATCTGTTAATGTAGGCCTACAGCATTAGTTGCACCTACAATAGCTGTAAATGTTAATGTAATTGTAGTTTTGGGTGATGACTGATAACCACAACATTGGATGGATCGGATGTCAATGATTTAGAACTAAACGTAACATTTTTAGCAATGACATAGCATAGTTCAAATTTAATTGCTCGATTTAAAGCAACAATTACACTAGTATATTTTAGATTGGTTTGAAAAAAATTGTTTGATTTATCTACAAACGAACCTAAACACCCTACATAATTTTAGTAGTCTACATTTACCCCCCCCCCCACCCACTCCTACAGCTACACGTATACACCCCCCCCCCCACTACGCGAGGCAGCATGGCGGCTATGGGGTTTTACGGGGATGTCACCGCAGTTTTTGACACCGCTAACGCGCCGCATTGATTATGTATACCTCGCGCCTGCGCCGCTCGCCGGCAATAAAATACTGAATTTCTCGCTAATTTATGACGTGTAATCATAGACAGAGGTGACCCGTGTCCGCTCCCCACCCCCTCCCACCGCCGGGTCTTCCTAGTTCAATAAAACACGCCGAACATGGCCGGCCGTAAACGGACGGTTTTATGCGCCGTTCACGCCGGTCGGTGGAATCGCCGGGTGACGTATCGTGAACGGTTGGTGATTTTTTTTTTTGTATGGTTGGTGAAATTGATGTGGCGTTTTCAGTTTTTTTCTTTTTTTTTTTTAGATGGGAGCATGTGTACCCCACTCCTCTACCCCACTCCTCACAAAATATGTTACAGTATTGTTCTACGTTCTACCCCTACCCCTTCATCGCCAATAAAAATCAGAATCACGTAATTTCATTAAAATTGCTGTTTAGAATTACAAGGTTTCAAAATATCGATTAAAAATTAGAAAAATTTGAAATTTCTCTATAGGCAAAAATATATTACTGTATCGTCAATAGGATATTAATTGATTGAAACGTGGGCTTAAAATCCATATATGACAAAAACAAGACAAGTTTGTTTGACTATTCCCACCAAAAATTTTCAAAACAATTAAAGGCGCAGAGCATACATGATTTATTAATTCTTAGTTGTACAAGATTTGTGGTTAGTGGTAAAACTCTTGTGTGACACACCAGAATTTGTAGCCTATCATTTATTTCTCAAATTATTTCTAAAAGACTAAGAAATAATAATGTTTAAGAAACGTGCGGTATGGTTCGGTACTGAATTCATATCATAGGGGTTTCAATTCAAGGCATGTTTCAGAAACTTTAATTTAAAGCCTTCAGGCTTCAAAAATTGTTAAAAATTTATAATGAATTATATAAAATGTTCAGATCTTTTTTACAGCCGCTGTACCGCTTCCCTAAATATCAGCCCTGGCTAGTCCTGAGTACTGTCCCCAAAAAAGACCGCCTCACCGCTCCCGCAACTTTACGTCGTGTTGAGGTTATGGGCCTCCGTGATGGCGGTTCCCGCGGTTTTTGTCAGCTGTAATTGCCACGGCGAGCAGCTGACCTTAGCCTACTGCCTCCTAGATTGTGTAATCTTCGTCGCGTCACCACCTGACCATACTATACGGACTTCCTTCGCCTCTCAGCGCTGCCTGGTGGCCCTGGCGGCAGTTACGTCTTGGCTGCCTGCTCAAACCGTTCGCCCAAGGCTGGTAGTGAGGGAGTTAAAATTTTAATACTTTATGATTGTAAATTTCCCGTTACAAGCTATGTATAGGTAACTTAATATGAAGGGTTAAGTAACTATTTTCTTAGTCGGAAATAACAGTTATGTAAAGTATAATATTGGTTTGAATATATCTTAAGTCTATATACAGATCGCAAAAAAATTAACTTCTTTTTAATTGAGGTAAAATACAAGTACCATGCAATGTTTTTTTTCTTGGAAAATTGAGTTTCCATAGAAAAAAACAAGTAAATTATGATTAGGTTGCAAATAATACTTAAGAAAGTATGTATATTTTAAGTTTGAGTCATTTTATAAATATACATAGCTAGTTACTGTTCATAACTTTGGGCATTCAATAGTATTCTGGCTTTATAATTGGTTAAAAAAGCCTACAATAAAAAAAATATAGAAAAGAAAGAAAAGATAATAAAACATACGTATTATATGTATTATAGTAGGACTGTAAATAAAATAACTGTTAGTAAATATTGCATAATGTAAAAGCAACGACTGTTCTTTGAGATGTAGGCCTATTTATATTGTACCTCATCATGTTGCAAATATTGAGAGATTTCATGTTTTGTACTGTAAGACTATTGTTATGATTGTAAAAATGTGAGCTTCTATGAAAATAAACTGTATTATTAATATTATAATATTACTTGGGCTTACATTGGATTAAACAACTCAATGTAAATAATTTTGAAAAAATCTAAACATTTAGACTTAAAGCACTGATTGTACTGCTACAATATTTGAAACATTTTCGGCAATTTGACGGTTTTGAAGTTATTTTAAAAATAGTGAAATTAAATTTTAATATAAAGCACAAAATATAATAAAATATTTATTATAAATAATCTGTATTTTGTTGTTGTTGTAAACTAGCTTTTTTAGCAAGTAGGCCTACAACTGCCTTAAACATTTTTGCGCTTTCAAATAAAACCACTTCAAACAAGACGTTCATCCCAAAAGAGCTCAAGATTATCAAGGTTGTGTCAGACAAATTAGTTGAGTGAAAAACTTTAGGGTTTACAGGGACAGGCTAATTTTCGAGAATATCACTAGCGAAAAGGCCCGCACAACTTTTGTCGACACTTTTCAGGGGAGGGGAGACAGTTGGGGGTGGGAGAGGGGGAGGGGAACTTTATTGTCTCTCACTTAAGCAACAAGTTGGGTATAATTTAATTGTCTCAAAGTTTATCGAATAAGTATAGAATATTTATTTAACTTTTGAGAGTTAGTAGGGTGGATGTGTGTTTTACATTATTTTGTGTGTTATTTTTTTAAATTTTGATATAATTTTTAAAATATTCTGTTGAATGTATGAATTGTTGAATGTATGAAAGAGGAATAAAAGAATTATCTATCGCTAAGACATAATAGGATTTTTAATTGTTTCATATGTTAGCTGATCTAAAATGCATTCAAAAATTACTGTTTTTGATTGTCTTTATTAAGATTTTTTAATTTAAATTTGAAACTACGAAATTCTTTAAATGGAATCTCTACAAAACATTTTATCTTATTGCGATATTTAATCATGTAGGATACATAGAATGGGGAAAACTAATTATATCTGTATAATTATACGATTACGTGAAATTAATGTTAATAAGTTATATGAATCCATTATATAGGTATTACTCGCCTACGGCTCGATGGGGGCTCCGCCCCCATGCCCCCTAGTTCATTCCCCCTAATTCATTAACGTCTCATGGGTTGAAAAAATAAAGATCAAAGTTCAAATTTTGTCTCAACGTAGGGTTTGGTTCTAAGGTTAACAAAATCCCTAAGGTTATCTAGGGAGAATTATTGGCAGGATTCCTAGCTACAGGTGTAACAAATACGATAATTACTAAATTATGACAATGAATAAACTTGTATTAAAATTGACTTATGGCTTTTACTATAGTATGACCTAGTTGAAGTTATAATATGTACTAAATTTCAAACATCTAAGTACCATAATAGTAAATTTAAAGTTTTAGGATAGCACCATTTTCGGTGAAAGAACTTTACAATTTACAAAGTACGCCCCTATTAACGGGTGAAGGGGTGAGGTACAGCTAAATTACATAAGACTAAATTTTCAGAGTGTCCATAATAAAACGTAACAATGGCAAAACATGTATCGATATTGCAGTATATTTGGCAGATTGACGTAAATTACTAACACTTTACATGAAAAAAACTTCAAGTTTTTACGATGTTTTTAGACTTAACTTTGAATGAAGTCGGAAAATATTGAAAGAACGGTTGAGGTCATAATATGTACTGAATTTCAAGCATCTATGTGTCAGTATGGTAAAAAAAAACTTATTAAATCAACAAGACTTTTGTGAAAAGATTTCAAAATTTTGAAAGTACGCCCATTTTAAAGTGTGAAGGGGGTGAGATACGGCAAAGTTTCACTGGACCAAACTTGTAGAGCGAATAGAATAGAAGGTTATTACTCAAATTGATATTGCAGTATATTTGGCACATTAAAGTAAATTACAAACAATATACATGAGAAAATGTCAAGGATTTCGTGTTTTTTAAAACGTTTTAGGCCTCAACTTTGATGGAAATTGCCCACTGGCTTTTACTATAGTTAGATTTAGTTAAGGTCATATGTACTAAAGTTCAGGCACATATATCTGCCATAATAGTAAATAAACAATATTAAAATAGCATATTTTTTGTAAATGAATTTAGAAATTTTGAAAGGACACAACTTTTAAGGGTGAAGGGAGTGAGATATGGCAAAAATACACCAGAATAACATATATAGAGCGTCTGATTTGTCCGCTCTGACGCCATGAATTTTCCCTCAGATTTTAGGTAGGACCTCTCGTTCAAAAGTTACGTCCTGCAATGTCGTGGTTTTACAATTATTTTGGACTGAAATTAGATTAAAACTGGCCAATGGCTGCCACTATAATATGACCTAGTCTAGGTCATAATATGTACTAAATTTTAGACGTCCATGTGCCACAATAGTGAATAAAAATATTGAAATAACTTAATTATTGTGAAAGAATTGTGAAATTTGAAAGTACGCCCCTTTCCTCCTTGTAAGGGTGAAGGGGGTGTAATATGGAAAAATGTGTGAGGACCAAATGTGTAGACCGTCTAAAATATAATACAATAATTGAAAACGTACATCGATATAGTACTATATTTACCAGATTTAAGTCAATTACAAACACACTATACGTTAAAAATGTTAAGGATTCCGTGATATTACGAGTTTTTTGGTCTAAAATTAAATTGAAATCTTCATATGAATGCTATTATAGTTAAACCTATATGAGGTCATAATATTTACTAAATTTCAGACATCCATTTGCCTTAATAGTAAATAAAAAATATTAAAATAGCGCAATTTTCGTAGACGAATTTTAATATTTTGAAATCACGTCCACTTTTAAGGGTAAAGGGGATGAGGTACGGGAAAATGTCAAGGCACCAAACTTGTAGACCATCTAAAATACAGTACAATAATTGAAAAATATTTATCAATGTATCACCATATTTACCAGATTTAAGTAAATGACAAACACTTTACATGGCAAAATTTTAAAAATTTCGTGTTTTTACGATTTTCTTTTAGCTAAACTTAGATTGAAATTGGCCAATGAATGCTACAATAGAAAGGCTACTATTGGGGCATTATATGTACTAAAGTTCAGATATCTATTTGCCATAATGGTAAATAAAAAAATAAAATAGCGCAATTTTTATGAAGAAATTTTGAAATTTTGGAAGTACGCCCCTTTTTAAGGGTGAAGGGAGTGAGATACAGTAAAATGTCATATGACCTAACTTGTAGAGCATTTAATTCCCAACTAACGATTTTCCCTCAGATTTGAGGTAAGAACTCTCGTTCAAAAGTTACAGAGAAAATAGAAAACCCTTACATATTCAAATTTTTTATTTCTACCCTTTTAATTTTTTTGGAGGGGTTGAAATGGAAAATTGGTGGATTTTAGATTTTTCCCAATGGTTTCTGAACAATAGCCACTTACATGCCAAATTTCAAGTTTGTAGCATAATTGGAAGTGGTCAAACATTTTGATTCTTGTGAGTGAGTGAGTTACACATGCGGGTGTATAGTTATTTAGACTCGCCTACGGCTCGATGGGGGCTCCGCCCCCATGCCCCCTTAGGGGTGTCCCTAAATTCGTAAATTAATAAAACGTCAAGTATGAAATTGGTTAGTTCCACGGAAGAACTGAACAGCCAAGACAGTAACAAAACCGTTTAATACACACAATTCACAATCGATAGTTAAAAAAAGCTTTGAAAATCTCCTATGAATCGGTTTTAATAACTCTTTGTAGTTAAAATTTGTTAAAATATTTTGAGTGTGATATAATAATTATTTATTCTGGGTGTTATGCTGAATGGAGGGTCCACTCCCTAATTTGTTGACCCAATTCCGTAATTTCTGTAAAAACTTGATGCAGTGAACGGGCTTGTTGAGGGTTATTAACTCCAATATGTTCGTTGAATTAGTTTGTAAATAAAAAAGTCGAGTGTTAAACAGGTTAGCTTTACCAAAGAAGTGCACAAACAAGACAGTGACAAAAGGCTTATGCACACTTCTCACAATCTATAATAATTAAAGCTTTTAAATTCGTCAAAAATTGTTGCAATAAATCAGTGAAAACAATAAAATAACATTAAAATGAAATAATATAAAATCTGATAAACGAGATAGAAATCACAAAAGACTCCAAAGTTTTAAAAAGATTCCCTAAAATCCGAGGAGGAATTTACTAAAAGTATGTAAATTAGTAACACTAGCCCCGACAATAGCTGAATTCATATTTTTAATTGTCTCTTAAAAGAAGGTAAGGTCCCCAATTTCAAGTTTTCGGTAACTATTCTGGTCCTGTAATAAATCTGTTTTGAGAGCTAATGTGTAGAGATACGGCAAAATGTTCTGAAAACTGTAAGCCATTAATAAAATATTTCAGTCATATTCAGGAACATTTTTCGATAGGATCAATCGTTTTGTCAGTAGAGTGGAAAAACTGAAAACGCGATTGCACAAAAATTAGTCTGGAGATTTACGCAATTGGTGCGATGTACGACAAAAAGTCACAGGACCAAAATCGTAGTTCATCCAATTCAGTACCGTAGTAGTCTCAAATCTATGAAAGGCCTAACCGTTTAGCCGCTAGAGTTGAAATATACTAAAATTACGATTTCTCTAGTTGGCCAAAAGCCACTACTTATTTATCACAAAACTGGGAAAAAGTGAAAAATGTATCTTGAGAGTAAACGGAAAGAGATACGGAAAAGTATGTTAGAATCAAAATTGTAGATATTAAAAAGATATATAAAAGTTGTCATTTAAACATTTTTGTAGGACAAACCATTTAGTCACTAGGGCCCTAAATCTAAATATAAATTTCACAAAAATCAGTTTGGAGGGTTAACGGTGCGATGTACGACAAAAAGTCAAAGGACCAAAATTATAGATCATCCAATTCCCTACCGTAATATGCTCTCATATTTCAGATAAGTTTAATCGTTAGGCCACTAGAGCTGAAATACTAAAATTACAATTTTTCCAGTGGACCAGAACCGGTATTTTCCCACTACTTACGTTCACATAATCCGGAAAAAGTGAAAAATGAATTTTGTGAGTAAACGAGTAGAGATACGGCAAAATATATAAGGAAAGAAATTGTAGATATTAAAAAGATCTATCGAAACAAACCTTTAAAAAATTTTTCCGACCATCGGTTTAGTCATTAGAGCCCGAAAACCGAAAACGGCATTTCATTAAAAACGCTCTGGAGGCTTAACGGTGTGAGATACGATAAAAAGTTAAAGGACCGAAATTGTAGAAAATTGAATTCCCTATCGTAGCATTGTTCTCAAATTTTAGATAGGACGAAGCGTTTGGCCGCTAGAGCCAAAAAAGTAAAATTACAATTTCAGAAATCCGCCATTTTGAATTTTTTTAGTAGGTTAAAACTAAAAATTTGCAAGTTTAAGATTTTACTCTTAGCATTGACCATTCAGGCTAGACTTATGCCAAATTTCAAGTCTCTAACTTAAATAGTTACGTCAGAAATTCGTATCCCATATAAGTGAGTCAGTCAGTCAGTCAGTTACACATAGGGCTGTATAGTTTATTAGACTCGCCTACGGCTCGATGGGGGCTCCGCCCCCATGCCCCCTTAGGGGTTTGCTTAAATTCGTAAAGTAATATGATGGCTCTAGTATTAATCAGGCTAATTCTACCAAGTACTGGACAGCCATGACAGTTAACAGAAGCGGCAAATACACACTACTCACATTTAATAGTAATAAGCTTTGAAAATTGCCCACGGCTCATGGTATAATCCCACTCCCTAGTTCCCCTTGATTCGTAAAAAGAAATATAATGGGGTTGTGAAATATTAATGAACTCTGTAAATAGTCATCCTTAAAAATTGTTGTGTTAAAATTTTGGAGATACGATTATGATTGCACATGATTTAGGTAATAGGTGTATTCTGAAATTATAAAAGTGGAATAAAATTATAATTTTTTATGGAGGATCGCTGCTTGTAATAGAAGAAAAATAAGACAAAAGAAACACATTTGTAATAAAAAATATTTAGTGTAGGCTATGATGCTTCAGTTTCGCCACAGGGTTGCCAAGAAATTCAGGAACCATATTTTACATTGTAAAGAAACGATGATAAATTAATCCTATAAAATCAGCAATGTACACATTTAAATATTAAATATCATGGTTAAGAAAATTAATAAAAATAGAGCTCTCGTTGTATTTAATAAATCACAGGGAAATATTCAGTATAAAAATGAAGTTGCATTGAATAGTTTTAAATTATGACAATAATTGAAGTAATCGAGACTTTAGGTGAGAGCACTGAATTGAGAAAGTTTAACGGACAAAGTGACAGCGAAAGAAATACATTTTAGTTTAATTAAATATGATTCAAAGGGTTATTATAATATTTTCAGCCTGATAGGTAATCAGATATGTAAATGGTTTAAAAAGGGAAAGCGTCGGAATTGGGTAAACGATAGCGAAGGTAATGTCCCAGCTGAGAAAAGTTCAATCGTTCAATAACTTGATACGTTCAATTCAATCGTTTCCCAAACAAAAATCTCAGCCTGATTGGACAACAGCAAATAGGTAAAAGAAGGGAAGACACACGTGTGGGACATCACTCTTCAAATTAAAACTGTGCCAGAAATATCAACTGAGTACTATATTCCATCTAGGGATCCAGATAGATGGACAGCATACAAATAGTAAGAGTTATAGTTACTGTATTAGGTAATTTTACGAGCGAAAACCTACAAGAAATTTTCCTGCATGAGTAAACTAAAAGTCTAGAAAACGTAATGAGACCTAAAATCTTTTCAGGCGTTACGGCCTCAAAATCATTTACAGTACTAAAATAATATGTTAAAAATATTCGCACAAGCTTCGTATAGCTCACCATAATATAGATAAAATTAATAATATAAAATAATTGAAAAAATTAACTGGATAAAATAGATGAAAATGTAGAATGACTAAGCTAAATAAACTATTTTTTAGATCAATGAATAAATAAATGATTTCACAAAAACCAAAAATAGGAAAACATGAACAAACGGTTTGGAACCCGCCAAAGACTATTTACAAAAATACTATTCGTTAAAAAATAAAAATGTTTGTTATGAAATAATAATTTAAGAATAATTACCGTATTCTAGTTACTACTCTTAAATCCTGTAGAAATTACAGGGATATTAAGTTCAGTGAATGCAAAATTCGAAATTCAGATACAATGTAACTGTAGCTAGACCTATTACCTAGACCTATACAAGTTGCAGAATATCAAATTTAGTAATAATAATAGTTGCAACACGGTCTTAAAATAACTATTTGAGATACTACAAAAAGTGCAATGTTAATAAGTTAGATTTATGTTACTAATTCACAAACAATCTATGTAATAGACTAATTCGTTCATATTGAACAGGTTATAAAAAAAAAACACATAATAAGAGTATTAGCAGGTATTAATTATAATTTTTTTAAGCTCAATATTTTTAGAGTGTTAACTTCTAAATATATTCAATTTCCATTAATATCACTGTCAAGCTAAGTTAATACAAAACTTCAAGCTTATATAAAATACATTATTACTATGATTACTGGCGAAAGTATTTAAAATATTAGTTACAAATTGCAAATCTACCTCTAGTAGTTGGAGGCCAAAGTATTAGGCCAGTAAGTGACAAACAATGTAAAACATCACTAAGTAACAAAATATTCAAAACAATCAGTTGAATAACAATCAATTGTAAAACAACCAGTTTCGCCTAACAGGCAAAATAAAAATACTTAATTCTGAGATTCATCACAATTATTTTTTATGTTTGGTACTTTTATTGATATCGGTGCCGTCCAAGATATGTGCATGCGCAATATTGAAGGAATTAAATAATATTACAGTCGTTATTAAATGTAACGTCTACATTTGGTAAACCACCCACATAAATAAACAAGTTAACTTAAAAGCTGACTTTAGGGTAAAAGTAGCAACAAAACGTTAAAGAATAACACATAATATTAGCTGAAAATAATTATGAATTTTTTGTAGTTCAATTTTTTAAGAGAGTTACACTTCTAAATACTATGAATTTAATTTTGACATCACTGTCAAGCTAAGTTAATACAAAACTTCACGCTTGAGGGGAAGCAAAACGATCAATTCAGCTACATGCAGCTAAACTAAATAAAATGTTTCGCAGTGGATCAATAAAAACCCTTGAATTTAGGAAAAATTCCCTTCTTCACACTCTGTATATCGAATTATGTATAATTTAAACAAAGTGGTAGTAAAATGAGAGATGTTCGTTGTGATTGTGTCAGGTATGTTTGTTTTGGCCGCAATGGCGGAAAACTACTATAAGTTCTCATTTCTAGAAGGCCAACGTGGTCCGCAATTAAAACTTCAAAAAAACACTACTGTAAATATCAGTTACATGACAACTCATGTAATAGTAATAATATATGAGTAGTAAGTTTTTTTCAAACAAGGGTGTAGTTGAAAGAGATCATTTAAAAACAAGCGAGAACTAAAACTGCAAAGTGATCTACGATACCGTCACAACAAGGTGATATACGCTAACACGGCTGAACTACATTACCGACAAATCTATATTTTTTACTTTTTTTATAGATTAAAAGTGAAAAATTGCTAGTTTTTAGAATTTTTTATGAATGTAAATCGTGTCAGCTAATAGAATGCCAAATTTCAAGTCTCTAGCTTGAACGGTTCCGTCCAAACTTTTATGTACATCAGTGAGTTACCCATGCGGGAGTATATATTTAGGACTCGCCTACGGCTCGATGGGGGCTCCGCCCCCATGCCCCCTGTTTGGGTTCCTTTAATTCGATAATAATTTAAGAAGTCCCTCTGCCCACCTAGGGGTTGCCCCGATTTCATAAAAAATACCAAAGCTCTAAATTGTCCTTATGGCCTGGCGGCTATAGATCCCTAAAAGTTTAAATGTTTTACATAAAATTATCTTTATATTAAAAATATATTTCCTTAAATATATGGTGTCTTCCGTGTTGCCGCCCATTTGAAAGTTGAAGCTAAGAGTAGAACAATAAAAGAGAATAGAATAATTCAATCCACGAATGCAATTAGAAAATTCCATTCAAAACTAAATAAAAAACTTTGTAACGGGGCAGACCCCCCTCCTTAAGAAATTCCTAACATATGCACGAGTCGTTGATGCGGTGGGAGGAGTCTTAAAAATTTCGTAAAAGAAACACCAAATAGAATATAATATATTTCAAAACAGCGCAATTTTTTTATGAAATCAAAATTTTCAAAGTACACTCTTTAAAGGGAGAAAGGGGTGAGATATGGCAAAATGTCATATGAACAAAATTGTAAAGCGTCAAAAATTGAATGTAATACCAGCAAAAATATATTGATATAATTATGCATTTACCACATTAAAATAAATTGTAAATACTATACAAGAAAAATGTCAGTAATTTCGTGTTTTCTCGGTTATTTAACTAATCTTAGATTGAAATTGGTCGATGGTAGCTCCTATAGTAAGACCTAGATAAGGTAATAATATACACTTAATTTGAGGCATCTATGTGCCATAACAGTAAACGAAATGTATTCAAATAGATCAATTTTTGTGAAAGAAATTCGATTTTGTGAAAGTATTCTCCTTCTTTAGGGTGAAGGGGGTGAGATATGCCAAAATGTCTTAGGACAAAACTTATAGAGCGTCTATTAGAATAAAGTAATCTCAAAACATATATCTATATAGCAGTATATTTACCATGTTAAAGTGAATCACAAACAATTTGCATGAAAAAAATTAAGAATTTAGTGTTTTTACAATTTTCTTGGACTAAACTTTGATTTAAATTGGCGAATATCGACTACTATAGAAAGGAATGGTTGAGGTCAGTATATAAACAGAATTTTAGGCATCCATGTGCCATAATAGTGAATAAAAATATCAAAATAGCGCGATTTTCGAGAAAAAATTTAGAAATTTTAAAAGTCCGCCCCTTTTTAAGGGTGAAGGGGGTGAGATACGTCAAAATTTCAAAGGACCAAACTTGTAGAGCATCTAAAATAGAATACAATATTGATAAAACATGTCTCGATATAGCAGTATACTTACCGGGTAAAAGTAAATTAAAAACACTATACATGAAAAATGTTGAGGATTTCGTTTGTTTACGTTTTTTTCTGGACTAAACTTAGGTTGAAATTGTTCAATGAATGCTACTATAGTTAGATCTCTATAAGGGCATAAAATGTACAAAATGTCACTCATCGATGTGCCATAATAGTAAATGAAAAATATTTAAATAGTGCAATTTTTGTTGACGAATTTTGAAATTTTGGAAGTACGACCCTTTTTAAGGGTGAAGGGGATGAGATACGGTAAAATGTCACTGGACCTAACTTGTAGAGCGTTTAATTCCCAACCAACGATTTTCCCTCAGATTCGAGATA
Organism: Neoaliturus tenellus; assembly: GCA_030545055.2. NCBI lineage: Eukaryota > Metazoa > Arthropoda > Insecta > Hemiptera > Cicadellidae > Neoaliturus > Neoaliturus tenellus. Next base: position 302,398,829 of record CM061531.1, read on the forward strand.
GGAGCTCTCGTTCAAAAGTTATAGCGAGAATAGTAAAACCTTACATTTTTCGGGTTACCGGTTTCCACCCTTCGTTATTTTTTTGCGGGGGTTGAAATGAAAAATTGTCGGATTTTAGACTTTTCCCCGGGGTATCAGACCTTAAGCCACCCGTATGCCAAAAATCAAGTTTCTAGCTCACCCAGAAGCAGTTTAGAATTTATGTAGATGAGTCAGTCAGTCAGTCAGTCAGTTACACATGGGGCTGTATATATTATAGATACAGGTAAAGAAACATTATATTTTATAGTATGGATTAATAAATTAAATTATTTTTACATACTTTCAATATAAATAACTCCCTTATAAAATCAAATATTTTGTTGATTAAACAATAACTGCCACTGGAAATTCGCTAAGTACGCAGGTCTGCTGCGACGGGGGTATTATCTTATTGCGATATTTACTCAGTTAGGGTACAGAGAATGGGGGAAAAAGCCCTGAATCGCTATTAAAATTTGAAATTGGAAGAAAATGATTCAAACAAATTATAACATCAGACTCATTGATTACCATGTTGGCAACGAAACAACGCAGTTTGAAACAAGTAGTGAAGAAGTTCACATAAAATATTGAGCTAATACAACATAAACAATTTGTTTTCATCGCGTAAGAGAAATGTTTAAAATTAAATTTTTCAGAACATGTACTTTTGTGACAAATGAAACACTAGCTAGGCTATTAACTATGGATGTAACGTATTGCAATAAAAAATAAGTGGGAAAGTTGTGATGGGTGTCTCAATTAAATAAGTCTATTAAATAATAAAAGTCATAAAACAATAAAAATAATTAACTAACATAAATGTAATTATGCGATGAAACGTAATTAATGGTTCATGGATAGAAAATTACAAATAACTAAAAAACTTTAAATCAGAATAAAATGAAACATATACCAAAATAAATCAAACGAAATTCCCTAACTTTTGTGAAAATTTCATAAAGATCGGTCAAATAATAAAAAAGTTGATTTTTAACGCTTTTTGAGCAAAACAATTCGTGGAAAGTCTATTTTTGGCCCAGACGTATAGAAAAAACGAATCCAGTTTGAACCGGATAGTATGTCAAGGCCGGGCAGTAACCGGTTATTTCTAGAAATGTCGGCGATCAATACTCGGTCGTGCGAACTCGGAAATCTTCGGGAAACTTCGTAGCCAATCACAGAGCGGCTTGCTCGGTCGATACCAAGCAACACTCGAAGCCGGAGCTCATTCGTAAAAAAGATCACCAGCTACACGGATCGCGTCTCACTCGGTCTTTAGTTACACGGACCAGTTCGCCAGTGTAGGCCGTATACAACATTCGCCATTTTCATGATGCATCATTCCGGTCGATAGCCGAACAATATCACAGTCGTGGAGAACTATTCTAGTTTAGTGGTACAGACCGCGCCTTGTTCGATCATAAGTTACACGGAGCAGTTCGGGGTACCCTATACAACATGCGCCATTTTGCGATGGATTATACCGGTCCACAACTGAACTTAGTAATCCCGAATTTGCCAGTCGTCAAAGACTGAATCGTCGGTGAAAGTTGCCCTCATTCAAGCCGGAGTTGAATTTTATCGGGGTTTGGGAAAGGTGTCTGAACTGTGTTGATCCTGACGTTGAATGCAGACTCATTTGAATAACGCCGAGTAGGCCTATCGTCTTCGAACATCTGTCTTCATCCATGCCGAGCGTTCTCTTCAAGGCCAGGAGCGGTCAACTTCGCAGTCATCAACCCTCAATAAGATAAGTCTCTCATTAAGATTGGATTGGTACTCTATATTTAGACTTATATGAAATTTAGGCATATCAACATTTATATGTGACAGAACTGGAAAAGTATCTAATTACAAATATTGTTAACCGAACATTTTGTTTTGTGTTAATACAGATAATTATATTTACAAATGAAAATGTTGTGGTGTCTTCAATGTTTATTTACCTAATATATTTAGCTAGCCGGCGCTCAAAAAATTAACACCGCCTCAAACATGGCTCCCAACGTCTGGGCATTTAATTCAATTTTTTGAATTATTTTAAAAGATCTTCAACCCTGAGATGTAGACTTTATGCTTTAAATTTGTTTTGTCTATGATAACTTACTACCCTTGGATTTGTAATTAAATTAAATAATAGGTCTTATTTGTAAAGGGATTCCACATAGGTATATAGTAGACTGATTAATTTTGATGATAGGCTATAGATATTTTCAAGTTAGTTTTATTAAATAAAAATGGATACTCATGAACAGAATGAGCCCGACTCAGAGTCAAATGTAAGCATAGATTTTCCTATTAATAATGCAGAGATAGAGTTTCACCAAGTTGTTAATAATGAGTTAGTAGCTTCTAATGTAGACTTACAAGATAATAGTAAAATGGAGAAGGGGGGTGAGCATTCTTTGTCATCAGAAGTAGGCCTAGATAAACCTAAAGACAGTTCAATTGAAATGTTATATTTGTTAAAGAGTATGTTTAATGAATTAAAAGAAGTTAAGTCAGAGATTAAACAGATTAGGGAAGAGAATCGTAGGATCATAAACGAAGAGGTTAAAATAGCAATTGACAAGTATGATAGTGAGTTACAGTCTTGTAAAACAGAGTTAGGTTCAATTAAACAAAATGTTGATGAGTTGGATAGGCGTTGTCAGGGTAGGATTGATGACTGTATAAAAAACAGCATCCATATGGAAAGCTCAGTGAATTTTTTGTCAGCAAATGTAACAAAGCAATTTGACACAGTTAAGAAGGTAGTAAATGATCAACTAGCGGTATTAAAAAATGAATGGACCAACGGCAATAAATCTTTTCTAACAGATAATGAGACTTGGAAAAGTAAATTTAAGTCGGAAATCGAACAACAACTACAAAATGAGATCTCTCAAAATCAAACCATGTTTAATGATAAATTGTTAAAACTAAAAAATGAGCTATGTAGGGAAATTGAAATGTGCAGTGTTGGCAGACCTGTTGACAGGCCTGACAAGTGTCACACACTGGGAGGTCATTCACCTTGTGTCTCTAATGTCGGTGACAGTGAGCATAGGTTACATTCTGAAAAGGTAGCTTTAAATCAGGCCGAGTTATACTTAGTGGATTTTCATGGTGAAAATGAAAGGGTCATTCACCCTATTTATTTCTTGAATTTTGCTAAGAAGTTTAATGAACTATCTGTTGAGACATGGGAGGTAAATAAGTTGATTTTATTAAAATACATGAAAGGTGTAGCTAATACTTGGTTAAGAGAAATTATTATGAGCCTTAACTCATTCGAAGACTTTGAATATGCTTTTAAGAACAAGTTTTGGAGTAAAGCCATTCAACGCCAACATGAAAACGGATTATATAGTGGAGGTAATTTTGTTCCTGGTAAAACAAATGTAGTTTCGTATGTGTTAAAGTACTATGACATGAATCAATACTTAGACCGCCCGTTAACGATTGAGGAGTTTATTTTGCAAATTAGTCATCATTTACCTAAAGATATAGGAAGGTCCCTAGTTTGTACAAAAGAGATTACTGACAAAGACACTTTGATTGCATTTTTGAAACGTTTATCTGAGATAGTAGTTATTGACGGTGAAGATTCACACCATAGGCCTAAACCCTTTGATAGTAGATTTTCTAATTCCAATAGTAGGTTTTCCAATGATAAGTATGATCAAAATGATAGGTATAGGAAAAATGAAAGAGGGTATGTACAGCATGAAAAGCGAAATGAAAATGGTAGGTTTACTCAGGAAAGGAACAATGATAGGAAATGAGATAGGTTTGCGCGCGGGACAGATGATAACATAAAATTAAATTTAGTAAAACAGAATAATGAATACCAGCCAATGATTGAAAATTTTCAAATGCTAGGTGATAGCTTCTGTGTACGGTTAGGTAGTAAGATATTAAACAATCCTGTGTCGCGCGCACCCAATGGAAAAAACTCCATTAATTATTGTGTAGGGGGATATAAAATTCAAGATTTAATTAAGCTAATTGATGAACGCCCACATGATATGTCTAGTTGTGTTATTACATGGTTAGGTGCTAATAATTTATTGTACAATGATACTGTACCTCATATTTGTGACCTATATAAGACACTTATTGAAAGATTAATAAAGTTAAAGAAAAATATCTTGGTAATTGAAGTTCCAGTAATTCCTAAGCTTGCAAGTAATGATAGCGATCATATAAATAAAGTAAATGCAATAAATGATTATTTAAAGAAGTTTGATGGTATGAATAAAGTTAAATACATGAGTATTAACGAATTGTTGCTGAAAGATGGTCAGATTAACTTGGAATTGTATGAGAAGGAGATTTTTATTAAAGGAATGTATAGGCCTGATTTTGTGCATTTGAATAAACAGGGATTACAGTTGGTGTATGAAAAATGTGTTGAATTTATTAGGTTAAAACGCCAAAGTATAGTTAACAAAGTGAATACATGTAAAATAAAAAATCCTGTTGATGAAATTAACATGATGGGGGGTCCTGATATTAGGAAGGAATTGTTAGATGAGAATAACTACAATAATCCTGTATCTAATCAAGTGAGTTCACCTTTGCCCGAATTAGAGGTTAGGATAGGTGTTACACCAATAAAATGCATTGTTGATTCTGGATCACAAGCGACGATTATGTCTGAGGACATATATGACCTAATTAAAAGGGAAAATAAAATTGACATTCCACAATTACCTGTATGTAATGTTACAATTCAAGGTGTAACGGGGATTAGGAGTAAGAAAGTCCATAAACAAGTATTTTTACCATGTACAATGAGTAATATGATTTTTGACATACCATGTTTCGTCGTAAGAGCTATTCCAAGTGTATTTATTTTAGGATGTGACTTTTTTGAAAAATTTAAAGCAGTAATTGATTTTGAAAGTAATACTATTATGTTAAAAAATGAAAATGATGTATCAGCTGTAATTAAATTACATAGGAGCAATGAAAATAAAGGTGTTTATGGTATTAGATTAATTATTTCAAACTTTCTTAGTACAATGAACTCTGAAAATCAAATAGGCTTTGCTACAGACAGATTAAGTGATTTGTATGATGAAAGTGAACAAACATTAAAGTTAATGGGTACAGAAGTAATACAAAATAGTTTAATTGATAAAGTAGTTGCCGATATTAAACAAAGAAATCCAGACATGACAGATAAAAATTTAAGTGATTTATGTAACATTTTTGACAAAAATGGTCTAGTATTCTCTGATAGGCCAGGTTTAATTAAAGGTTTTGAAGCTGAGATAGCTTTGACAAATGAGGATCCATACATAGGTAAATTATACCCTATCCCCTTTAATAAAAGGCGCGAGGTACAAAGAGAAATTGATAGCCTACTTGAAAATAAAATCATTGAGCGAACAAACAGTCCATATAATAATAGTTTAGTGGCAGTAACAAAGAAAGATGGTTCAACACGAATTTGTCTAGACAGTAGAAAAATAAATAAGTATATTGTGAATGATTGTGAGAGGACGGAGAAGATAGAGAATATATTACAAAGATTTGCAGGAATAAAATATTTAAGTAGTATTGATTTAACACAAGGTTTTTTACAAGTAGGTTTGAAAAAGGAATGCCGGAAGTATGTTTCATTTATTTTTAATGGAGCTAATTATGCATATTGTAGGTTACCATTTGGGTTAAAAACGTCGTCTGCTACGTTTATTAAAGCTATGTCACATATATTTAAAGGAGATTTCGACTCATTTATGACCACATATGTAGATGATATACTTATTTTTTCCAAAACTATGGAAGAACATATGCAACATATTGACTTAGTTCTTGGTAGGTTAGCCGAATATGGTGCTACTGTTAAATTAAGTAAATGTGAGTTTTTTCAATCTGAAGTTAACTTCCTAGGCTACATAATTTCATCGAAAGGTATATCGATGGATCCTGAGAAAGTAAATAAAATTCTAGAACTGAAGGACCCGCGAAATGTCAAAGAGCTTCAATCAGTATTAGGTTTGATGAATTATTACCGATGTTTTCATGATAAATATTCAGAATTTACAAGTAAATTTTCTCACCTTTTGAATGGAAAAAATAAATGGAGCTGGGGAAAGCAGGAGTCAGATGATTTTCAAAATTTAAAGAAAGAATTTTTAAAATCTGTAATGTTAAGTCATCCTGATTTTCAGAAAGAATATTATATTGGTACTGATGCATCAGATAATGCTATTGCTGCAGTGTTATATCAATTAAATGAACAGGGACATCAACAAGTAATTATGTTTGCGAGTCGTAAGTTGCTGGAGACAGAAAAAGCCTACTCTATCACTGAGAAAGAGTTACTAGCCTTGGTTTTTGCTTGTAATAAGTTCAGAGCCTACTTACTTGGACATCATAAAATCATAGTTAAATCAGATCATAAATCATTGACATTTTTGACTAATTGTAAATTAACACATGGTAGAATTTTACGCTGGGTAATGGTGTTACAGGAATTTAACCTCGAAATACAGTATATACCTGGTAGGGAAAATGTTGTATGTGACGTGCTGTCTCGTATTAACGAGGATGGACTTGAGAATAAATCAAAGAATAATGTCAAGGTATTAAAGTACAAATTAAATTTGGGTTTCAAAGAAAGTGAAATGAAACAAATTTTGTCAAACTTGAAACAAAGCCAATTAAACGATGACAACTATGGTAAAATCATTGAAATCTTGCAAGGTGACAATAGTGTAATCAAACGAAAGATAAGTAAAATTTTTAGAATACATGATGGTTTATTATTTAAGAATAGTAAGGACGACGATGAATTATGGAGAATATGTGTCCCAAAAATTAAAGTTAGTCAGTTGATTGATTTCGCTCATAGGAAATATGGACATTTTGGTGCTCATAGAATTTATTTAACTTTAAGGGAATTTTGTGTGTTTAATAATATGGAAAAGGTTATTAAAGAACAGTTAAGAAAATGTGTATTGTGTCAAAAGACAAAGCATGACAACAAACATAATGAGGGAAGTTTGAAATCAATAACAACTGAAAGGCCATTACAATTGGTTAGCATTGATTTGATAGGGGAATTGCCAACAGGTAGATTCGGATCAAAATATATATTCACTATGGTAGACATTTTTACAAAATATGTTAAGTTGTATGCAATACGTAAAGCTAGTTCAACTGTTTTGATTAGAAAAATTGAAGATTTTTGTAACACAGTAGGAAAAATAGAGTGCATACTTGCTGATCATGGTAGTCAATTTACGTCAGCAAAATGGTATAACAGCTTAAACAATATGGGTATAAAATGTATACATTCATCCGTATATAATCCGCAAACAAATCCTGTGGAAAGGTACAACAAAGAAATTAATCGTATGTGTAGGGCATATTGTTTTGACCAGCATACAAAATGGACCGAATATCTGTCATATATTCAGGATTGCTTGAACTTTTCAGTTAGTAGTTTAACAGAACAGACTCCTTACAGTTTGATGTTTGGAAAACGACCACAGTCATTGTTTAAAAATTTAATAGATTTTCCTGAAATGCAATATGATCACGACAAACAGCTGGTATTGGTGAAAGAATTAGTTAAGCTAAAATTAGAAAAAAAGAAAGCAAAATTTGATAATAAGGTTAAAGGTATTAAATACGCGATAGGACAGAAAGTATTAGTAAAGACACACCATTTATCAGATAAATTAGGTAAGAAAATAAAGAAATATTTTCAGCTTTACGGAGGACCGTATGAAATAGTAGGAGTAAAATTAGATAATGCTTATGTACTGAGAGATCTCATTTCGGATGAAATTATAGGCACTTATAATGTAAGGCAGCTTAGAAGGTTCATAGAGTAGGATATTATGGGCTTTTGTTGTTAGGTACTTGTTGTTTGTGCCCTTAAACAAAATCAAATCAAAGATACAAGTCCATATGGGGATTAAATTAATTTATGATCCATATGGAAAGACGACCATAAAGAAATAATTTTATATAAATAGTTTTGTCACTTTGTTTAATTGTTTTTGAACTTATAATCACATTATTTGACATAACTAATGACTGAAGTATATTGTTGGCATGAAAGATGAGTAATGAATAAAGTAATAAATAAATAAAAGAGTAAAGTATGTATAATAAAATTATTTCTTTCGCTATCCAGACTAGACTTAAGAGTATGAGCGCACGGATGATGATGAATGGTAATAAAATTGCTTGATTTCCTTAGAGGATTAAGCAAATCGCTTCTGGCTCTGGCGAAAGGAGAAAGCGTGAATGTGTTTTTATTTAGTTTTAAGTTCTGATGGTCACGGAAGTGGTGGGCTGAACCTAGCTGGGAAATCCCATGTTAGGTCAGCGGTTTGAAACATTGATGAATTATGAGACTATATTGACTTGATTGTTTTTCAAGGCCCCCTTAAGGCCATTTAACCACAAGGGCCCAATATGGGTGACCCGTTATGGGGGCATGAGCCAGGAGCCGTCCAAATTTAAACGTGCCTTATGCCCTAGCCCAATTTTTCCAAAGTCTAGGCATGGAATGGGATACGTATTTTTCGACCCACTGATTAGTAGAATCACCATTTTACCTCTGTACCTGGTAGTTGTGGGGGGTGCATGTTAACATACTTAGCCACATATAGTTTTAAGATGATTTTTGTGTCTATAATTTTGACGCGTGATGTAAACACTAAGTTATGCTCTTTGCATTTCTTGAATGAATACGAATTTTGTTGGTTCATTCATAAGGGTTTATTGAACTTTGACTACTGTATTAAATTATGATGTTATTTGTTTTTCTTAGAAGATGAATAATAGTAGATTGATAGGTACATATGAATTATTCAATGTATAAAACATTTTGTATTCCTTATTGTCAAGAAATATTTCATCTTTATTAAATCAAACTGAATAAGAATAGCTTTATAAGATGTAAATCTTAAAATATATATATAAAAAAAGGAATTTTTTTTTTATATAAGCAGAGATTGGTGTTTTGATTCAGAGATTTTGATGTTATATCTCTCTTTATAGTAATTCATGTATGACACTTGAGTGCCATCTCTATCAAGTGATGATGGATTTTCATCCCAATTCACGTCAGAAATTACGTACCTTTTGTTATTGTAATCGGTCAAAACCTCAGTTCCATCAACAGCTTTGGTGAACTCTTCCTTGTGTTTTTGTACATTTATAGAAAATTTGTTAGTAAGAAAATAGGAATTAGAATTGTAATATTGTGGAACCCTAGGGAAAGAAATGTGTTCATATACTAGTGAAAGTTTATTATATATTTACAAATAAAAAAAAAAAAAAAAAAAAAAAAAGTCTCTGAAAATTTATTAAGTATATATAACTGATTAAAAATTATGAAATATATGTAATAATGATTTTTCTTTTCATAAAATAGGAATTATTGTATCATGATAGTAACAGAAACTATGTATGTCCAGATTGGGTGAGCTGAGACTGCACGGCGCATGGCAGCAACAGAGACTATCCTATGGCCGTGGACTATTGGACTTGTATCAATAGTGAACCGGACGCCCAAACTAATGTGCAGTGTAGTGAGTCAGTGAGTTGTTGGTTTTATATATATATAAAAGGAAGAGAACTTAAGGACGATGCATTTGTAATGCATAGAAAATAAATTGATGTTAAAATTGTTTGATTGCAAGTATTAAATTTAATATTGTCATTTTGAATAAAAATAAGTAGAAATTAAGATAGTACAGGTTAGAATTGTATGAATATAGGTTTGAGAGTTGATGACATATCGGAGAAAATTTAAAAAAGAAAATTTATTTTCATTTTTTAAATTTTGGGGGGTATCTGTGATGGGTGTCTCAATTAAATAAGTCTATTAAATAATAAAAGTCATAAAACAATAAAAATAATTAACTAACATAAATGTAATTATGCGATGAAACGTAATTAATGGTTCATGGATAGAAAATTACAAATAACTAAAAAACTTTAAATCCGAATAAAATGAAACATATACCAAAATAAATCAAACGAAATTCCCTAACTTTTGTGAAAATTTCATAAAGATCGGTCAAATAATAAAAAAGTTGATTTTTAACGCTTTTTGAGCAAAACAATTCGTGGAAAGTCTATTTTTGGCCCAGACGTATAGAAAAAACGAATCCAGTTTGAACCGGATAGTATGTCAAGGCCGGGCAGTAACCGGTTATTTCTAGAAATGTCGGCGATCAATACTCGGTCGTGCGAACTCGGAAATCTTCGGGAAACTTCGTAGCCAATCACAGAGCGGCTTGCTCGGTCGATACCAAGCAACACTCGAAGCCGGAGCTCATTCGTAAAAAAGATCACCAGCTACACGGATCGCGTCTCACTCGGTCTTTAGTTACACGGACCAGTTCGGGGTGTAGGCCGTATACAACATTCGCCATTTTCATGATGCATCATTCCGGTCGATAGCCGAACAATATCACAGTCGTGGAGAACTATTCTAGTTTAGTGGTACAGACCGCGCCTTGTTCGATCATAAGTTACACGGAGCAGTTCGGGGTACCCTATACAACATGCGCCATTTTGCGATGGATTATACCGGTCCACAACTGAACTTAGTAATCCCGAATTTGCCAGTCGTCAAAGACTGAATCGTCGGTGAAAGTTGCCCTCATTCAAGCCGGAGTTGAATTTTATCGGGGTTTGGGAAAGGTGTCTGAACTGTGTTGATCCTGACGTTGAATGCAGACTCATTTGAATAACGCCGAGTAGGCCTATCGTCTTCGAACATCTGTCTTCATCCATGCCGAGCGTTCTCTTCAAGGCCAGGAGCGGTCAACTTCGCAGTCATCAACCCTCAATAAGATAAGTCTCTCATTAAGATTGGATTGGTACTCTATATTTAGACTTATATGAAATTTAGGCATATCAACATTTATATGTGACAGAACTGGAAAAGTATCTAATTACAAATATTGTTAACCGAACATTTTGTTTTGTGTTAATACAGATAATTATATTTACAAATGGAAATGTTGTGGTGTCTTCAATGTTTATTTACCTAATATATTTAGCTAGCCGGCGCTCAAAAAATTAACACCGCCTCAAACAGGGTAGTAATATTTACATTGTTATAGCTAGAGTTCTCACGTTATATGTTATACGGACGCAGTACGCAGTGCCATTAAAAAAATACAACCTTCAAGTTTTACACTGGAAATAATTTACTTAAATGCGCTGTAAACTTGAAATCTATGTTTCATGAAGATATATAAAATAAACTATTTTCCCTTATCAGTAAAAAATAATGTCATCAAATAGTTTCTCAAGGGTAAACTCTCCCACTGAACAAACTTGGATCATATGTGACGCCATGACGGGATAGGTAACAGCTATCTGCTGTCCGAGCTCAATCATAATAATATCATAATAATCCGAGCTCAAGATTATTATGGTTGTGCCAAACAAATTATGATATTCGTGTTTACTTAATAAAATTTCGAATCCCAATTAATGATTATAATGGAATTAGATTTTTCCTGGCAAAGAGACCTGTATTTATATTATTTTTATTCTAAAACTAAGTTATTTGCAAATTTTGAAGAAAAAGTTTCGAGCCGTTTTTGAGATCCGTGTGTTTGCATACATACATGCATACATACATACATATATACATACATATGAGCATACATAAACACATACAAATATACCTTACTCGTATTAGATAAGAGCCTATAGAATTATTGGTGTCCAAAGTTTTAAATTACAAAAATTTTTGGCTTCGAGGTTAATTTCCCATGAAGCAGACAACCCTCCATATTCTAATACTTGATTATCGTACTCAACTTACAGGAACCTAATTTATCGCAGATTATTATCATCAGAAGTTTAAAATGGTCGTATTTTCTATGCAAGGGGATTGAACTACCTGTATACACTGTAGTTTTTTAGATTCAAATCTAATCCCCTCCCCTACTTTTAGAAAATGTTCAGATGTAACACCCCCTTGTTACAAATAGTTAGCTTGGTGGTGGGGGAGTGGTATTAATGTATGGCCCCGAGGCAGTAATACTGTTTTCTAAGAATTGCAGCAAAGCTCACTATGGTGTACCGAGAATGAATAGGAAAGAATCATGTGAGAGGGAGGGGGAGGGTCATAAGATTAATTAATTTCGGGAGAAATTTTGGTAAAGTAATCGAGGGTCCCCATTTTTACCCTATTTCTAATGACCAATGAATTTAACAAACCCATATCGTGAGGCTTCACTATTGCCACAGAAAAACCAAACGATACAGAACGCTCACCGATAGTTCAAGACGACGCCGCAGCAAGCAGCACCGTCGCGCTCATGGCTAGAATCGCATATTTTCGCTCCCGCCACCAGAATTCAAACCGTCTGCGATCACCTGTGTTGCCAAGTTGTACCGGAAGCCCCCTCCACTCCAACCAACGTACGCTGCACGGCCCGACGCGACGGCCGGGGCCGACGCGATCGCGCGGATTATTGCTCTGTATCTGTAGCAACACTCCGCTTTGCTCCATCAGAATAGAAGGCATAATATCTATTCCCGTGATCTCGACTTGTATGACTCTGTGAATTTATTTTCACCAATTCCATTCAAAATTGATTATATTAATACTAATAGGCCTACTGCAAAAAAACTCTTTGATTTTTACATTGTCATCAGAGATCCTTGCGAAGTATTATATTTGATGAACGATAGAATATTTCATCGCCACTTCGCTTTTCTATTTTTCATATTTAATATATTAATGTCATAATCGCCCAGATACTGCAGACTGTAGATTATTCGACACAGCCAGAATATACGATAATTAGGAATGAAAAATATCAATTTTATCTATGATGTAGACAAAGTTATTTGTACCGTATTGAAAATTTTAGAGGCGCTTAATCGTGGCGACAGTGTCGTTATTCCACGATGTTCAGTGTGTTTTTTACAACTTTACTTCATGCGTATTTTTTTTAGAATTCAGGCCTATGTTAAATGAAAGATAACTAATAAGTTTATTTTAACTTAAATGTTTACAATATATTTTTTGCTACAGTATTATTATAGCCTACGTCAAAATCACTAATTTTAATTCAAACACTTTACTCTTTATAAAATCACGTCTCCATGATTATAACATGTCAATCAAAATTAACAGCAAAATAAACAAAATTAAATGGGGACAGCCCATTGAATAAAATAGTTTGGCCCTCGAAAACCAGAGGAAAATAAAGCTACGATACTATAGGCCTATAACATTACTTCTTCTTATTGTCAAGGAAGCGCTTATTCTCTTTTACCCTCTTAAATGTAAAAATGAGCATATTTGTTTCCCAAAAATCAATACAACAAACTTCTGAAAAATTATTTAGGGCATCCGTTTTCATTCACCCAATCAGCATAATTTGTTAATAAAAAATACGTCTTGGTGCTATCTTTGTTTCAAGGGTGGCGTTCTTACTTCCCCATAAGGATGCCCTTGCTCCTTCGGTTCTGTATACATTTACGGTAGTTAAACCTTTGACACCACGGTAATATGGTTTTCCCAACAAAAGAAATTCAATAAAAAGCCCACAATTGAAAGTACTGTAGCTTTGAAGAGCAATATCACCCTTTTTTTAATATAACAACCAATACATATTGCATGTCAAAATATACAAAATTTTATTTATTAAAATTTACTAACTCAAAATTTAGCTGTCTTAATGGTTCAAAAGCTAGTCAGCAAAACCTTATAAAACTATAGCTGCCATTTTGAACAATTTTCTATAGCAGGTGAGGGCAGCGTCGGAGAGTGTTAGACTTTTCACCATCGTTTTTCTCAGGTTATTTTACATAGGAATCGGTCAAAATATATTAGTTTGCAATTACTTCCGGGTTGAGCTATTTTTTGAGCTACCGGTAATTTTACTAGACTATTAGGCCTATATAATATTGTGTAGATTGAATATTTTACTGTTGGTACCAGGGGGCCGAGCTTATGCTCGGAAAAATTTATTAAGCGTCATTTTCCATTCTCAGATACATTAATTATGTAATTAGATCACTTAATTATGACTTTATTATATGCTATTTAAAATTAAACTGTGTACAGTAAATCAGAGCATTTCATTTATGTTTTACAACAGACAAACATCGGTAGCTCCGCTCACTCGCCCCCTTTCTTTTTTAGACAAGCTGAAGAGCTCGATCGCTTCGCTCACTCGCCAAACCAAAGGTGCTGCACTTTTGTATGAATTTACTGAACCGGAGAACCGCAGTTTAAATATGTTACACATTAGTTCCATATTAGAATCCATAAGGCTAATTTTTATATTAAAAAAATAATAATAATAAATAACTTGATACACAGGTTGTGACAAAAAACGTGACTGGATATCCATATTCGCATTCTTCACATATATATAAATCGAAAATTTGTATAAAATTTTTTAGATTTCAACTTTGTTTAGCCGCTATCCACCATTTTATTTTTTACACTAAACAAATTATATTTTCGTAGCGGGATCATTGTATTTAGTTCTTATTTTTTTTTTTTTTTTTTTTTTTTTTTTTTTGAGGGAGAGGCGGAAAAATGCATTACGCACACAGGTGGCCAGCCTGTAGTGTGGGGCTCCCCTAAAAACGGGTTTACCCACTAAAAAACCTCCTCTACTCTTTAGGAATCTAACCTGGAATTGTTTGTCACATTACGTCAGGCTAGGCCTAAATTTGGCTTACGCCCGTGGGGCTCGCTCCTTATCCAGCCACTCGATCAAGGGATCTGGGCCACTTCGCGGTCCAGATCGGTTTTCTTTTCCAGGAGGATGCCCCGGACGAACTGTGACAAACAATCCCAGTTGCCCTCATCCTCCAAAATCTTTTGGCAGACCGAGTCCACCGAAAATACACCAAAGATTTGTGTGGCCTCCAGGCGGGGCCCTTCCCAACGGGGACAGCGGAAGAATGTGTGTTCCGCATCGTCGGGAACACCCGGGCAATAAATGCAGTCCGGTGAACCGGTCTTTCCCATCCGGTTCAGGTACGACCGAAAATAGCCGTGACCTGTCAAAAATTGGGTCAGGTAGTAGTCCACCTCCCCATGCCGCCGTTCCACCCATGGTTGGACCTGCTTGATAAGTCGCGCAGTCCATCGTCCTCGGGTGTCGTGCTCCCAGCTGTGTTGCCACTGCTGGAAGGTTCGGGAGCGCTCTTCTGTTCTTGCCGTGTCCTTGCCGATCTCGCCTTGTCTCTGATAAATCGCTTTCCTCTCCCCTGCCAAGAGCTTGACAGGGATGACTCCGGCGACCACCAGGACGGCAGGCTCGGACACTGTCCGGTAGGCGGAACACACCCGGAGTGCAGCTTGACGCTGAACCCGGGCGAGTCGCAACCTGTAGCACTCCTTATCTAGAGCGCCTGCCCACACCTCTGCCCCGTAAAGAAGCACAGACTGGACCGCGGACATCAACAGACGTCTTCTGCTGGATCGGGGACCCCCGACATTGGCCATCAGCCTACTAAGGTAAGTCACTACCTTAGCGGCCTTGTCCGCCGTACGGAAGATCTGATCCCTCCAGCTTAACTTGGTGTCCACCATAACCCCGAGGTATTTGGCGGCACGAGTTGATGTGACCACCTCCCTTCCCACTCGAAACGGGACGACGGTGTCGATCCTCTTCTTCGTGAGAATCACGATCTCCGTCTTACTGAGAGCAAGTGAGAGACCGTGATCGGACATCCAGTTGTTGACCACCCGCATAACTCGGTTCAACTTCAGTTGAGCCAGCTCAACGTTGCGTGCAGCAATGAGAGCTGCGACGTCATCGGCGTACCCAACCAAAGTGGCTTCCTCAGGCATCTCGGACCTCAGGAGGCTGTCATAGGCAACGTTCCAGAGATCCGGGCCGAGTATTGAACCTTGTGCGGCACCAGAAGTGACTTCCATCGTCCGCGTTCCGTCCCTCGTGTCATAAATCAGGCTTCGAGAGCGTAGATAATCCTCGATGAGCCGCAACAGATATGCAGGAATACGAAAGGTGTTGCGAAGCGCATCCAGCATATCGACCCACCTCGCCGAGTTGAAGGCATTCTTGACATCAAGCGTAACAAGAAGCACTACTCGGCGGGAGAAATGGTTGTGGCTCTCGGCTCTCTCCACAGCTCTCTGAACTTCGGTGACAGCGTCGATCGTTGACCGTCCCTTTCTGAAGCCGTACTGACGGGGGCATAAGTCCCCGGCAGCTTCCACGGCAGAAGTCAGGCGGGAACGGATCAGCTTCTCGAACAGCTTTCCAGCCGTGTCCAACATGCAGAGAGGCCTGTGGGACGACGGCAGCTCGGGATCACCTTTGCCCTTGCTGATCAGTACAAGCCTGGCTGTTTTCCAGGGAGCCGGAAACACCCCTTCTACCAAACAGGCATTGTACATTCTCAACAACAAGTCAGCGTTGATTAAAAATACTTTCTTTAAAGCCTCACTGGGAATCCCGTCCGGGCCAGGAGCCTTGTTGCTCTTCAGGGAGAGAACGGAGGTTTCTAGCTCCTCGAAAGTGAAGAGTGGAACGTCCTCTACCCGTCCGAAGTCAACCGGCGGTCGCTGTGGATGTTCAGGAAACAACGCAGCGACGATCCTCCCCATGGTGGCGCCCTCCATGATGGAAGGTGGAGAGCGGGCGCCGAGTTTCTGTGTTACAAGTTTGTAACCCAGGCCCCAGGGGTCGGAATCAACGTCGTCACGAAGTCTCCTCCAGCTATTCGCCTTGCTCCTGTTGATCGCCTGGCGGAGAGATTTTCTCGCAGCTTTATAGGCCTCAGACTTACGAACTCTGTCTGCGGGGATTCTCGCTCTTGTGGCGGCTCGTCTAGTTCTTAAACATGTTCTTCTGAGTTCCGCAATCTCTTCAGTCCACCAGTAAACGGGTTGTTTGTCGCGTCGGGGTTTCCTTCGCGGCATAGACTGGTCGCAGGCCGAGACGATCAGTTCCATCGTGGATGTTACTAGTGCCTCGGCCCCAGCCTCACCAGGATTCCCCTGCGCTCCCCGAGAGATGACTTCGGTGAACTTGACCACGTCCAGTTTGTTGGTGTTCCACCGGCGTGGCCCTTCCCGAGATGCGGAAACTCGACGATTTGCCTGATCATGCAGGTCAAACACGACGTATTGGTGGTCGCTACCCGTGTAGTCCTCCACAACCCTCCAGCCAGAGATCCTCGGAAGGAGCGACTCAGACGCAAAGGTGACATCGGGGATCGTGCCTCTCTGCCCGGGGCGCCGAAAAGTAGGTGTGTCGCCCTGGTTGAGGACGACAAGACCGGCCCTGGCGATGAAATCCAGGATGTATTTCCCCCGGGAGCTGGTAGAGGGCATTCCCCACTCGACGGCCCTGGCGTTGAAATCGCCACCAACGACGACATGCCCGGTGGTGCCGAGAACGCACTCCTCTAGGCTATCTATCTTGTCGCGGAAGTCCTGGACGGCCTCGTTGGGTGTGAGGTAGCAACTGAAGATAGTCACGTCCCCACACCGAACCCAGACGAATCCTCGGCCGCGCCCGTGACTCCGCACCAAGACATCTCGTGTATTACGTGCCCAAAATGCAGCAGTACCGAGGCTGTCCGAGATCCAAATGTTTGGGTCTCTGTCCCGATACTGTTCGCTGATAAGGAGCGCGTCAGCACCAAGTTCTCGGGCGAGCTGATCTAGAAGGTTATCAGCTCCCCAGGATCTATGAAGGTTGGCCTGGAGGATGCGAATTACCGGCCGCTGCCTTTTGCCTGTTCAAGTGCGGCTCTGAAGGCACCGCACTGACCAGACCCGGGTAAGTGACCGAGGGCACTGGAGCCTGAATCCTTGCAGAGGAAGCAGGAGGGGCTCGAGGAACATTCCTTGCGTTTGTGGCCCTGGCTTCCACACTGGAAGCAGTTGGCACTCCTGTCGGGCCCTTTACAGTTTCGGGAGGAGTGGCCGAAACCGAGACAGCGGAAGCATCTCGAAACTACCACCCTCCGTTTGAGCCTGCAACTGACCCAACCGACTCTGAGGTGCTGAAGGCTAAGCAGCTTATTGGCGTGCTTTTCGCCCATCTCAGCAACAGCCATCCGGAGTTGACTTCGGTTGGGCTTTGTCAGCCATACCCTCACTCCATCAGCTGGTATCTCCGGGAGTGCCACCTGGATCGCACGGGTCACCTCCTCTTCGGTGGAGAGGGCATCAAGGTCCCGAATCTCGACCGAACACTTCGGTTCTAGGGCCTTGATTGAGCCTTTGTCCCCAAGTGCAGTCTTGAGGGAAGCGGCAAAACCGATCTTGTCACTCGACTTCCCCAGTTCGAGGAGGACATCCCCGTTCTGGGTTCGCCGAATAGACTTGATAACGGTGTCGGTCTCCTCCGGTTTGGCCTGCGATCTAATCTGACCCAGAACATCGGCAAAAGATCGCCCCCCTAAAGGCTTGATCAAGATTGCCTCCGTCCTGGGCTTCTTAGGCCTGGGTTGTTTAGGCTTTCTGGCAGACTTGCCAGAGGCCTCCCCAACCGGTTTCGGGACTTGCGTCCGCTCCACCCTCGACGCACTTTTCGAAGCCGCCTCCGCTTGCTTCTGCCTCCTCCTTTCTTTCTTAGACAGGCGCGTCTTCCAGCCCCCCAAAGGTGTTGAGGTAGAGTTTGCTGCCAAGGCAGGATTAGCCGCCTGAGCAGGAACCTCTGCAGGAGTAGCCGCTGGAATCACGGCAGCGCCCGGGGCGGATTCAGTAGCCTGGACAGGAGATGTCTGCGATGCCGCAGTGACAAAAACCGGTCTCGGCACTGAGTCCACCTCAACAAGCTCAGGGCTTCCAGGCGAAGAACCGCTCTGCCTCTTCTTTCGCTTTCTGGCTTGAGTCTGGGACTCAGCTAGGTGAGCTTGAGGCGAAGCAGAGATGACTCGGTTCGTGACATCGCGCTCCTGCTTCACTGCCTTTAGCCTGATTTTCCGGCATTCCTCGATTTCTTCTAGAGCATCTTCGAGTTTCGGGATCCCCTCTTTTATCGCCTTGTTCACGTTCTTTTGAATTAAGAGGGCCTTGGCCATCTCCTTCAAAAGAGCTTTCATCTTCTTCAGAAGTGAGTCTTCCTCCTCGTGGGCGTCGTCCTGCTGCTGCCGAAGCATTTGCAGCTCGAATGCCGCACGAAGAGGGCTCTTCCTGGGAGGAATCCCTTGGATATTGGCTAATGGTGTTGCCGGCTCGGCCACCTCCATCGCCATACCGATCTCCTCCTTCTTCTGTCCGGTTTTGGACGACGATCCGTCACCACCAAGAGCCTTGAATGGCACCGGCGGGGGGGTGGTTTTAATACCCTTCGTCGGCGTTCCAGTGTTCAAGGTCGGAGACCTCTGCAGTCTTGAGCTGCGCTTAAAGGCGGCCTGCTCTATTTCATCATCGTTCGTGTTTGGAATGGGCCTCTATCACACAAATGTTCATTTTCCCAAAAAAATAATTGTTTTCATATGTGAATTTTCAAAATGATGGCCATTTTAGCCATGCTTTAATTTATATAAATCTTTATGTACAGTAATGATTTATATGTATGGAATTCATGAACCCTTTGAGAAGGGCACCCATTTTTTAAATATTTTATTCAATCTTGACAAATAATTCATAACTTATTTCATTTTTGTTGGCTTTGTTTTATATACCATGCCCAGTACAGTGTGTTTCATATGTATATACTGTATTACAACTTTCCTTTATTTGTATTTTAATTAATTCTTCTCAATATTAGTAATTTATATTGTACATTTAGTTTATTGTTGTCAATTTCAACTAAATAATATTGATTTGTTTCTATCTCGTACCCTGCATAACAACTCCTGTGTTACTATACTGCAGTGAAATGTCGAATGGGTAGTATTGGTTCCCAAAGTGTTCCCATGATTCATGCTGGAAATTTGTCCAATTGTCTCTTTAAATAACATGTATCGTTCGGTATCTCCTAGTTTTGATCTGTATAAAATCTTTAATTGACTATTGAATGTTTTAAAACTGTAAAGTATAATCGTGTTTAATAAATCCTAATAAAGCATAGAAAATACTAGGAAAATATATTATTTAAATGTATATTTCTAAGCAATGCATCATTATAATTGGCAAAGTAATCATAACGAATAAAATTAGTGTGTCATATGTGCATCACAACTTTCTTTAACGTCATTTATAATTACTAGTCTACTTGTTGCTCGAGATCGAGCAATTTATTTTTATACAATACAAAAATAACATTGAGTACTAAATCAACGACATCCAACCAATCCGATATTGTGAATATCAGTAATCACAAAAAACTACACTTATTTACATACATATGTATACATATGCTATACATTAACATATGTTTAAAAATGTTCAAACCAAACCCAAAGTTATTATTCTAGTGGGAAAGTTTCAAATTTAATTTTTGTATATAGCAACCTTATTTTTGTCCGATTTTCATCAGTTTTTTGCGGAAAAAACTACAGACCAAACCCTATCCAACGACACCAAAAACTTTAATATCGGTTGAAAATTGTAGGAGGAGTTCTCAACACGAAAAAAACCCTTAGCGTATTAAATAACTAGGAGTACGCTTTTTCCGTGCGTATGGGGATGAACGGCAACACAAAACCACTAATTTTCCAAGATTTAAAAATAAAATAAAATAAATAAATAAAATAAAAAATAACACATGAATCAAATTACACATATTAACTTCATAGAAAGAGTTTTTTTTAAGGTTTTTACTGGTATTCAATATTTTTTACCAGTATTTTCATTTGCTCTAATAATAAAATATATTGTTACATCTTCAAAACTAGTAGCAAACAATCTTGTAAGTTGCAAAATAGTTAGAGTGATGATTTTTAGTTTCCTAATATACAGGGTGTCACAAAAAAAGTGTCCCTGGCTATTTATAGGACCTGATTCTACATGCAAAAATAAGTCGAAAATAACATGCAAAAATAAGTCGAAAATAAAGAATAACAATTTTTGGATTTTGGCTTAGTTTAGCCGTAATCCGCAATTTTGATTTTTATACATAATAATTTTTATTTCCGTGGCTGTTCGTTGTATTAAGTTCATATTTGGCATGAACCTTTATGTCCATTTTCAGGAAAAAAAATTTTTGTCCGATGTGTATTTTCAAAATGGCGGCCATTTTATATTTTTAAAATCAAATCTCTCAAAACCGGTAAATTTTATCAAACTTTTACAAGAGACAAAAAAGTTGACAACTAAAATTGCCTAACTTAATGGTACCAAGATTGTAAGTATCGAACAACAAATAACGGAGTGATTGCCATTTGGTTGTCATTTGTCAGAATAACTTTTATTTATTTCGTAAATTGTGGGAACATAAACAACATAACATGATAACATAACCTCTCTATTTAAAAAAGGGGCTGTATAGTAACGTTTGTATTCTTGTTTGTGTCACTGCCATCTACATCTGACATCTGACGCTCACTCTTAAATGATTTAAATTAATGTTTTTTTTTTCGGTCATTTGCCAATTAAAATTTCCTCAAATATTATTTTGGTAAATATTTTTTTCTTTATTGTTTGTTAATAAAAAATTATGTTTTTAGTATTCATATTCAAAATATTTCATAAATAACAAATTATTTAGTACAGTGTCACAACATGCAGAAAATAGTTTCCATAACACATGTTTCCTCTATGTCTGACAAGAAAGAAAAATAACACCGTTAACGTAGAATAAAGCACCGTTATTTTTGGTCTACAATGCATTTCTTATGGGAAATTAAATTACGTCTCATTACTTTATTCAGAATAACTTCACAAACGAACTCGACCTGTAAAATTACGCCTAAAATCTACTGTGAAAGTTTGAAGTCGATCCGAGGCTTTTTGCAAACGTAATCGCGTTACAAAAAATAGGAGTTTGTCACTACAGTGAGGTTGTTAACAGTCATGTATGAGGATTCACTCCTCTTCTATCCGTTCATCCAATTATAGATAGTTTCTCAATTTAAGGAAGTGCATTGCACAAAAAATTAGGCTACAGAAGATAGTCAGTTATCGAAACTAATTGGAACTAGGGTTTTTGTTTGGTTTCAAGGCTTACATACCGGTAATCAAATTGTTCATATATATAAACAAACACAAAACTTATTTACCCTTTATAGCCATAAAACAGTTTGGTTGACTGTAAAAAAAACCTCATGTAATCTGTAGGCTTCGATAGAAAAGAGATCAAAACCATAAATTAGGCTACGCATTTCTTTATATTCGTATACACTTGGCCAATGTTTCACGTTATGCAAAAGTTTTTATTCTATTCTTAACACTGAATTTTAAGCTGTTCGGGGTTCAAATAATTGAAGTTCGAATAGTCATCTCCCTAATGAGGTTTTTATACTGTAGGTCTATTACATTATTACTGTATACCAATTAATTTAGCCACAAATGTTACTTCACAACAGTATCAATCTCCAAAATGTATCTACCATTAATGCAAAAACTTTATTTTTCTTGATTAATGTTTGTTACAATACATGTAAGATTTTTTTACTTTGAATTCCTTTTTTATTTCACTGTTGCATACCAGATTTTAATTACTTTACATCACTAACATGCTTTTTGACAGTTGCTTTTCTAAACAGTTGATCATTACCTTTTACAACTGTGTCTTTTTATCTACAAACAGGGGAGTTACTGTAATAAATTATTATATATATAATAATTATTATTACTTATTAAAAATATATTTGATAAAGTAGACCCTACAATTTGAATACATTTTTACAAGTTTTATTGGTGGATATGTTTAAAAACATGTTTGTTGAAAAAAATTTGAGGATTCAATATCTCTGCCGACCGTCCATTTAAAAGGGGTTAACTTTATAGAAAATATAAGTAAACCCACAAAAAGCTAAGACAAAATTTAATTTTTAACTAAAGAAAGTATAATGTTCCATTAACATAACAAACAATTGCAATGGACCCACGTTAGTTTTACGTGATAACAGTTTATGAGCAACTGGAAAATATTATAACTGTAGCGAATTTCCTTTTCCGACGTCTTCTCTCACACCAAAATGTACTTCAGTGTACGATGATTAGGCTCGGGCTAATCGTACACGACACGGTGACCTGCTAAGCAAGCGAGACATGTGTACACGACCATGGTGGCAGAGGCAGCGGGCTCAGTGCTCGCTGCGGAAGGTCCCACTAGACGTGAGGGGGAAGTGGAGAAGTTAGAAAGAGAGAGATGATCATACGCACTCGACGTCTCGTCGTGTACTGTGGCGCGCTGCGCCCGTAGCGTTCGAATTGGCAACTTCGAACGATTCCGGACAGCGCGACAAGAGCGCTCCCAACGTTGTCGACGCGAAACAGCGACAAGCGCACGCAGGTGAGCGTTCTGTATCGTTTCCTTTTTCTGTGCTATTGCTAAATAAGGACTGAAATATACAATTAATCAAGATATATTTCACCACTTCTCGAAAATGATAATTGGCAAACATATTTGCCAAAGGTCATCGGTTCGAGGCGGCACTGGACAGAGGACAGACGACAAACGGACAGACGCAGACAGACAGACGGACAGACAGACAGACGGACAGACAGGGAGGATGGATCAACGAGAGAGCCGTCGTCGGCCGTCGCCGTGTGTGATCGGGGTCAAGAGTGGCGGTGTTTTTACCCACGATGCACCCGCCCATACTAATGTAAAACACACACGGCTTCCTGTGAACCTCAGGATACCAAGCGGCGCGGCCTAGGGACGTTTTAGAAATTCGGATTCTTTCAATTATTTTTTAGAGCGATATAATTCTCATCCTCATTTTTTGAGCTACTGTACTTATCTTGAAATTTAGAAGGCCTTCTACAAAACTTTTAAATAATTATGGTTGAAGTAAAGTTTTAATTGAATCATTTAAGTTTGTGATTCCAAAATAAGTAAAACTGGTTTTTATTTTACACCGGCGTGTCTTGCGTGTCTTTCCTTACAGACAAATGAGATTTTTCACAAAATACTAGCTGGACCACCACATTCAGAAATTTTTACTTGCCGGTCTCTATGGCAGTGGTTATTTATTTTTCAAGGGATACACCAATTTAATAAGATTATATTTGCAAAAGAGCAATTTGGATCAACTTAAAATCAGACAGTTGACCCACTGGTCTATTTTGGCTTTTAAATTATATTTTGTATTCCTACACCACTATTTTCTTCAAAATTTAACTAAAAACTCTCATTGGAATTACGTAAACAAATAGTTCACGTTTTCAACGCAATATTTTACGATTCGCATCGTTAATATCGAATAGGCCTACTAGTTGCAGTATTTGGAACGGATCCACAGTACTCCTAGGCTACAGATATGACCTCTGTGGTACTCGAGCGTATCACTTTGATACCAAGCACAGCGGCAGTGACTTGTAACGTAACCAAGGATGTAGCTGGACTAGATTAAATAGGTCTAGTTCCCGCGATCACCCAGCCCAGGTCGCGGTGGAGGAGAGACGATTTCGTTTAAAAGACTTTTCGCTCACATCATGATTTGTGGATTAATCCAGTGTCATCTCTTCACAAACCAAGAATTCCATATTAAATTTATTGAAATCTTTGAGTCTGAAGATATAAGTTTTAGAGGTTAAAAGGAGTGAATATCTTCTGATACAGTAATCAAGCTTTAATTGTTGTTTTAAAAAAAATAAGTATCCTCGTAATCTTAGACCTGAAAAGTAACAAGTAGGCCTATCGTTTCCGCTATGTTGTTTTGGTTTACTAACTGCAATTGAAAAATAAATTTCCATATTGTATATCGTAAGCCATAGACTATTAACCAAATTGATATAGTAGCACATTTAATTTAGCACATGAAATTTAATTGTAATTCAACAATCCAGGCTACTATAAAAATGAATATTGATATAGTAGACGAAGTAAGAAAACCGCTGAGCCCAAACCATATAGTGCGTCCAATTTCTTGTCTACTGACTGATGCACCTTTCTGCACCTTTTGCAGTAAAAGTGCAACCAAGTCTATGCCGGTCACCGCTGATAAGCGTAGTCTACCCGCATGGGAAACCGTAACTGTGAAATCTACTGCTTTCCCGTGGCCTCACCCAGCCACTGACACTTTGAACAACGTTTCTGGGAAATATTTCAAATAGTTTGTCTTACTGAAATGTTCGCTTTAAAGGATGATTTCTTTGCTGGAATAACCACTGAAACAAATTCATCAAGAGATTTTAAGATTGTGTTAAAAAAAGTCCCTATTCAATTAATTTGGTAGTGTTAACCAGCCAATGGTAAGTGGACGATTAGTAGATCGAGATAGACTGAAGGTTTGGGTCTATGAGGACGTACCCAGAGAGTCTGATGTTGTTATGGGCCTAGTTAACTTGAAAACCTTCCCCGTTTACACCCTTATTCAGTTTTAAATTATTAAATGGATTATTTATCAAGAATTTGTCATGGTGAACTTATTGGAAAATCTTTATACTTTCAGACCCACTCTCAAACGTGTTATCTATAGGCTTCCTACAGCCTATTTAAAGAGCCAATCCTGTAATTTAAGTACTATAGTTACTGCAATAGAAATTAATTTAAGTGGTTTCATTTTTCGTTATGAAATTTCCATTGTGGCCGAATTTCAAATCTTAGGTTATTTTGGTGATTTTTCGTAAGTTTTACTCATGGGCCTGGATACCTTTAGCTCCCCCAGATATCTCTATTATGAAGACTTACGGTTTCGCAAAATATAGGCCCAACTCTTTACGTGTCAACAATGTAAACAGTATGGTAGGTAAACGAACCTTAACTGCATTACGCATCACTGACCGAATGATTGCATGTAAATCCGACTAAATATGTTACATGCTCATTAACCATGTGTAGTATAGCCTACACTTGGGTTCATACATCTAAGATTTTGTTTTAATTAATTGACACACTATTTTTTATTTTAGTTGGATAAGGACTATACTGATGTAAAAGAACTGAATTTCATTCTACTTATTTAAAAACAAATTTTCACAAAAGAAAGGTATTGCACATTTATTAATCATAAATAAATAAAGATTTTGTTAGTATTCTCTCATTTTTCAATGGTCTCAGTGTCCGATATTACGACGTGTCTTACTACACTACTGTTTTGATTAAGGTGCGCACATTGTTTTGTTTACAAACACGTTACAACATCAATACACAAACTGTAGCCTACCGTTGTAATCAAGCATATATCATTCAAATATTTTCCTGTTTATCCTATATCACTTCTGATACATTTTTATCTTCTATATTTAGTAAAGTCGTAAAAATTCCATATCATAAATGACAATAAACGTATCAATAGGTCAAAATATTTATTACTTAGAAACGGCACTAGACTGAGATGAAGCGATATTCACCTGAATATGTAATGTATTTAAAAATTTTCATTCATAAAACGTCTAAAAATTAACTTACACTCTATCAAAACTCACTAGGCCTATCTACAAATCACAGCACAACACATACACTCACTTTGGTCGGCATCGCTCCCAGCTTCCGCTTGGCGGACATGTCGCTAGGTCTGAGGGACCTCTATGGGACCGTCGAGGTCTACAGGACCACGGTGACGGACATCACTCACTACACATGGCTCGCGGCGGCCCGGGCGGCGACGAGACGACGGCGAGAGTCTGAACTGTACTGCCGACCGGCGGCGGCGGCGGCGGCGTGGGGCGGTGGGCGGGGGGTGGGGGGGTGGGGAGGGGGGCGGCCACCGATAACGTGTGGGTGAGGTGATAATCAACAATAGCCGTCAAAAAGTGCCCGCGCGCCCGCACCCGCGGCTACGCCCGCCAGCGCCGCTCCCTGGCACCCGCTGCGACCGTCCGGTCGGTGTTGACTCTCGACTCTTGACAGAACCTCGATAACTCGAAATCCTCGATATTTTAAATCTTGCTAATCCCAAAAACGAAGTTCTCGGTATCTGGAATATGTTCAATCTCCATAGAAAAACCTGCCTAAGTCAAAACCATAAAACTCGACAAAATATAACCCTGAATATTTTTAACTATAAGTCCAAGAAATACAATACAACCGGTGGGCTAGTCACATATCGATCAGTTGGTTTCCCAGTTTTATTTAGATACTGTATATTATTTAATTTTCAAAAATCGACCAATTCGTCAAACGACCACTTTGTCAAACGACCAAACATCATGTCGATCAAATGGTGGCCCCCCAATACGACCATTACAACTATGAATTTCAGATTTATAATTACAGTCCATTTTCGCTAATTTGGCCCTGGATCCTCAAAATGTATCTAAATCCCCTTAAAAACCTGTTTAAGTAGAATTTAAAACCGTACATAATAACTTTAGCTTTATGTTTTTCCTCTGAAAGTGGAAGAGATACAAAAATAACCTCTACAATTCGAATTATACAATTCGAACATAAGTACAGTCGACACTTGCTAACTCGAACCTCGATTACTGCTCAAAATTCTCGATATCTAGAATATTTTCAATCTTCCTGGTAAAACCTGCGTAAGTGAAATGAAACTTAATACGTATAGCTCCAAATTATTTATCTCCACAAATCGAAGAGAAAAATTACCTCTGTGACTCAAATTTTAGAACAAGTACAATTCGACTTGCATTTTACCTATATAAGTCGAAGTTTACCTCTGTATCCCAAAGTTTGGGCTCGTAGCGCAGTCGGATATGTAAGCCATACGGGGGGCCGCCGTTTGATGGATATGATGTTTGGTCGTCTGACGAATTGGTCGACTCTTTTTAAAATTAAATAATATATATAAATAAAACCGTGAAACCAACTGATTGATATGAGACTTGGTAGCATGACCATTTGCGCGACTTAAAATCATTAATTAATAATAAAATTAACCACTGGAACCAACTGATCGACATGATGTTAGGTATAATAACCATTTGAATGACTAAAACTAGTAATAATTTAATAAAATCATAAAACAAATTGGTCGGTATGAAACTTGATCGCATCGACATTTGGACATTTTTAATATTTTAAAATAAAAACTAATTTTAAAAAAGTCGACCAATTCATCAAACGACCAAATATCATGTCGATCTAATGGTAGCCCACCAAGCGACCAGGCTTTTGAACAAAACATGGTATGGTATTGTATTCCTCGGTTTTGGACGCCGTGTTCCAAAGGAATTTCTTGGAACTTATTTATCATCTAATTAAATATTTACATTAATGCTTTCATACTTCAAATGTTAGAAAATGTGAAAATAAGATTGTTAGTGTCATTACATACAACTCCTTTGAGATTTATAATTACTGATACAATTTATTTTCACTGATGTAAGTTATCAGATATGATAGCACTGACTGCGA
This sequence comes from Neoaliturus tenellus, assembly GCA_030545055.2. Classification (NCBI taxonomy): domain Eukaryota; kingdom Metazoa; phylum Arthropoda; class Insecta; order Hemiptera; family Cicadellidae; genus Neoaliturus; species Neoaliturus tenellus. The sequence continues at coordinate 302,427,166 of CM061531.1, forward strand.
CTTTTATCTTCAGTAATATATTTAAAATATTTTTTAATACCGTGCTGTCCGAAACATAGGAATGTTGAAGCATGTTTTGATTTTTTTATAGAGGTTAAGAAAAATTGATATTTTTTTAATAACTCCCCTAATCAAAACAATGGTATAAGCTCAGTATACTCGTTAAAATGTAGGTTTTTGAAAGTTTCGTTCTCGGCCACTTGTACGCTGCGGAGTGGTGGGCTTCTTTCAATTTAAATTAAACTGACACTTCGTCAAACTTAACCAAAAGAATATTTGTTTCTCCCTTCCCCGAGACGCGAAAAGTTACTCGTATTCTGATTTCAGGTTAAACCGAAAATACTATGTTTTGTTTTAAACTGAACTAGTTAGATAAGTTTTTAGTGTACACCTAAGGATTCTTGTAACTTTTTATTGTAGGCTACAAGTTTTACATTTAAATCCAGAATAAAATGGATAAATAATTGAAAATTAACATTATATGTTTTTATAGGTTTTAAATAATCAAATTAAAAGAAAAATACACTTAATAAATTAAATGGGACATTATTTTTCCCCATAAATAACTATTACACACGATACACAACTTAAGGTCATGAAATTTCACCATAAATTTAATACAGCTTCGCTTATTATTACAATGTTATGAAAAATGTAATGTCGGTTAAATGGTTGCACAAACCTATGACATTTTCTGCCTCTATGAGATTTTAGGTATTTAAATTTAAGTAGAAATTTAACATTTAAGTTGAACTTTATAGAATTTTTACGTAAAACATTCTAGGCGTAAAAATATTATTGATTTTTTTATATGATAATTCGGGATCACAGCAAAACAACAATAGTGCATAATGTTAAAAATTTACTTTTCTACTGGGGGTCTCTGCGTGTTTTCACTACAGTAATTATTTTCGTATCCCAGGTTCTTCCGCATCCCCTACAACGGTGAGCGTAGCGGGGCAGCGGCGCGGCGCGGCGCGACCCCCGGGGTGTATCTCTTTGACAACCCCCATCCCCCATGCCCCCTCATCAGCCCCGGCCCGGCAGCCCCTCACGCACTAATTTCGCCCCCGCACCCTAACACCCCCGTCACCCCTGATCACCCCCTTCCGCCTTTCTTGGCAATCCAGCAGATGGATTAAGAAACTCACTCGACGTGGCCAGAGCGTAAATACCTTTAAAGATTAATTTAATTAAAAGTAATAAAAAAAATTCTGCGTTTCTTCAATGTATTTTTATTTGCATTTACCTTCCTTTCACAAAACATAATATACCTTTCTAGGTTCAGATAGTATGTAATTCTCTAGGTTTTACATAGAATTTCTACTTTTAGCAAGAATAGCAGGAATGTTAATGTTACTATGTAGGAATTTTCTCAAGACTTTTTTATTGCAGAGCGTATAATATCAAACTATAGCGTATAATATTTAATTAACATTCATTGAAAATCTAAAAATTATATAATTAATGTTTCAAATTTCAATTCAAAACTTACAATGTAAAACTTTACATTACCTTAGGGTCTAAGCCTTATTTATTTACAAAAATAATAACTTTACTTCTAAAACCGTTTTGTCTGTATTTTAAAATAATTTCGGACATTAGCTATATATTATTTATTTATTTCCAACGGCAAGCAGCCAATTACAAAATATACAATACACTTGCCTACGGCTCGATGGGGGCTCCGCCCCCATGCCCCCTTAGGGGGTTGCCCTGAATTCGTTAATTTTTCTAAGTCTTAAGAACTGAACAGGCTAGTTGAGGCCTCCACCCCAACTCTATACTTATCTTCTCTGACTTAGTTTAATAGTTCAGGAAATCTAAAGCATTTAAGATATTCTCTTGATATTTAAAGTTCAAATTGATACTTTTGTTTTATATTTTATATTTAATGCTCAGGGTATGTGTGTGTAGCTAAATTACATTCATCTAAGTGTCATAACAATAAATAAAAAAATATTAAAATAACTCAATTTTTGTGAAAGAATATTGAAAATACGCCCCTTTTGGGGCGAAGAGAGTGAAATGCTACAAAATCTTAAGGCCCACCTTATAGAGATATCTAAAAAGAATATAATGCTGAAAAAAATATATCGGTATGGCCATATCTTTACCGGGTTCAACAAAATCACCAAAAACTGTACATATAAAGGTTAATAATTTAGTTTTTTTTCAGTTTGTTTACTAATCTTGGATTGAAATCGGCAAATGGCTGCTACTATAGTAAGAAATAGTGTGTATAGTAGTGTATATTCATAGTATACACAAAATTTGAGGCATGCATGTGTCATAAAAGTAAACGATAAATATTGAAATAGAGCAATTTTGGTGAAAGAATTACGATATTGTGAAAGTACGCCCCTCTTTACGAGTGAAGAAGGTGAGATACGGCAAAATTGCATAGGACCGAACTTGTAGAGCGGCAAAAATAGAATATAATACTAACAAAACAAATATCAATATTGAAGTATATTTGGCAGAATAAATTAATTTACAACGCTTTACACGAAAAAATGTTAAGAATTTTGTGTTTTAAAAAGAATTTTAGACTTAATTATAATTGAAATTGGTCAATGGCTGCCGCTATGGTAAGATCTATTTGAGGTCATAATATGTACTAAAGTTCAAGCATCCGTGTGCAATATTAGTAAATAAAAAATATTAAAATAGCGAGATTTTGGTGAAAAAATTGGAAATGTTGAAAGTAAGCCCCTTTTTAAGGGTGAAGGGAGTGAGATACGGCAAAATTTCACAGGACTAAACTTGTAGAGTGTCTAATTCCTGACCATGAATTATACCTCAGATTCGAGATAGAACCTCTCGTTCAAAAGTTACAGCGTATTTAGAAAATGCCTTACATGGTGTAGATTTTACCATACAAAATTTTAGGGGGTTAAAATTTGAAAACTCAATGTTTTGCGATTTCCCCTTTGTATTAACCATACAAACTACGTGTGTACCAAATTTCAAGTTTCTAGCTCATCCGGACCAAAAATTACGATTTCTCTATTGTTCCAGAACCGGCAAAATCCCACTACTTATGTTCAAAAATCCGGAAAAAGTGAAAAATGTATTTTGTGAGTAAACGAGAGGAGATACGGTGAAATATGTAAAGATAAAAATTTTAGATATTTAACAGATCTATCAAAATTGTTATGTAAAAGTTTTTGTAGAACAAACCGTTTAGTCACTAGAGCCCGAAAACCGAAAACGGGGTTTAATTAAAAACGCTCTGGAGGCTTAACGGTGCGAGATGTGATAAAAAGTCACAGGACCAAAGTTGTAGATAATTAAATTCCCTATCGTAGTATTGTTCTCAGATTTTAGATAGGACGAAGCGTTTGGCCGCTAGAGCCAAAAAACTAAAATTAAAATTTCGGAAGTCCGCCATTTTGAATTTTTTTTAGTAGGTTAAAACAACAAATTTGCAAGTTTAAGATTTTATCCTTAGCATTGACCATTCAGGCTAGACGTATGCCAAATTTCAAGCCTCTAGCTTAAATAGTTACGTCAGAACTTCGTATCCCATATAAGTGAGTGAGTGAGTTACACATGGGGCCGTATATATTATAGACTCGCCTACGGCTCGATGGGGGCTCCGCCCCCATGCCCCCTTAATAGTTGCCCCCCTAGTTTGAATTAATAAAAAGTCAAGTTTGAAATAGTTCCAAAATAACTGGACAAACAAGACAGTAACAAAACCGTCTTATACAAACAATTCACAATCAATAGTAAAAAAGTTTTAATAATCTAATATGAATCGGGTTAAATACACCTTCTTAGTAAATATTAAAAAAAAATTGAGCTCTGAAATGATAATTATTTATGTAAATATTCTAGGTGTTACCGCTGCATGGAGGTTCCACCCCAATAATTGGTTGCCCCAGTTCCGTAAATTTCTGTCAAAATATCATACAATGAACAGGCTAGTTGAGGGCTCAACTCCCATAACAGTAACAGAAGCCGCCAATACACTCTACTCCAATTGATAATAATAAGCTTTGAAAATTGCCCACGGCTCATGGTTTAATCCCACTCCCTAGTTCCCCTTAATTCGTTAAAAAAATATAATGGAGTTATGAACTATTGATGAACTATGTATAGTCATGCTCAAAAACTTTTGTGTTAAGATTTTAGAGATACGATTATGATTGCTCATGATTGAGGTAATATGTGTATTCAGAAAAATTAAAAGTGAAATAAAATTATAAGTTTATATAGAGGATTGTATGTAATAGCAAAAAAAAAAAATAAAAAAAATAAATAAAAAAATAGACACAACAAAGATATTTGAAATTTTAAAAAATATAGTATAGGCTAAGATGCTTCAGTTCCGCCACGGGGACGCCAAGAAACTCAGGAATCATGTATGAACCATATATAAAAACGATAAAAATTTTATCTTTCAAAATCAGCAATTATTAAATTAACAATTTTAAATACTATATAATTTGGTTCAGAAAATTAATAAAAATAGAGCCCTAGTAGTATGTAAACGATCACAGGGTAATATGTACTATAATCATAAAGTCTTTATAAAGTCTTAAAATGTAGAAAGTTGCAACTTAAGAACCATAAAATCAGGGTACAGTATGCATTTTCAACCAATAGTAGTGAATAAAAAAAATTATGAAATAACAGCCAAAAAAGGATTATTAGTTAAATTAAAATATACTAAAAGAGTTATAATAATTGAAAAACATTGAATAGTTTTAAATTACAACAATAATAGAGGTAATCAAGACTTTAGGTGATAGCACTACATTAGGGAAGTTTGAAGGACAAGTGACAGCGGAAAAAATACTATTGAGTTTAATTCTATTGGTTATTATAATATTTCTCAGCCTGATGGGTAATCAGATATGTAGATGGTTAAAAAACGTCTGAATTAGGTAAACGTTAGCGAAGGTAATATACCAGCCAAGAGAATGAAAGTTCAATCGTTCAATAACTTTATATGTTCTATTTAATCGTTTCTTAAACTAAAATCTAAGCCTGATTGGACAGCAGCAAATAGGTCAAAGACGGGATGTCAAACGAGTGGGACACATTCAACTCTTCAAATTAAAACTGCACCAGACAATATGCAGTACTAAAATAATATGTTGGAAGTATTCAAACATGCTTCGTATAGCTCACCCCTCCCCCTAGGGGTAGCCTTAAATTCGTAAATTTAAAAAAAGTCGAGTTTAAAATATGTTAGTTCTACGGAAGAACTGCACAGTCAAGACAGTAACAAAACCGTCAAATACAAGAAAATCACAATCAATAGTAAACAAAGCTTTAAAAAACTCATATGAATCGGTTTTTTAATACCCCTTCGTAATTAGAATTATTTTAAAAGTTTTGAGCTGTGAAATTATAATTATTTATGTAAATATTTAAGGTATTATGCTGGTAAAAATATATACTTTAGATTAGACAATTTTTGCTGTGTTAGATGAAAAGAAATTTCAATTAAAAGAGTTATAGTTGTTGTTGTATCTATCATTATATTTAATTGTAGTAGTTATGGTAACAAATATTTCTCTGTTCGGTAGCTAAATATAAAGTTTTAAATTTATATAAATTTTATATATAAATAGAGATAAAATTTAAGAAAGATAATAATTAACTGTCTATTAAGTATTGTACAAAGTAATCGAAGTATGTTACGTTAAGATCACGGATCAAGCTTCACAGCAAATTTATGTAATGCGAAATTCGGCCGAAAGAAAAACCCAGTGTGAATTTGAATTAGTAATCTAAAATAAATGGAAAACGAAACGAGAACCTAACATTTAAATCACTGTTCGATTTGTTCAGTAGTTATTAAAAAATCTCAAGAACATATTTTTAATGTGTGTAAAACTATATTAAGGAACATGCTTTCAATGCAGCAAAATATGATTCCTATTGAAATGAAAGTCAGATGGACTACAATTTGATTACAGTGAGGAACACTAATGAAATCATCATCAAGATCGCAGGTGTAGTTAAAAAACATAAATTAAATACAAGCGAGAACTAAGCGACTATAATAGCGCTCCAAGCGACATCTTTAAGAACTAACGATAGGTGAAGAAATTTCACCATTAAATGAACTTCCAAATTAGCGCGCATGAAGCATTAGCTGCACACTGGGCGTTAACTACTGCAAGAATCAAAGCGGGGATCACTCAGATGAAAAAACCCACTCATTTCGGTGATACACCATTGTAAACATTAAAAATGATCTAAAAGGTAATGTGTTACAAACACGGGTGTAGTTTACAGAGATCATTTAAACACGAGCGAGAACTAAACCTGCAAAGCGATCTACGATACCACGCGGTGATATACGCTGATACGGCTGAACTACGTTACCGACAAATCTATATTTTTTACCTTTTTTATAGTTTAAAAGTAAAAAAGTTGTGGTTTTATGATTTTCTCTAAATTGAAACATCTCAAAGAATGTCCATGCCAAATTTCAAGTCTCTAGCTTAAACGGTCGCTTCAGGACTTTACTATCATCAGTGAGTGAGTGAGTCAGTTACACATGGGGCTGTATATATTATAGATGCACAACTATGTTAATAGACAAGCAGTATTAATTTCCTCATTAGTCCTCAGCCTGTATGCATCGTAGGATAGATTCGCGCACTCAGTTTGAAATGTTTTGACCTGTAGATGAGCAGAATACCATTTAATTATTATTCACAGCGGCCCTTACGACTACGCCCTTTAGACTTTCAAAGTATTGTGGGAGAGGTGTAATTTACTGAATTATTTACATGGCTGTTTTAATAACAAATGATAGCAAATCAGGAAGAACAGATGTTTCAGTTATAAAATAGTTTTTTTTTTGTTGTTTTTTAACTAATTGGGTCAGACCAACGAGGTTGGTCCTGACACCCAGACCAACTAACATGTTGGTCTAATTTCGACGAGTGGCGATCTCTATAGTTATTATTAAGAGACTGATGTCTTAAAAGTCTGTAAAATTTGCACTGGGTATACCAGTCTGTTCAATTTGCATAGGATCTACTAGCCGATTAATAGTATCCAACAACATATACCGTAAAAAATTTACTATATAAGCTCACAACACGATTTTAAAAGCAACATATAATAATTCGTGATGAAATACCTGTAAATGCCATATTGTAAATGCATCTCAACTGATCCCCATAGCGCCGCACATTTGGAGGTTATGTTCCCCGCCGATCGTAAACGCATTAGTTGACCAAATAACTCGATGGCCAATGTTTGTAAAATCGTTAGGTAATCCCGAGAGTTGAGCCCAACCCTTTTGAATGATTACCCGCCAAACCCCCAACCCTCGACCCGACCCACTCCCCCTCCACCCCCCCCACATCCGTCCTTGTCCGCCGCTCAGATATTTTCGTCCGCCTTCGGTCCAGCCGGGATTTGTCCGGCGACTACTTCTCGTCCCCTTCGGGAAGGGCTTTATACCTCTCGTATCTCTCGGCCGGCTTACCATCTCTACTTTACTATCTCTGGTACTTTTTAAAAACTTTCAAGAGATTATTCATTAAACTATTTATTTTAGAATACATGTTTATATTAACGATTAATGAAAACAAAACAAAAATATATATATATTGTAATTACAACTCCTATTACTTCTATGATATAAAAATGCATTCGTATTTGTTATCCTTTACTATTAGAGTTGTCTCTTTTGTTGGGTTAATATTACAAATTAATTGTAACTTCGTAACAATATAATAAAGAACTGTAGGCTGTATCAGAAACATATTTTGAGTTATTAATTTTGGAACGCCTCTAAATTAGAGCAGTATCTATTTATAATTTTGGAGATTTGTGATATTAACAACTGTTGAATTTGGAAACAATCTGGATTTCACTTATTTGGTACGTCTATATTTCTTAAGACACCGACGCATTCTATGGTGCGTATTTTAAGGCGAATAAGACTGTAAGGTGAAGGTGATGAGTTTATGGATCATATGAGTTGTAGCTTTGTAACTGACAAAGAGCAGCAGATTCATTTATCAGGGAGATAGAATACCATAGAAACTTGTTAGTTTTTGTCCCAGAAGTATTTTTTTTACTGTGTAGTATTAACAGTCAATACTATACAGTTATTTTAAAGCAATTATTAATAGAAGCATATTTAGCCTCGCGGTTTGGTACAGTGTAACTTTTTTTCAATCATAATACATTTTTGATAAAATAAATTATTACATGGAATCAATTTACAACAAAAATAATATTTCTATCTAAACATACCTCTTAAAATGTTAAATTAGAAAAAACGCTCATTTTCAAAATTATTCCACCCCCTCCACTTTTTCACACCGTTATTAGTCTCGCGCCCTTTTATAATGAATCTTATGAGAGAAAGTCCCCCAGCGAAAGGCGGTTCCCCTTTGAAGAAACCGGAGCCAAAGAAGCGGTAACTAATGGGCGAGAGGTTCGATGTTTTGGACGTTTGGTTTTGTTCTGGACGCGGGCAGGGGTGGAAGGAACTTGTGTGTATTGGGGCAGGGTGCGGCCGTCCCACCCCACAACGCTGCTGGGGGCACTTCCACCGCCCTCCGATAAAATACACCTTACCATCGCACCGACGCCGAGGTCGATGTCGATGATGCAGGTGAATTTAATTTCGGTTTTAGGTACCGGTACTGTATATCGGAGCTGTAGTATCAAGAAATCTTCGCTTATCACACAGTCATAGTGGGATAATTCAAACGAACATTTCATAGTCGTTTCAAAAATCGCTTTAGCACATTTTCAATGATATCACATTTAATAATTAATTTAGCTACGCTTAACTGAGTCGAACAAAATTTGGAATTATTATATTGTAATTAAGAATCCAAATTGATATTTTTGCGATTTAGGTGCTACAATGACCATAACACTAATAACAAATTACTTTTTGGCAATTTGCATGATGTAATATCTAAACTTGATGAAAAATCCCAAACTACCCTTAACAATTAATTGATAACTTAGCGAATAAAATGCATATTAAACTTATAACTTATCTATACCGTACAAGATTATTTGCTTTTGTGAGTTTTATCACAAACAAAACTTTTAATCACTGTTAAAATGTGGTGGATGTTAATTGGCGCGACTCTACTACAATACAGTATAATACTATGAAAAATTCACAGAAAGATTTGATATATTTATAGCTTCTCTTTTACTTGAAGCAGCATTTGAACACTTAAAAAGATCCTTTATTTCCAGGAGACATGTAGTTATTTGAAACAGCATACTCGAAATGTGTTATAAAAAAAGAAATTAGCGAGAGATACGAAAAGGTATGAATTAATCCTTAAAGGATCAAGAGGTATGCAATATTAGGTCGTAATATATTCTATAAATCTATCTCAGCATCTTTAGCAAAAACCAATTGTTTGTAACGGGATAACCCTTTTGAAAGTTTTGAAAAAGTACCAGAGAGAGTAGAGCAGAGATGGTAAGCCGGCCGAGAGATGCGAGAGGTATAAAGCCCTTCCCGAAGGGGACGAGAAGTAGTCGCCGGACAAATCCCGGATGGGCCGAAGGCGGACGAAATATCTGAGCGGCGGACAAGGACGGATGTGGGGGGGGGGTGAGTGGAGGGGGAGTGGGTCGGGTCGAGGGTTGGGGGTTTGGCGGGTAATCATTCAAAAGGGTTGGGCTCAACTCTCGGGATTACCTAACGATTTTACAAACATTGGCCATCGAGTTATTTGGTCAACTAATGCGTTTACGATCGGCGGGGAACATAACCTCCAAATGACCGGCGCCATGGGGATCAGCTGACATTTTATTTACAAAAAAAAGTTTTTATTTAGGCCTACTATGAGCACGAATAGAAACGTTTTTATAATCACTAACTAAAATCATTTTTGAGCTGAGCTACAGCAATTATAAATTATCTAGTTCACGTTATCTAGCACCATTATTGTTTTGACTATTGTCACTTAAGAATTGCATCCACCATTAGGCTTAAAGCAATTTTCTGTAGTACGCTGACACAGAAGATTATTATATAGGCTACCTGTAATTTATTTTGAACAAAAGTTTGTGAAAAATGGCAAATATCTTAATTTAGAGAATAAATTTTATTTATTTTAAATAAATTATACATTGTTTAATAATTTGTCTACATTAAACAATTCTTTGTGCCCTCTTTGACGTCATTTAACATGTCTTAATTGTTTAATAATTACAAATGGAAACTCCCTACTCAGTCACCGTCAAAAATTTTCAATACAGCCTAAATGACTTAAAAATGCAGCCTTTTCAAGTTCTTAAACAAAAGATAAAAACAAAATATTTAAATTTTACTCTCATCTTATTTGGAAGACTCGCACGCTCTAAATGTGTAGTGAATGCCCTATTCACTTCAGTACTTACTTAAATACGTTAAAACCGTATTGTACGACGAAACCAAACATCGTATCAAATTAAAAAATGCAAAGGTGTTGATAAAAAAAATGAGTATCCTGTTTCTCGTTCTACAAGAAAAACGTTTTGTGACAGAATGAACCATATACAAATTCAAACCGGTCGCAAATCAACTGCGCGAAAAATTCCTTCGATTTGCATCAACCGCGCGAAACCCGAAAAGGCTCCCCAAAAGAGTGCATCAACTGCGCGATGCACGAGCCAGGTATACGTCAGTTGGCGGTGGAAGAAATCTCCTACTTTACAGGTACAACCTACCGTACAGCGACCAAGTGTACCGTATCACAAAGCGAGGTAAAACTCTTGGCTTTGGCACTAGTATTTGTAAATATTTAAGTGATTTTCTAAACTCCACCCCCATGTTATTTTATTGGTTATTTCGGTCCGTTACGATGCAGTTTTCAAAGGGACATCACCCACGGTGCCTTGTATTTTTCGTAAATATAATATGTTTTTTAGAGTGTGCTAACTGTGAATATTTTGGTTTTTGCTTTATAAAATTGCTGACTTATGTTTAAAATAGTGTAATGATTTTGGACATAAATTTTTTCACGGAGAAATTTATCAGTAAAAGAGTATAAAATTTAATATTTAAGGTCGGATCGAGGTTCCAAAGAGTTTTAAAATCGTCAGAGTATGATGATATATCTTCCGTACATGGGAACTAAATTTAAATACAAATACAAGAATTTATCCTCCCGTTATGGAAATGAACATAAATACCCCCGTCGCAGCAGACCTGCGTACTCAGCGAATTTCTAAATTATTAATATTAATTTTGACCAGCTAAACTTGTAAACAAAATTTCATCACGTGCTCATAAATAGGGAAATAAATAATGTCTATTCTCCTTAAGATAAATATAGGGAAAGAGTATGCAGGTATGCTGCCATGGGGGACACTAAAAGTAGGTTTTTAGCATAGAAAAAATTTATTTCTACCATATAAAGCCATATAGTAAATTTCATCAATATCTGTCCATGAATAAAAAAGTTTGCCTATTCTCCATATGATTAACATGGGAAAAGAGTATGTAGGTTTGCTGCCATGATAAGCACAAAAACCAAGATTTTTTACCTTAAATGGATGAATCTCAACCAAATGAAACTAAATACCAAGTTTCATCCAAAAATTTTGGTTAATAAGTGAAATATTAACACATCCTTATTCTCCATAAGATTAACATTGGAGCCCCAAAAGACAATGTACTGTCTTTAGACTTTGTAATATCTCGGTAACCAATAGAGATAGAGCAAAGCTTCAAAATACTAAATTGTGTGTTTTTTTGAGCTAAATCCAATGGTCAAAATAAAAACTTAAAATTTTACAAATTTACATATGAAAAATGTAAAAAACCCATTTTTGGGGTACAAAATCCCCCAAAACTACCCCTTCCGGTAGGTCGATATGTCTGGTTTTCGAACTCATCCGAATAAACGTAGGATTACACATCTCTACCAAATTTGGTGTCGATCGGACCATTTTTACAAGAGTTATCGTGTCTAGGGACACATATATACATATATACATACATATATATATCACATATATATATATGATATATATATATCATATATATATCATATATATATATTTATATATATATAAATTTTAATGACTATTATTTTTGGTCTCTGGGCACCTCAAAACGAAAAAGTAACATGGTCCCGGGCTTAGATCTTACCATGAGACCTACGGTAATAGCTTATTCCTTATGGGAAATTCGCTAATATTCCTTATGGGAAATTCGCTAAAATGAAGCTACTCCGCTTCATCAGGTGAACAGATTTCCCTTCAACAATTTTATCCATAACCTCAATAAGAAGGCAATTAATTGGTATGACGAGCGCCCTACTTAAGCTTTTCACTAGAAAATAAGTCAACAAAAAGAAAAAAAGTAATAACAATGTTTTAGTTTTTTCGTTTAATTTTAGTGTAATGTAAAATCATCTAATTTGCGAATATTAAAGTTCTTATGATATTTAAATAGACCGACCACCACTTCGCGCAGTTAATGCACGTCTCTGGTCGTCCCTTGGAGCGTTTCGCGCAGTTGATGCACGCCCATTCAAAACATTTTAATACTGATGGTGACAAAGTATTGTCAGTGGGGCATCCTAAAAATTACAATTTCTATAATTTTTTATCGTTCAAGCATTGATCCTTATGAAATCAACCATATTGTAACTATATACAATCACTGTTATTATTTCCATATTACATAGTGCAGGCTAAGTTATTATCAGCTCAATTTTTTTTACATTCTCAAAAGATACTTAAAAATTCCATCGGTTATCAGTAAAATGTTTTTCAACACTTTATCTTCCTTCGACAAACTGCACTTTTTCCTCCTCCCAAAATATGAATCACTCTGATCTATCGCAAAGGTCAAATGAAAAACTACCCCTTGTCCCGTCAGGGTGTAGGGGGGGGGGGGGGGGTGAACCCCACCATTAGAACGGGCGAGGCTCTTGGTGAAGGAAATCAGTTTTTTATCGCCCCAGTTTATTCGACAGGGTGGATTGATCGTAGTGTGTCGTGGAGGTTTTTGTACGGGCTTCTCTCCCGGCTTAGGAACAAGAGTGGTGCAGAGCCCCTCACAGTCCACACACACGCACACACACACACACGCACACATACACACACGCCGCGCTGTGGCTGTGCACGCTACCCCCCTCCCCCCCTCAACACTGGGGTACGTCCCTTTGACTACCCACACCATCCCACGCACCCCTGCACCAATTTCGATCCGTCCCGGACTATCCACTACAGTTAGAAAACTCGATGGACTTTTTTCTGAGTGGGCGAGTTTGAAGAGTTACTTTTGAAACGTTTGATTTTTTTTAAACTAAATTATATACCTTTTATATACGCTGAGTGAAAGGATATGACTCGTGATTTGGAGTTTATCTTATATTTATTTTTCACGAAGTTTAAAAGAGGAGCTGAAAAAAGCTATATACATACTTTACTCTAATTGGGTTTTATCAACCGAACTAGGCCTGTATATGTCAATATGTTTTACTTCCCACTCCATTAAAAGTACTGTACATTTAAGACTTTGAGAATTTAAGTATTTATTTAAGTACTAAAAAAAGATAAATGTAATTCAGTAACTACTTAAATAATTCGCTACTGGAAATCTAGGACGGATGTGGAAGCATCTTTGGAACTCTATTCTTTTTTTTCTCTCGAAATATTATAAGGTTCAAAAGTGACTCTTATATTTCTTTGTGGTACTTAAATTAAACAATTTTATGGTACTCATAAGTGGACGTAGGATACCACTCCAGTGTCCAGTTGAGGAGTATTGCCTACAGACTGTCCAACTACGAGAGAGTTTATTTCATGTCTCGCAACCTACTTTGACTTTACACGTATAAAAAAACGCGATTCATACGTTCGTCCGAATTATGTCTCTTCGTTAAGTACACGAATGTAAAATTTAAGCAGAAGGCGCGGTTTTTTGTTGTAAGGTGAAAAGGTCAAAATACGACTCCAGTTTCAAGTTGATGGAATTGGAATTTATGGATTGGAATTTATACATTCATTTGATTCATTGTCTAATTTAGTATAATCAAACTTCTCAATGTTAAAAAGTATTTGTCAAATACAGTTATATAACATTACAGATCAGACTGTTCAGCTTAGAACAAGTTTAGGTAATTCATGAGGAAACCACCCTGTATGGAAGGGTTTGGAGGGAGGGTTCGTGCAGGCAACCTCGTCAGTTTCGAAGGCGTGACACTGGAAAGTTTTTTACTTCAAATTTGAGCTGGGGGCTGAACTAATCTTATTTTTGAAATTGTCTTGAGTTTTTCTTCAAACAAACCTGCTTCAGAGGTGGATCTGTTACCTCTCCCACCAAAGAGATTCGTTTTGACCAACTATAACTGCAACATACTATATATATACTACAAAATTGACCAAACGTTATAAAATAACGTTATAAAAATTAAACATATTACTGCTAGAAAGGAACTGAATGTAGTTTATTTTGCAGTGATCATAACCAAGAGACAAAGATATTTGATTTGATTTCGAAGAAATAATCATAAGGCTTCCAAAGTTTCAAAAGTAACATACAATAATGATTAATGAGTAATAGATAGTGGAATTTTAATCCCCGAAAACCTGAAAGTTGGGTTTTGTGGATGATATGGAAACTTTCATTGTGGACGAATGAAAATATAACACGGACGAAGTGGTTGAAAGTTACAGTGTGAACAGAAAGAAGTTTCAGTGTTTCACTGTGGACATAAGTTTTCGGGTGGATATTAAGGTTTGTCTATAGTATGTTTAAAGTTTAAATCCGTCAAGAGGACATTCTTTGTACCAAGTGAGAAGTTTCAGTGCAAATGAAAATTTTACGAAGTCGAAACTTAGTGTGGACAGAAAGTTTCAGTGTGGACGAATTGGAAAGTTTCACCGGTCGAATCGGAAAGTTTTGTAGGACGTTTTCGGAAGACAAAGTGCAGCTCCCCTTGAAGAAACCCGGAGCCAAAGAAAGGGTAACTAATGGTGCACGCGGACGTCGGGGTTTTGTCATGAGGGTCTGGCGGAGTAGAAGAAAACTCGGCCGTATATTGAAGTCGGCAGACAGGCAGGGGTGCCCACCCCCTGCCATCCCCCGTGACTGGGGGAGCGGTATTTCTATATCACCTCTCGCCCCCACCCCCGCTTCCACCCCCGAAATACACCCTTCACCCCATCCCAGAGGCCCAAACTGGGCACGGCTCCACCGAGCGAGGGCTTCCGGCTTGCTTCCAGCGCCGTGTTTGAGCAAGGCTTTATGAAGTTGGAGATTCTTTCTCGAAAATCTTCGTTCAATATCTATCTTCTTATTTCTATAAGGGTTTCGTCTGTTACGTCCCTTTTCCTCCCGACCTACTGAACCGATTTTTAAGATTGAGGTGTCATTTTAAAGCTTAGGATATAGCGCAGTGACGAATCGTAATTAAAAAGGACATATCGTTTCGGGCTTCGCCCCCCTCGCCTTTAACTTATTTCTAGAGGGCGCTTTAAAATGTTGACCAACTTTTATTGCAAGTTCTTTAATGTGAATTGTAATTTAACAGCTGATTACCTTCAGATGAATTTTAAAAGCCAGATAGTAAACAAAAATAGATCTCTGTCACTTCAAAATCAACATTCACGTACTCTAAGTGAGTTTCAACATTGAATTTGTACACTACGTATTCAATGGTTTCACTCATACAGAATCATAAAATGCGCAATTTGCGCACGGGCCACCTCGTTTAAAATATAATGGTAAAAAATATAATTTTATAAGGATTGTGTAGATATTTGTAACACCCATGGTAAATTTAATCATTTTTCTATTTGAAAACTCTTAATTGTTGCTACTGTAATTTCACGATATCTACCATTGAATGTTATACTGTAAGAAGCTTTTGTGAAACATGTAAGCTAATAATTACATGATAGATAAGTTCGATATAAACTATATAGTAAAGGTCGGCTATAAACAATAGTCCTGATGATCTCAAGAATATTTGTAACAGAAACTATGATGGTGAGAACAATTTACACTGCTTGGTGTAAATTGTTAGCTAATTTGCTATATGCTATATAGAGTACTATATAGACCAATCAAGTAGTAACTTGATTGGTCTTAATTTGTTCTCTCAAATTCCCTGAGGTTCTCTCTTGAAAACAAAAATTTGATAAATTACTTTGTGTAGTAATTTATCCTTAATTGTACGATTTGCGTTTATTTTTTATTGCAAAATAAGCCAAAAATTAAATTTGGACTTAAAATATTAATAAACAGTGATGGCGGTTTGGTAAAATCACTCATCCAATACAGTATAAATAAAAAGTACAGAAGGGTCATATAAATTCATTTAATGAGGAATGAAAATGAGTAAGCCAAACCAATCTTTCGAACGTTTTATGGTTAATATTACCAAAATATAAAACATATTGGTATTATTGTAGTATTTCCAATTTGAATTATATTTGATAACTTCACAATTTTCCTCACACTCTGTCCACTAAGGCTAAAATGGCCACATCCTGGAGTTTATAAGTGATGAACAATTTCGTCTTTCATCCTTCGTACGGCAACGGTTCGTTCATTGCAAGTATAATTGCTGTCATGGGAACCATACATTAGGTGTATCTTTATATCACTCCCAGAGTCACCATGTCATTACTGTTATTACAACACGGAAATGTTGAAAAAACCTAAGAAACATCGCGAATTATGTGCCAGGTCACGAAAAGGACACGTTAAAAGTGTGACGTTTTATGTTAAAAACTAAATACTTTCACGCGCGGTCTAAAATATTCCAGAATTCCACAATATCCCTCTGAGGCCGTCTGCTGTCCACTTTTCTCTCCCTTTCCTTTCCCATAATATCCCGTTCTTCCGGGAGCGGGCGCAAAATGTCCATTTGGGGCAAACGTGCTTTGCGGTTCGGCCGGGGTCTTCTTATCCTAAATGACAAGTTCCAGAACTAGTAACCAAAAAGAAAGTCACAACGTTTCTGAGAACTGAGAAAATATTTATACTGCAAGGTCGTAAAATAATATCATTATAGCACATATATAGCGTGCGAAAAAACATATCATCCTTCTTTCAAACAAGAACTATGTAATAGTTATAAAGTATGTATATGAGTCTGAAAATCTACTCATAATATATATAGTTTTAAGTTAGGTGGAGTCTGCATACATTGCTAGATGTCTATCAGATTACATACATTGAGTTGTGGGAGGAAAGTTGGCAAAAAGTGTTTCTACTCTTTCAATAAAATACATCAAATAAAGACATCGCGTTTCTGAAAGGTTGGGTATAATCAATGAATACAGAGTCTTATAAGAAGAACAGACCTTATGGCTTTAATTCTGCCGGTTTTTTTAATTGGGCAACTCAACACCAGGCTGCGCGCGCTGTACTCCTGTGCCGTTCCTTTACGTGTAATCCCCCCCTTCAACCTAGCGTCTACGGCGAAATCAGCGTTAATTTAAGGATAGCGCGAAGCCGTTTACACGCCCCTGGACCTAACCTAACTGGTTGATATGCTATAAAACGTATATATTCGGCTTCTGTATGAAATGCAGAATCTAACAATATGAATATTTTTTAATTTGTGAAAAAAATGTAATTTACAAGTTGGAAACTTTTAATTTTTTATTTAGTCTGACATTAAAAAGTTACTAAGCGAGGATTTTTTTTTATTTTTGGGTCAGAAACAAACTTTCAGCGGGAAAGTTGTTGACATTTAGATGAATTTCATCATGTAATTGAGTAATTTACGATTAAATGTTTTGATCGTTGGCAATTGAATTAATTAGTGCCTTGAAGAAATTCACTTTGAGTCTCGGGCTCTCTTAATTCATCTTTCGGTCTATGATTTCATAAGAATGACAAGGTGTATTGACTATCTATTTTTTACTTAATATTTGTTAAGCACATAGTTATGAAATCTTATAATTTTTTACACTCTATAGAATTAAACATAACCATTATTTCGTCCAGCAATGCTGAAGTATTCTATGATGCTTGTTTTTCTAAACAAGATATATTATTAAAAATCACGATTAAATAAATAATGTAATGCTAAATATTTTAAAATTGAAAATTACTTTTTTAACCTATACTGTACTCATAAAATAAGTAGGCTATTCAACAGTAATAAACACAACATCTTGCGAAACTTTCGATTCTAAACTATATTATTATTTTTTTTTTATAAAGGCGCTAGATCGCAGAGCGAGGAGTCTACTTATTTTTAGCCCCAGACTTCTTTGGGGTCATTTACAAAAATTAATATCGAGCTGTTTTATTATTATATTATTAGTATAATCCAGTTTGTAATTTACTTTCTCTTCAATAAATTTCATGGCCGCATAAATATTAAATCAAATTTAATAAAAATTATGAAAACATTTGTTATCCTGTACATTCATTTGTAACAGTGCTATGAAATTGCTATTTCAAAAAATAAAAAAGTTGATTTATAATAAAAATAAATTAAGAATGAATTTATGAAGGTAAATGTAAATTATATAATTAATTAAAAGTAACCCTCTAAGTTTTCGCCGTTAACATTATACAATGTCGTTAAAGTGTGGCCAACGTGAACGTTAGAACCAGAATGTACTCTAGAATTTGAATCAAAAGGTCATTCAACAATAATTTTTAATGGTTTAAAATGTAATTTTAGTCAGATTTTTCGCTATCCTACCCATGTTATCAGTCTTTTCTGTAGGGAAAAATTAAATAATGTTTCTTGAAAAGGCAGAATTGGCAGAATTGTATGATGGTAAAAAATTGATTTTGCACATCGTTTAATGTATAAAATTTTACAACTATGTAACGCTCATTGGAATATTAGTTAATAAATTAATCGGTAGTAGCTCCTAGACAAGAAGACAAAACTTTCTGATATGTAAGATACGAGAGTTTAATGTTTATGGATTATTGACCGACCTGGAAAGAAAATCTACCTTTTATTAAAACAAAATTTTTAACGTGAACGAGCTTTCGTCCACAGCCAAAATACCTTTTTTATGAATGATTTAATAGGCCTTATTAAATATTTTGGCCATGTTCGTTCAATACATTTGAAGTAATTTAAAATCCAAACAACTTATAGAATGAGTCATTACATTCCAATAAACATTTAAATACTTTTTTTGGAAACATTAATGAGGAAAATTGATATTTAAGTAAACTTAATATACTGTAATTACAAAACTACAAGCTAATTAATCACGGCCCGTCGGCATGGCCCACGGCTACCTGCCAATCAACAATTAAACTTTTACCTTTGAATAAGCATAGAACGAGTTTTATGGGTTTTAAAAATTAGGCTAACTTTAAATTAACTGTGCAAATGTAAGTCTTTCTCAACTACTTTCTCAAAGACAAAATTTACCAAACCAATAATAAAAAAACTTTCTCGCAGACCAACCTTTTCATGTGATTAATTTTAAAGAAATTGCTTCGCAATGTTTTTATATATTTTTCATAACGATCATAGATCTAAAATTAAATTAACACTATAGTTATTTTTATTTAGGCCTAGTGGTAGCCCAATTTTTACTATGAAAGATTACAATTAATTTTCGATGTGAACGATTATTTTTTTGCAATGAAACGCTGTAATTTAGAATTGGTGCTTTAGCGGCGGTGGCTGGAGGGGGGATGTAGTGTAACTGGAACAGCCAGCTGTGTGTAGTCCGTACTTTGGAACAGCCAACTCTCGACGCTACCTGGTGGTGAGTTCCCCAATTAATTACAACAATGAGAGGCGTGGGGGCGCGTAGAGCAGTCGGAACAGCCAACGCTCAGCGCAGCCAGGTGTTGAGTTGCCCAATTTAAAAAAACGGCAGAAAATTTAACATGGGGTCTGTTCTTCTTAAAAGACTCTGTATTCATTGGTATAATGGTTTGAAACCCCAATTATTTTTAATTTCTGAATATATATAGTATTTTTAGATTTGTCTACGTAATCCTTCTGTGATTTAGTAAGGTTTGTTAGTTTTATTATTATTATATTTACAAAAATAGGTAGCTGCAATAGTAATATACTGATAGTCGGGTTCCATATTTTTCATAAATAATTAGACTATACTGGTGAATAAAATGTTCATCTGTTGAAGTAAAAACTTTCAACAGGTATTTTAACAGGTTATTATTTAATTATTATTATTTTACTTAGTTCGTCAAAGGAAAAACTAATATGCAATATAAAATATCAATTTTGAGTACAGTATATGTGAAAAAGCAGAAGAGCTAGAAAACTCCAAGACATAAAGGTAGAAGCAACCTTTGACCCGGGAGCCTAAAATTCCACGCAGATTCCACGCTTCAGCTTTGTTGGGCCTTCTGTGAAAATAATCGATGGCACCTTAAACGTTTTTAGATCGTTACCTATGTCTTTTAACCTGTAGAATTTTTTTTTTTTTCAAAAGAAAACAAGATGCAGACAGAAGAGTTAACAAAGAACAGTTTGTATAAAAATGGGTAAAAGATAACATATTTGGAATCACTAAAGTGTACACATTAATAATACAGTACTCTATTCAAAACATTGCTTTTATATACAACCTACAAAACCCATCAAAAACAAAAAACAAATTTTTTAATAATTCAAAAAAAAAAATATATTATTGTAGGACAACTTCATTAAGAGTGTTCTAAAATATTACTAGAAATCCATTAAACGTCAAATTTACGTACTGTACAGAGAAAGCTGTTTATTATTATTACCTACAAGTTCTGTAGGCTTACTATTTTACTATTTAAATTCATATGTATAAATAAGAATTTATTTATTTTATTATAATCAATCAATATTAATCATACTGTAGCAGTGAGTTAGTTGTTTTATGCTTCATTATATGATACGAAATGCATTGTCATCACATTTATGACATTACGTATTAAATTTACAAACAAAAACATCTTTGGTGAAATTTGATACTAAAGTGGAAGGGATCTTCTTTTCTCTAATATTAAGAGCATTGTGTACCAGGGAAGCATAAAACTTTAGAACTCCAAGCCAAGGACAAGTGAAGAATAATAGTTTTTTAAGTGACTTATTTAATTGCTTTAGTTAGCGGAAATGCATAACTAATTTCATGTTCAGTTCGTAGCTTCATTAAAATTGACCGTTTACACTATTAAGAGTGAATTAATTGTTTAAATCGTTTACTAGAATAATTATTTTAATACCGGAAGTAAATAGGAAACACTCGAAAGGTCTGCAGTATCAGGAGCAGATTCTTTTTCTTTTATATGCGACTTCTTTGTATCAGGGAAGCATCAATCATCAGGAATCAAGCCCGAAGACTTTCTTACGTTGTTAAAATAATTTTATTTATTTAGTTTATTGTTCTTGTAGCTTATAACAGTTACATTCTTAACGGCTTATTGAATTGATATTACCTTGTTTAATTAAAATTGTATGACGCATTTGAGGCATACACTGAACACCGAACGCCAAAATAAAAACAAATTAAAGAGTTACGGTATGCTTGTCAGAGTCACTTTTTTCAAAACTTTTAGTGAGGGTTTCAATCTCTACCATATGGATGCACACTTAACTTGCATTTAACTACAACCATTACCAAATGCACTCCGCAATCCCACCAGGATCGTCCCTGCCTATACAGCCCGGATGGTGTTTGGGTGCCGTAAATGGGTGGAGGGTGGTGTCAGTGGGGCTCCCCCTCCATGGTGAGGGAGTCATCTGTGAGTCACGCCGTCATAAACTAATTGAATACCCCTTCCCCTCCCACGATCAGATTCACCGCACCCCTTCCCTGTTCAGTAGACCGCTACCCCCTCTCCCCCTCCTTCCACACCATCTCAATCGGTGCTTTGGTGCTGAGAAGGGTACGGTGGGCATTAGGCTGTTTGGTAGGCCTATACTACCCCCGTTAATACACCTGCGAGAGTAGAGTTTCTCTAAAGTGTCTTTAAGGTACCAAAATTTATATACGAATTAAATGTATTTAGGTTAATCCAGCTTTTACAACAGAGTTCCAGAGGGTGGCAAAGTTGACAAGGAGAGTGGAGGGATTGTGCTCCGTCAGTGTGGTTGGGTTAGATTAGCTCGGGTTGGCATAGGTAGGCCTAAGTTAATAATGTTTCTGGTATCGTTTTTCATTCATATTTAAAGTACAACTGAAACAAATATAATATACAACTTAAACTCATTAATGAATCAATAACGATAGAGCAAGACTGACAATGAGCGCTTGGCCTAGAATGAACCTTGTAGCCAATGTCAGTCGAATTGTTGTCAAACAAGCAATAAAGAAGATAAAAGAAACACTTTTGACACATGTAGGCCCTATGCTACCTGGACCTTACATAACCTTACAAAGCTCATTTAAAATGGGTGATGTCTAAAACCAACAAGTACCTACCTGTCCAAATAAAGTGCCTTTATATCCCCCCTGCCTTACTATGCATTTATATAATTTAGTTGAACATTTCCATTCTAGTAATTTCTTGAAACAAAGCATAAAAGCACGACTGCATAAACTCATCAATTTTAAGTTCTCATTTGTTAAAGAAATAAAAAAGTATAGTATTCGTATGTCTTTAGTATGTACTAAATAAATTTCACCTAGACATTCCTCACAATACAACATTATTCCAAATTTATTTAATTAAATTTTATAATAAATTTCCAGGAAACTTAAAAAATCAAATCGATACAAGGATTTTCAAGAAAATATTTAATTTATTTTGTTGGAAGATGAACTTTATAAAATTGAAGCCTTTATGAAGAAAAAAACCAAATTGACTGTATAAAGATAGAAAAAAAATATATTACGATGAATATTAAATAAACTAGATTACTTATGATAAGTTAATATAATTATAAATTTTGTATATTTGCCATGCAATTTATTGCTGTGCAATTAAGTATATTATTATTATTATTATAATAAATGATTTATATATATTAGTTGTATTAAAGACACATGACAAATTCATCAGTGTTACAAACGATTTTAAACACATCCTCAATTGGCACACCATTTAAATGAGTAGAAGGAAATTTACGTTTCCAGGCATACTTTGCTATCACCGGGAATCTTACATTTTTACAGCAGTACACTTGAATAGTAGGTAGAGATTGATTGGTTTTTAATGATGTTAATGGAAAAATATAAACGACTATTCAGTAGTATGTATGTAGTATGTCCTTTACAACAAAGCAAAGCAATTTAATTATTAAATATATCACATCTGGTTGAAAGTAGATCAGTTAAAATTAATTATTGAAAAGGGCTGGTTAATTCAAGCTGAAAAGGTAAAAACAATTAAAAGTTTATTCTGCTAAGCTTCGCCAAAGTTACAACGAACCGAAAAGCAAACAGCGGATTTCTAAGAAATGTCTCAACCTTATGCTAAATAGTTTATTCGATTACAAGTTAATGTTTCACAATTTTATTAAGACAGATTTTACATCGCTTTTGCACTAAATTTCATTTTTACTAAAAAATTTTTATAACATAATTACATTGTATGAAACAACCTGTTTAAAAAAAAAAAACTTTTAAAATTTTTTACAATGAGTACTTTAAAACAATGGTGATGAACATTTAAGTTTAAAAATAAGCATAAATATTTTTTCCCAATTTGATTGCAGTTATCTGTAATTTTGTGTATAAGAAGGAAATATGACTTAATTGTGCGATTTCTCAACATTGCCAATTTAAATACTTGACGGAGTTATTGGGAATCAGACAATAGTAACAGAAAAAATGGTTTTCCAAGACTATTTTTGCTATTGTTCGCCCAAAAACTATGAATTAATTTATGTAGGCGTGAATAAAAATTAGAATTTTTAATAATTTTGTCATTTCGATCTTGTATATTAAAAAAAAAAAAAAAAAAACATATATGGCTGAATTTATAGCTTAATATATGGATTGAATTTGAAGCATATAAACATGTAAAAAGGGAAACATCCAACTTAAAACTAAAAAGTTTTTTGAAATGAAACATTTGATTGAAATATACGTAAAGAAAATGTCCTTACACAATTGACTCGTTGTTTTTATAAACACAAGTTTCTTCAAAATCTTCCTATTAATTACTTTAACAACTAACCCCTTCCCAATAATTTGCACACCCATGAATACTAACTAACCTATCCCAATACGGCACGTGACCACCAAAAAACACCCCAACAAACTGTGAAGAGTTGAAACCCAAACAATTAACAAAAAGTTGAAGCGTGGTGTTGGAAAAAGTGGAGCATGCAGGCTACTAAGTATGCACCCCTATAGCGTGCGTGAGAGGGGTGTAGCGCCCTCCCCCTCTCTGGCCCGGCCTTCATTAATTACTTTTTAATCTCTGACCTGCCCCTATGGCGTCAATACGGACTCGCTGCAGCCTTCAATACATGGGGTACATTTCATTGGTTGAGTATTCGAGTGAGAAAGAGGGATAGAACATAAATTAATTTTCTTGTGAAGAGTGAAGAGAGAAACTCCTTTGTTTAAATTTTGCGTTAAATCGTATTAGTGAATAAGATAAATAATTTACCTACTTAGTATTCTTTTAGTTAATATTATCTTACATTTCAAACTTTAGAGACAGTTTTTATATGAGTTATGGCGTCTATTACTCGGAAAAAAAATCATTAAATATCCTTTCCTCGTAATTATTTTTCTAAAATAATATGCACGGTCAAAGTATATAACATTAACATTGGCGTCGAATAACGTACCCTTTGTTTAGCGGCAGTTCAACCTTATAAACTGAATTGATTTGAGATTTATTCCTGGTCCAATAGTAGGCCTATATAGTCTGTGTTTCAATTATTAAAGTGTCTACAAATCTAAAGTATCGAAGTATGGATAAACTATTAGATACATATATCGGATATATTGAGATATTATTATTAAAAACTCAGTTTGCATCGCAATTAAATTTCTTAACTTTTATTTTTTCCTCGTGTGTAAAATAACATTTCCTTATGGACACAGATTTTATTAAATAATTAACAAACAAATTTCGGTTTAATTGTATTGATTTGGATCTAGTTCAAATGAAAGGAGTTCAAGCTATTTATTTGTTTCCTACTGAAACTGAAGGTATATTACTCATGAGTTAAAATAATAACCTTTTATTTCGGTCATTATTCTAAAACGCCTTTCAAAAGTTTGTTTTTCATATCATATAAAATTAGTTTTTCATGTCATGTGAAATACGTCAAACCCTACTGGGGACCCACGATAGACTATGGTTAACGTCTTGAACTAAAACTAAATATATAACCTACTACAGGATTTAATTCTAGGAGGTCCACGTGGGGTAGTGTTCTCTAACGACATGATTTTAAATAAGGAAAAAATTTTAACACCCTTAACTAAGGAAATATAGTTGTGATTAAAACTTAAAATAGAGCCAAGCAATTAAATCAGGTAACGAAAGAATGCCGGGTGTAATGATAGCTGAGTGGGTGGGGTGGGAGGTGTCGTCCCATGGGTTGAAGGGGGGGGGGGGGGAAGGTCGGCTGATATGAGGCCCTTTTTTATCGGGGCCCGGGGCTCGGAAGGGTCGGTTTCAGGGGGATTCTTGAGCCCTTTGTCGGTCGCCTCGCTTATCGATCCTCCAAAGGCTAAAGGTTGTTTTTAGCCTCTGGGACCGCCCCGGCTTTCCTCACTGCTTTGCATACAATATCTAGAAACTGGAAATGTGGAGGTGGCATTTTTGGCTTGTTTTTGAAACAAAATACAAAGTGCTCAAGTATAAAACAAACCTCATTTTGTAGATTTGAAAAATTATTTTGTTTAGTTTTGGTCTACCGGCCTTAAAATTAAAGCGGTAAGGTTACAAATTGAATTTATTTGTAGTCAACACATTTAAAACATTTAAAGAGTTGATGGAACACAGCAACTATAAAGCTGAGGCGATGCCAACAAATATAGGACTAGGGACTAATTAAAATATCTTAATAATAAATGTATTGGTGTTAAGGGCTTTTTCTTCTAGAAAATTGTGTTTCAATGCTGATTAGATCATTTATTCGGGATACCGATGAAATTTGGTGAGTATTTTCTGTTTACAAATTTTTGTCAAAATATGTTTTTTAATCCTATGGTTCAAAAACCTCGCTAGGTCTGGTGATAGATAAAAATCTCTTTCTATTCTAATGATGATAGTTGGGGTTTAATTCTTCAACAGTATATACAAATTTAAGGGGTATCATTATTACGGCAGTATTTCGGCTCGGGGAGGGGGGGGGGGGGTAGTAGAAATAGTCTAAGAAAAACATACTCAACTTAAATTTTCATCCGCACTAGGTAGAAATGAGTTTGAAATTGCCATTTTCATCCCAGTTTTGTTTGGGCAAACTTTTCTCAAATTTTCTTTTTGTATTGTTTCTACAGTACATCCTAAATTAACTTAACAAATTGAACAATCCCATTATACATGTAAAACTATACAACAATATGCGTAACGTAAACATGGCGCTTTCACAACCCTTTCAGCAATTACCATAAATTTCTAACAAAATGTTAATGATTTAGAATAATGCCGAGTCGAGGTCTGCTTGGCCTTTAGGTGGTTTACAGCGATGGGAAAACACGCAAGAGATCGTAAACCCAAGTTTAAACTACCGCCTCCGTACCCGAGCCTGGAGTGAAGAGCGGGGTGGACGCGGCACGATGACCTGCCCCCCCCCCCAGTACTGTTAAGTGTCATGTACCAAAGTATTTGACAACGAGCAATTAACAGATAATATTCATAAATGCTATGTGAACGGTGCAAATTCACTGTCTCTTTGATCTTTCGAATTAAAATCCAGGTAACGTACACTAGCATCATAAAAACAATCTTAAACCATATATGTTCGAGAATAGTTTAAGGTCATTTTGTCATCTGAGAAAGTTACTTGTGACCATCCTGCTTACCTAGATATAATAAGGAAGTTATATATGTTTACATCCAGAGGTGCGTCTTCAATGAGAAGTTTTATAGCATAATTTCACACGTTTGTACCTGTATAACTTGTAAGGTCAAATTTATGATGTTTACAAAACAGTTGACATTTATTCACTTTTGCTGCATATATTGTTGAGACTTTTATCGCTCAAAAGAAGTAGTAGTTGTGGGGGACTTACCTCTTTCACTTGACGTATTTTAGAAAGTAATTACAACGGAACAAGAAAACCTCCAAGGCGCCCAAAACCCTCCAATAAGGCCGGGGGTGTGCGAAGTTAACCAAATCCGACTTTGGCCGGCGCTCCCCTCGGGGGCGAAACTTGAGAAGGTTTTGTGGGTCTTCCAACTCATCTAGAAGCCCCGGCACCCTTACAATCTGCTTGAAAGGGAAAGGGCGCACCCTCGCCCCCCTTTGTGAGCGCCCCCGCCCTCCCCCGTCGCAGCGGCCTGCGCCCTCGCAATCATTATCCTGGCTACCTGTCTGGTCATTATGTCACGGTCTGGGCCCCGTCTGGCCCTTCGTTCCGGGAAAATGAATCATCACTAATGCTTTGACGTGAAGACCGCCTTGAATGGATTGTGTATGAGAAGGTGCTGTGAGATGGTTTCATTTTTTGGATTGACAATGGTGGGTTAATATTGATTTTGATTTGACCTTGCATTAACTAGAAATCAAATTGGTTTGAATATTCAAAACTGTTAGAATTTTTTTTTATTTGCAAAAACAAAATGGTCAATCCATGGCCTAAGAGAAATTTCTGTTTTGAGTGTTATAGTTTTACTGTGATACTAGCTGACACCTGGCATGCTTTGCAATGTCAACCTGAAAATTGGTTTTAGTGTTTCCATGACAACAGCTAGAAGAAAGAAAGAACCCTGACATGGGTACGATTATGGCGGTTCTGGGGCTAAGCTCTGAGGGCTATACCAAAACTGGCTTACAATGGCTTATTTTTAATAACACCTAACTTGTTTGCGAGTGGTATAAACTATTACTGTATCATTTATAAGTGTAATGTCAG
This sequence comes from Neoaliturus tenellus, assembly GCA_030545055.2. Classification (NCBI taxonomy): domain Eukaryota; kingdom Metazoa; phylum Arthropoda; class Insecta; order Hemiptera; family Cicadellidae; genus Neoaliturus; species Neoaliturus tenellus. Next base: position 302,455,060 of record CM061531.1, read on the forward strand.
TAAGAAGTAAAACCACTAAAGTTTCACCAGGTAAAATTTTAGAGTTGGCATTAAAGTTTATCAATAAAGAAGTTAAATATTTCCGACAAACACAGTTGATCACATATTGATACGTCATGAAAGCAAAAGTAAAACACATATAAACATGGTCAACACATTAAAACAAACAAATTTGACAAAAATACCATTAAAATGTTTATTTAAAGAAAAGTACAGCAATATGCGGGCGTATTTCATATTGTAATTCAAACAACCCTTATAATTTGGCGAATAAAAAATGAAATGAGTTGCTTCCATAAAATTAAACCACCCCTTTTTTAACGTACTCCTTTTCCAAAACGTTATTTCGGCACTGTCTAAATCGTTTGTGCTTCTGATTGAGTTAAATATTAAGTATCATCCATTAAACAAGTTAATTTTTATATTTCAGCATAGATTAATAAACTATACAGAAGGAAGAGGGAGTATTTTTAATCTATCAATTCTATTTGATTTATGTGTGAGCACTATATCATTGTTTGTGTAAAATTCGACTCAACAAGTTTGAATTCAACTCTGCTACTTTAACCCCGAGTCTGAGAAAAATTGTATCAAAACGGAACTTTTGTAACCACCCTTGAGGGTCGTTTTTACAATTTCTTTCTTTTAATAATTCTTTGTAATTGCGTTTTTCCAGTCTCATAATTCTAACTTTTCTGGCGCCCCTAGTCGTTAAGCGCTTTGCCCTTGCTAAGTAATCGTCCCGCTTTCAGCTAGAGACTAATGACGAAAACGAGCGGGTAGATTTACAGGGGGGTGGGTTGGGACATGCCATGGAGTGAGGGAACGAGAAGACTCACCATAGAGTAAGGGATCGAAACCGCGTATTTACATGGAGTACGACCGTGTCACCCTTTCCGCGTTGGAAAGATTATTGGGGGAAACTCTATTTGATTTCGAGACTAATAAGCTTTTATCGTTTAGCACCCCCCCCCCTTGACTCCCTCGCCGATTTGATTCCCCTCAGGGGCTTATAAGCCTTTGGTTTCTCTCTTGTGTCAAATTTGATTAATGTGGACAGTTAAACATGTAAAGTAGTGTTAATTGGTAGTTGTAACGGTTGAACAGCTTGGTGGAAGTTTTCAACAGTTTTTGAAAGGAATTTTTACTATTTTAGGCTGCTTTTTAAACCATTCTTAATAAACATTAAGATGGTTAATTAATCACTAAAAATGGTGAAACCTACTAATAACTGTTTTTTACTAATAAAAATATAATTTACCATTTATTACATGCTAATTTCTTTTTCACATTCGTATCACTCTGCTTATAGAGAATATTCGAATTCATACTCCAACTACATTTCAATAGATATAATCAAATTCAGGAAGTGGATTAGGCAACTTCTTTTACGTATGGTTTGTAAAAGTTGCAGTCTTCTTGGTTTTAATTACCTACCTCCAAAATCGTTAGAAATTCCCAAAATCGTTCCATTCTTGAAATTTCATATAGGCCTACATGAAATTTGAAACTTACAATAATGACATGGTTTTAGGTAGATTCTTGGTACGGGTTCTTTTGGGCACGATAAAATCACTTGGGTGGGTGTCTTGATGAAGCTTTGGCACAAGAAACTGTCCTAAAAGTGAGTTGCAACTTAGCTATCTACACAGTTTTCTGTATGAGGAAAGAAGAAAACAGCAAAATCTCTAAAGAGGAAACCATCATTTCAAATTTTCATCTACCAAACACAAAAACATTGAAGTCAACTTACCGCCTCCGACTCCAGTTTAAGCGACTCCTCGTCCGAGTACCCCAGGTTCCTCATGTACCTCAGGTAGGTGGACAGAATAGGCCTTTCCTCAGTGCCTTCTAGCGGCGAGTCCAAGTCGAACCTCTTTTTCGGTTTAATGTACGGTCTGTTCCTATCATAGTATATACTGATCTCAGTGTGTTTCAAGGGTATCCTAATAGTCTCTAGTGTGGTAGGGTGTATCGTGTACAGTCTCTTCGGAAAGGGTTTCGTGAAGTGTTCAGGTTCTATTGGCGAAATGTCTGATTCTGAAGATTTGCTGATGGCACTATCACTACTGCTAATGGTGGACCTGCTTTTGTTAGAGTCGGGAGTGGATGTGCTCAGTCTCATGGTGGATTCTAAAGGTTCGTGGTTGAACCCGGATTTAATGACGGAAAAGTGTTTGTCTTTGTCAAGGTTGGAAAGGTTCAAAGGGATTCTACGACGGATCAAGCTAAGGTTCATGGGAAGAGGAGCGGATTTTGGTGTTTCATTGTAAATGTCACTAGAATCTTTTGCTTCTAACGTGTCTTGGAAAGAGGTTTTAGATTCGTCACTAGAGTGCCTATACAGTGGGCTCTCAGAACTATGCTTATTATCACAAGAACAATCTCTCAAAGGTGGCCTAGGGGAGGATTCGTCACTACCGTGGTTGCCACTACTGCTACTCGTCTGTGAAGGTACAGTCTGGTCGTATGGTGATGTGTCGGTGTTGGTGAGTGGGTTTGTGGTGGTGTTGGTGTCCGTGTTGTGTTTTGGTGTGAGTGTACGTGTTGGTGTGGAGGGTGTTTTGCTTTTGTCGCTGGTAGAGAGGTCGACGTCAGACCGCCGCTGGCACTCGACGCACCCCAGGAGGAACTTGGTCACCGCCTCGCGAGGGAGGAAAGCGAAGCTCTCGGTGATCTGTGGGGATAAATAGCTGTCAAAATGTTATGAGGACGATAAATCAGCTGGTTGACTCTCTTATTTGTCAAATTATCTCGATACAGAACAAAATCCAAACGAATTTAAATATCGAGATAGGCCTTTAGAGCAAATTAATGAAGAATTTCGAGAAGAAATACAATTTGGATTGTCGACCCAAAACATCTTCCATTGTAATTTAGTTACAATATCCAGCAAAAAATTGAAATATTACGGCATTTTTTTTATTGTAGTGCTGATAAAACAACTTACAAGAAAGGGATATAGTAAAATTAAAGCTTAATTAATAATAATAATAATAATACTACATAAAGAATCTTACACTAGTAATTCACGAAACACAACTTATTTATCCATATATACTTCTTAATTTTCTAACACGATTATTACAATGTTCATCAGTCCTACATTAAATTGGGAATTTGGTGTGTTTATTTCGGCTATACCTGACAAGAAATGTTCTGTGTTGTAAAATAGCAGTCCTACTGTGGCGGTGTATTATCATAATCGATTGGTCTCTAAACTATTATTCCTGCACCCATTAGTTGTTTGATATTTTTAACGTCCCTTTGAATCTATGGTTCTGGTGGCTCGCTATTTCATAGTCCACACTAGTCCACAATAGTCTACTTTTTCTCACGTATCAAACAAAAGCTACCTATCCGAAATATCTGGTCAAGTTAGGGTTTAGATTTTAAATTACAGTCTGGTTTTCTCTCCCAGGTCTCTCCTAGATCACGACCTCAGCATCCAAGCAGGATCGCGTTTAGGGTTCTATCGCCCTGGATTCATGGCCCTTGGACAATGTTTCAGTCGTAGTGGTCCAGCTAGTGGAAGCTGGTTTTCTCTCCCAGGCCACTCCTAGATCACGACCTTAGCATCCCAGCAAGGTCCCAACTAGGGCTATGCCCCTCAGGATTTTGGACCCTTGAACAAGTCAATGTTCTAGTAGTGGTCCAGCTAGTATTCCTGGAAGCTGGTTTCCTCTCCCAGGCCGCGACCAGATCTCGCGAGCCGCGGCCCTCCAGCATCCCGCCGGAATGTTCCTGTCGGGGCTCTGCCCCTCTGGCTCCAACCCCTCGCCAGATGTCGCGGGCCTGGCAGGTGCCCGCGGGGTGACCTGTTTGCGCCTTCAGTAACCCTTTCATCGATAAACTAATAAACCTGCTAATCGAGAATTACCACTTCGACATCTAACACAACTAAATATTATGGTATCCAGTTTATACACTGAGCTGAAAAATTCTTTGTGTTAGGTCTAGGTACTGTTTAATTTTTTTTCAAAACGAGTACCGGTAAGTGCATAGGTTAAAACTTTTCATGGCAATTTTACAATAATAAAAAAGGAATTATATTAAGGGTTTTGTGTTTTGGGGTCATAAGAGGTAAATAAAAATGCACTTGATGTGAAATAGTAGGACTAAACACTATTCAAAGATTAAAACTCTTCGCACTTTTCCTAATATTTGCACCCATTGATAAGAAGACATCATTGCATTATGTATTTGAAGACAGCACGTTTTCCTCGGGGTATGTTATTTAATATTTTTTTATTGTAATATCGCGTTTTTGTGAATATTTTACATTTTACATTAGATAGTTAAAGTAAAATAATTTACTTTATAATAGAATAAAACTATAATAAGGTTATATTATAAATTTGGTTAGGATATCACAAGAAAACACCAGTTCTACAATAATCATAATGCGTCATTTATGATTTAGATCAGTGTTAATTCTGTCGAAGTTATAGTCGGTGACTAGGTTAAAAATAAAATGGAGAACCTTATGTACTTTAGAACGACTATTTCTTACAATATCACAGCGTGCTGCGTGCCTTATTTTATCTAGGTAGCCTAGATGAACGCCAGTTTTGCTACACTCACCGCTCGGTAGGTCTTCTTCTGGCCCACGTGTCTTCCACCGCGACCCTCGAGCTCCACGTGGATGCTGTAGATGATGTCGAAGAACTTCTCCACCACCGCCACCCGCTTGTACAGCGTCTCTCCGCTCTCCTGGAACATCGGGGTGCGGATAAGCGGCGATGCGGATAAACCGGAGTGTGAATGAGGTTGAGGATTGCTAGAGGACAACTCAGAGAGTTTGTAATAGAGGGTATAGATCGGAGTACAACAGAGTGATGAAGGGTGGAACTGGAGGATCACTAGAAGTGGATAATAGAAGGGTATGGAAAACAAAACCAACCCTGGAATATTTATAACCATAGGAACATTAATTTGTATAGTTGATGATAAGGAGAGTTAAAGAAAATATGGATACACCTTGACACCTAGTTCAAGAAACCGACGAACTCTATTGCGTAAATTGAGGTGAATATTACTAAAAAGGGAATGTGTTGAGTGATGGATCAGATGAGGAGTAGCATTGTTACTAATAAAGACCAGCTGAGGAGGTTATGGGTGTTTGGCAAACGCACAGTGTGCGAAAGAGTGTAGAATGCTCATGAGTTTTTAGTGTTAATCTAAATTTGTCAGCAAAACAATCTTTAAAGAAGTAAATATTTTGGATTGACCCATTAAAATTGACTCATTTGAAGAAGGACAATGTTTAATTAAGTTGACAAGGAATTGAATTAAGAAGCACAATGTTTTAAGACATCCTTCTTAGTTTACTATAGTTGCAGGAATATCGTCATTGTTCGTTTTATTTGCATTTCCTTCCAGGAAAAAATAATAAATAAGAAATAATGCAAGTGATACGTATACAAAGTTAAATTCGCCTTTCAGTCATATTCACCTTAAGTGTATTCTAGGATAAGTTTTTATTATTATTATGTATTTTGACCAAAGAAGAAATCCAACAGTTTTATACAGGTGCTTTTAATGTCACAAATAAAGATTTTGCAAAACGTCACCCATTACTGGTTAAACTTATCAAGTTTACGATCTTTGTCTTTTTACAATCAGAGGGTAAACGTAATGTCACATTTTATGTACAATTCTGTTTTAACTACGAAGCCCATTCCGTTCCAAGCATTTCTTGACAACTGTTACAAAGCAAATCTTACTTGTTAAGTATTACTGTGACTTTCCTACTCGTTGTATGCATTTTAAGAGTTTATGTAGGCAATATTACTTATACCATAACAAAGCCAAGTAGTCTAAAATATCTTATTCATCTCAAACTCCATAAATGAAATACAATATTAACTGATTTTACTGTCTCTGTTTTAATTTCGTGCAATCAAAGATTTAGGTTAATTAGAAATGCACAGTTAATGGGTTCAGGTTTGTTTGAAATGGAATACTTTTGCTTTTTGCAAAAAAATCTTTTCATAATTCAAACATTTTTTCAATAATTAAGACCTCCTCTAACCTTAAAATATGTTTCGATCAGATAAAAATAAATATAGTGATGGAACGGATAGTACTGAATCTTGTACTAATAGTTGGAGGGAAGAATCTGATTTCATCCGTTACACAACAGATTACTAATTCCAAACCGTTATTTGAACATTTACTTTCACAAAATAAGTGCTGCCAACATCAATTTTAGGATTAAATTATTAATTTGCTTCGACATTGAATCCAAACTAAAACACATTACGGTGTTCATATAATTATTTAAACTATTTTTAAATATAAAATGAGTTTTTAAGTAAAATTAATGCAAAGTACATCCATTAAACTTATTTTTTTATATTTATTGTGTTTGTGTCGTTGCAACACTTTTACAACGATGTTCATGTTCAACTGAATAACAGCAATGAAAGTGTGAAACACTTTGCATTTACTCAAACGAAATGTTGCGTAGCAATTATTGTTCAAATCAGTGGTTCTTTTACAATGATGCTGCATTGAACGAAAACATGGACTGTGACATTTTCTCTGTGACATTTTGGTTAGTCCCAGTTTGTCATAACTTAAACTTGTTTATTTATTATTTACTTTTTTAATATTCCTGAAGGTTTTCTCACATTTCCCGTTAAGCTTTCATTTTACGAATATATAGTTTTAATCTGAAGTTATTATGTCTAAATTATAATTAATAATTAATGTATAGTTATTTTAATTAGTTAGGAATTATTTGTTGTCACTAATTAATTGTATCCTATTTTAAAGATTACGTTGTAATGTACCAATACCGTTCATCTTAGTCCAGTAAAGGAGTTTTTCACATATGTTAACCGCCTTAAGTTATTTTGATCGATTTAGTTATTTTTACTTGTTGACGAAATAGGATATCTTTGATTAATGGCAAGAAATACACATTATTTTACCGTTTACTGCACCTATTTGTACTGTCTAACATTACATAACGTATACTACTCGTAAATTTGACAATTTTAAAACATCGTATAGCAATTGCAGTAAAATTTACCGTGTGTCGCAAAACCTCTCTATCACACAGTCCTGAAGCGTTTGTCAGTTCAATTCTGTACAGGATCTAATTTGGACCCAGTTGTCATTTAGCATGATGGCTATTAATTAATGATCTTACATAACAACAGGTTGGCTTTTTATAGCAGGGCCATGGCTCTTGGAGTGTGTCAGGACGTTCAAAAATGTAATAGAATTATATAAAAACAATAAAAATTCTATTTTACCATGTTTGATATTTTAACTTTATTTCACGGGTTGTTCAAAAGAAATAGAGTTAAAAAGTGAACTCTTAAACATTGTGAACAAGATGAACATTAAACGTGTTCAGAACACTTCACGCGCGAAAGTGTGGGAAGCACAATAAAAATCAGAACTTTTATAAAAACTACACTAAATCAATCAACCCTATTCTCGTGAAATTCGAAATTTCACATAAAGGACTTCTTTTGGGGAGTTATAAAACGCCCTTCCTCGTTACAACTTATGTAAAGTACTCTACCATATATAATTAAACATAAAATATTTTAGTTTCACACTTTAAACACATTGGACTCCTCTTCAAAACAACCTTGACATAACAAACGACCTTGACATAACAAACGACCTTGACATAAATATATTTCCATAACAAATGTCGACCAACCCACTCCCCCCTCAAAAAAGAGTAACTGCCCCTTTCTCGGTTTCAGCAAACCCAAGTCGTTACTGCAGGTTTTTGCCCCGCAGTTTTCCACGGCTGATGTATAGCTGGGTCGGAGCTCTGGCCGACTATCGATCTAGGAGTTTCTTATCCCTTTGGGAGAGCTCGGAACAGTTTTGTGGGCTTAGGGTCGGCCCTACCCTTCCCTTCCCCCGTCCTTTATCCTTTGTTGTTCCAAAGTGTCCATCCCGAGCGAGAATATTATAAACCAGACTTGAACCCACTCGCTACGGGGTTGTGTTTTATATAAATGTGGGTTTGCTATTTTTTGTGAGTTAATTGTGATAGGAAATATTTTTGGGAAAGAAAATATCGAATTTTTACAATCCTTAGTATATTAATGAATTGGATGGCTTTACTCAAAGAGAGTATGACTTGAACTGAGTAAAGCTGGTAATAACTGAGTAATATTTTGTTTCGTTTTATTGTATCGTTACAATATTTGATAATTGATTATGCAACCTTGCTAATATTGCATAAGTAAAAGTTAAACCAAATTGAAATAGGTAAAGTATTTGATTTGATAAGGCTATTTTTTATTGATTTCACAGGAATGTTACATATACAATAGTTAAATAATAATTTAATAGCTTGGATAGTGTTATTATTTAGTGTGAATTCATTTAAAATTTCTTAGAAAATATCGACAACTTTCAGTTTAAAGTCGTTGAAAAAATCATCTGAGAGCAAACTGTTTAGATGGAGATGAACAAAATTGCAGAAGATTCATATGTATTGAACATAGATGGTAAGGAAAATGAACATTACTGAAGGATACGATAATTACAAGATAACACTGTCTCTGTCTCATCTGCATGAAAGAACCTCCATAAATTGTTCCGTATTATCAGCAGATATCAAGAACCAGATAGTCAAATTAACCTAAACTATATCAACTCAGTTTCAAACTATTCAGGTAACAACTACTCAGTTATTTCAAATAGGCACAGTTTGAATTTCTTTCACCAATATTTACCCATCGAGAATGGCCAGTCAGAGTTAATTAATGACCAGGTTCCTATATTAAAACCATCATGTCTTGTGTGTCTTTCTTACCAACCACCTCTGGTATTCACACTAAAACTTGAAACGTTCCTGAATGGCCTCGCTGTGATTTTAACAGTCATTTTTTTGTCAAAATCGGTAGTAAAACCTGTTACACATCTTATTGTCTTTTGCCACTCTTGCAACTATCACAAATAACCACTCAGATTCAAATTCCTCTAAACCTTCATACCAGTGACAATTAATTCTCAATAATCACTACTATTTTGATTCGTGTTCCTTCAAATATGGTCTGTTTGATCTATAATCAGCTATATTCGATGATCAATACTCTTCCCGTCTGTCACTACTGTTGCAACCGCCGCCAGTAACTGTTGCGACCTAGCGACGTGCAGACGTCGCGGTTGCACCTAGCTGCAGCAGTTGCAACACCGGACCTTGGACAGTTCCCCTCAGCTTTGTCCTCACAATTCGGAATGCCTCACTCCCGTCGACCTTGTCTTGCGTCAATCAGTTGTCTTTTTCCACCGGTGGAGGTGGTCGTGGTCAGGTGTGCGCGACGACGGCGACGCACCTCCATGGGAGGGATTCCTTGATTTATAGCAAGATTCGTAGTTTGAGCAGTTAAAACCAAGATTGTTGGAAATATCTATGACACCAACGGGATATGGAAGGTTGACGCGAAATTGATGGGAAAGACTTAGTTGTAAAGTGTCCAGATAATGTGATGATGGTAAGGAATCTCTACGTACAGCCTTCTGACCGGCAAAAGAACGCGCAATTAATAGGAAAGACTTAGTTGTAAAGTGTAGGCCTACACATAATGTGATATCTCTACGTAGGCTATAGCCTTCTGACCGGCAAAAGAAAACAACGAAACTCACAGTTTTTAGTTGAAATTGAATCCAATTTTTAATTAAAAACTCAAATTGATTAAAAATTTGATTTTTTAGAAGGAAGTTAATTATTTCCTCTTACATTTAAGGGTTAAGTCATAAATGTCTTTAAACAGTGTCGGTTAAAATGGAAAAATACTCACAATATTTCTGTTTAACTAAGTACTTTTTTACGCGTTAGGCCTACTTTCGGTCAATCAATATTATTGTCTATTGGGAGAACGTAATTATTGCTTTAATCCTGATGGAGATGGAAGACGTATCGGGTGATATTATATAACTTAATATTGCAATAGATGGAACTGTACACCACAAGCAGTTTCAGAACCTTATAAGGATGACTTCTTGAGATGTCGAGCTTTATTTGTGGAATGCGAACAATGTTACTGCAGAACACTTACGCGCTAAGACTACTTGCTTATTGTTTTTCTTGACTCTCTCAATGAAAACATCAGAATTGATCGGGATAACCGACTAGTGCTGAGATAAAGGGCTATGTGTACACAGTTTAAATGGTAAAATTAGAGGCAATTAAAGAAACTGGAGCATCAATTCTTCTTTGGACATTTGTACTTTAAACTCAAATATCTCTAACAAATAGCATTGTTTTATTTTCATTGATAAGATCATCAGGTATATAAAGTTCAAAATATGACTTAAGCATCTTGTCAACTGTAAAATCAAAGAACTTTCTTTTTAGATCCTAATTAATCCGCAGAAGACTTTGATTCGGTGAAGAGAGATGACGCAGTTAAAATTTCAGGTCAAATTTTATGACTTTTTAAAACTTTTCTAGTATAGTAATTTATATTCAAGAAAATAAGTATGAAAGCTTAGTAAACTTTTGCATAATAATCTATATATTAATACGCAAGCATGTTTCATTTCCTCCTTTTTTTCAGCTCGTGTACATCGTAGAAGAAATCCGAGCATACCGTTAGAAAGGTATATTCCTGTAGATGAGCAGAATCACATTCTAATTCACATCGGACTCCAGGGCTACGCCCCACAGGCTTTCAAAGTTCCAATGTTAATCTTATGGAGAAAAGAGAAATGAATGAATCAATAGACAGCTGCTGTAAAAACAACTGCTAGAAAATTAGGAAGAACAGATGTTTTAGTTCTAAAATGTTTTTAAGCTTCTTGGGTCCAGATCAACTGAAGTTTTGATCGAATTTCGATCAGGAGGCGATCTCTAGTATATATTAACCCTCGACACAGCAATAGTAGGCTTATTAAGGATGGGAAGATGTAAAATATTACAGGTAATGTTTTATTTCACTGAGGCTTTGTAAGGCCATTTTTAAAACTTGTTTGGTAGAGGTATGTTTACCACTCAAGCTGGTATCGGTGCCTACAACTACAACCATATTTATCACCACTGATAATACAAAAATGTTTCTTACAATAAGACTATAATATGTTGAACACCTATGCGATGTCAAGTCACAATAAGCACATTAAATTTAAGCAATTAATATAAATTCATAACGAAATAGTTCTCTGGTGCATCTGCGGAAGTTTTGTGGCAATTACTTTATATATCTTAAGTCGTGGTTCAGAAATCAATTTAAAAATAAATTACTCGCAACGACACCAATGACATTTTAACTTGTATTAACCAATTTTTGACTTATCTATTAGCTATAACTAGCTATAGTAGAGTAGCTTTAATGTAAACAAACATAATAAAAAAGGGAGAAGGGTTGAGGAATACTTCCCAGGCTGCATTTGCAAGTAAACAATCGCAACAATACCACTTGTCAAACTAGGAAACAAGTGACAACCTTGCACTTGGCCAGTATTTCACCCTCTCCCACCCCCCCCCCCCACCCCAAATGTCTACGTGTCTGGGGGAGGGAGGCAAACTGGCCAAACCACCCTAACCCTCCTACACTATCCTACACCCTCGTTGGAGAATAGTTCCTGCCCAGAGTCAAGGAATCTAGTTTGGCAAATAGTTACCGTTAAAACTAGTCCCAACGAACTATCGCCCACAACCCTTAGACTAGTCTGAGACCGATATAAATAGTTTAGGCACTCGATTAAATCATGGGGGAGTGTGAGAAAAAAAACCGTTAGTTTCTGCGATCTATCAAGTTGCGAATCTAGTTTTGACCCCCTCGTCTAGGATTGTGGTCTGCAACGGTCTGTTCGGACGGTTAAAGAGTTGGTGGGAGGGTTTTTATTATGCAGCTTCTAGAAGGTCAGTTTGTTTATCAAAATATGCATTATCAAAGCTTGTTATTTGTTGGAGAGATTTCGACATCTCTTTCGTGTAACGGTCAATTTTGAAATCGGGAGTAATAAAAACAAATGTGGAGAACTAGTTTAGAAAAAATAAATGTTGATTTCATAAATTAATTAATGTTACTCCATTGTACTGGGATCAAGAAATACGTTTTAAAAGTGATTATTAAGTAACTTGTTTTTAGGTGAAAGGCCTATTGCATTAAATTTCATTAAATTTTAAAGTCTTATAATTGATGAAGACTAATAATACACACATATTTTTCAGATCATCTATTAATGATTTAATTAATAAAAAAGGAAATTCTATGTAGTAGTGAGAGAAATAACAAAACAATAATTACTATTTCTTTATAAATTTGTAAAATTGAAGTTTTTAAAGTCCTAGACTCTGCTTATACTCTCTACAAGTTCGCAATAAAACCATTTTATTTAAATCGGTAGTGTAAAACCTCTGATTATTAGTCTAGTGTTAGGTTAAGGTGATGATTCCTAGTTAATAAAGTTAATTTAGATTACATAGATCATTGGAATTTCTTAAAATAAAATAGGTAAAGCTGTTTCCTGAATAGTATAGTTTTAATAATACATTTATGAATCAGCATTCAATCCTGTGCGTGCTACCAATTATGTACACACGCATTTCAAGTAGTCTCCCACCGACCATTGAAATGTTCAACAACGCTTGTACAAATTTGTTTCGGACGTGAACAATACTAATTATTATTTACCTATGTTCCTAGTTCTAAAATAATTAGGCTTCACATAAAATGGTCAGTTACAAAACAAGATAACCTAATTTAGATAAAAACATAACTGGTACTTTATGTTAATGTGAGCCTTTATCGATTACACAATAAACAATTAATCTAGAGATAATTTTTTATTGAATCTAAAACTGGAAACGATTGGCATAAACTTAA